>JAWPHD010002566.1:160000-250723 GCA_037043455.1 Cyrtodaria siliqua
CACCGTTTAATATGTTCTGCTTTAACATAGTTTAATATTAAAGATAACCTTATAGGCTTAACAAAACATAGAATCCTTAAGATTAAAATTTAAAATGTAGGAACTAAATCGCCTCTGTCAAAAGCAGACCACAATAAATAACACTAAAACGGCGTCTCCATCCAACATGATCATAATTCAGTATTACAACACCTAAAACGCTTATCTAGTCGAATAATAAATAATTCCCAAACCTTTAAATGACCCAGCTCCATACTTCTACACCAGCGACTTGGTACAATGCGGAATGAGAGACTTTGCTACAATACATACTGAAAAGGGATCCCCTGGAACGCACTAACATACAAACAGAGAAAAGCATCAGAATCGATTTTGTAGAGTTTTTTCATGAGAAGTATTATATTGCGCAACACATTTCATCCCTACTAGTACCGGCTTAAGTGGAATGCTGCTTTAAAGGCAACATATTAGACTAGAAGACGTCAAATGTCCAGCGCGTAATAACACTACTTACTCGTACTCAGGGAGAATTTTACAGCTAACACAACGCAATAAACAAACGCTAGTGTATAATTATTTATTTTCTTATTAGAGGATACTCTTGTTACCAACCACAATTTCGTTTGAGATAAATACTCAAAAGCACGTGTTGAATTGGATGATTGGTTATTAGACTACCTACCATTACAAAATAATTTCATTCTAATCATAATGATGAGTATTGTTATATTAAGATGTTTTAGCTGTCATATTAACACTCGCACTTTTTTTAAGAAGTTTTATAAGTATATGCGATTTATACTGCTTCTCGAGGGCCGCTTGTATTATATACAACCTTACCACATCACCTTGTCAAAGACAAGCTTATTGTTCTTATTCAAAAAACATTCGCTAGGGAAAAAACTACATTTTTGGCCTGTAATAATATTAAAGCGTTTTTACTAACGACAGTTTAGACAATTACACTATGTGGGCTTGCCAAGAAGTTTGTGAAGCATTCATCTTCCTATTAGATTATATTTTCATCAGATATGTTTTACCGTTTTTAGAAGATGTTATTGAGGCCTTTAATGACACCTCTCGGTGTCTGGATGAAATATTAAACAGTGCCAACCCTTTCTTTTCTACTATGGTTAATAATATATATCCTAAATAACTTCAACTTAACAAATCTAATATTTCTGATGTTAACGTTTCTTTTCTCGATTTACATCTCTCTTTTGAAAATGTTCTCGAGTTGAGGACTCAATATTTTTAATCTTTGTATACCTAAAAAGCTATTCCATCAGGGCAATCGTTACTATAAACTTCGTAAAACCTTTGCAAAATTCTATTATCGTAACCCTGATTTTCTCTCCAAATATAAAAGTAATTTAAGAACTCTTCTGCGACAAGGACTATCACAACCTGACTTATATGGTGATGTGATTTCTTTGAATGCTGCTTTTCCTGTTCGATTTTTATATCTGTATTTATTGTTGGCTGGTTGTGTTCTGTAAAAGCTACTTTTCATGTTCGACGGTTACACCTATTTTTCTAGTACGGAAAGACAGTAGTGGATAAAGATTCATGAATGGGACGTTAAATTTGGTCATTACTTAAGTTGCTATCTCTTGGATGAATACTAATTTGTATATATAAATCTGGTGTGAAGCGTCCGGTTTATTTACCGCGCATGCGCAGACAATTTTAGAGACATTTTGAGGACGCCATTTTTATTGCAGCACAGTTGAGGATCGTGAGCATTTCGATTGAGCATATTAAACGAATTGCATTAGAGCTCGTGAGTAACGGTTGGCCAAAAGTTCGCGACGAAGGTAGGTACGTGTATATGTTGTGAGTTTTGAGATGATGTATTGGTTAAATGTATTTTTGTCTCAAGCGCTCTCGACTGCTTTCGACTGCCTGTGGTCAGTCGCGATCGACTGCCTGTGGTCAGTCGCTATGAACTTGAAAATGCAGAATGTGTGTGTACAGTTTTGAAAATCTGGTTATACTTGCACGGTTTAGGGGAATGTTTGATGTGGTTGGTGTGTGTATGAAGAATTATTTTACCAATGTGATGTATAAACTTGTGATCTAGGCCATAGGTGCCAGGTTGCTATCAAGAAAAGCTCTGTAAATTAGTTTGACCACAGACACAAGCTATCAGTAAAACTACTTGAGAAGTTCTGAAAAGCCTCCTCCAAAAAGTCGAACATTTTGTCAACAAACTATATTATATACAACGTATGACAGCGGCCATTTTAGCCGGGGCGGAATTGCGTAATAATCCCATAATTCATAGACTGTTTACCCTCACATCTGCATTCGTAACTGTCATAGCAGTGAATCAGTGGTACCTACACAAATCAGCGTTACGTTGTAGAATCGGGTACCAAAACATTATTACGCAATTCCATCCCGGCTAAAATGGCCGCTGTCATACCTTGTATATAATATAGTTTGTTGACAAAATTTTCGACTTTTTGGAGGAGGCTTTTCAGAACTTCTCAAGTAGTTTTTCGGATAGCTTGTGTCTTTGGTCAAACTAATTTACGGAGCTTTTCTTGATAGCAACCTGGCACCAATGATCTAGGCCAACTGATGTTTTTGTTTTTTTGTGTGAGTACGCATGCGCGTCAGTCGATTTTGTCAGTTTTGGAAGCCGGCATTGTTTTTGTCGTGTTTCAGGAAGTATTGAATGCTGTTTCAGTTGAGGTGAAAGGTAAGTAGATGTGATATTCTGTTATTGTGACGGTTGTAAATCTAGTATTCGGGTACCCGTGAAGATTGTTTGTTTTGTTACTTGTATGTGAGTGCGCATGCGTCGAGTAAGTAGGGTTGATCTGTCACTCATGTTTGTTGTGGAAGATCTTGTTTTGGAAGCCATCTTGCAAGCTGCAGTGCGTTTGTATGGTTGTATTCGAGGAAGTGTTAAAGACGATTTCACTTGATTGCCATTGTAAGTAGATGTGAAATTGGTAAGGAAAATATATATGCATCTGAGAAATGGCTGTGAAATATTTCAGCTTGCAAGTGCATAACATTTTCGATGGGAGGGTTGTCCTAATACTCCTATGGCTATGGCTATGTATTGAGATTAAACTGGCATTGAAAGTGAGATTATCCATTAGCGAATAGGAATCACTGGGTAACACATATCGAAATCAAGTAATGTGTTTTGCTCATCAAGTGTACAAATAGATTTACAGCTTCTGCCTTGGGGAGAATGGTATCTGTGCAGGCCGGTGTATTTTTTAGTAGGTTTGGCGGACGTCATTGGGGAAATTTGGCGCAGGTCATACATCGTCAAATATAATGCGATGTGCACGTGGCACATAAGGTGCGCATGCGCATGTTGAGAACACATTTCATGACTTTTTTCTTTTTCATGCTTTCCCCAGGCATTTAATCTTATCAACATTTGGCCTTTTCCGTTAGAAAACAGCAGATTACCTGGCTTTGCATACTTGCCTGAAGGTATGGGGTGTGTTGATGCAGTACAGGGGGTCACGTGGTACTGTATACACACAGCTTTTGTTATGTCTGGTAGAATATATGTTAAGTGTCGGGTAAACAAAAGATGATTGAGGAGTTAATAATTAAAATTTTGTTTATTGCCCAATTTGGTCATGATTAAAGGAGAGCGGTATCGTTGATTGATGTTTGTAATACATGGGGATAAATGGCGGGTTTTAATGGATAATTAATTTCAATGTTTATCATGTATTAGTAGAATGAGTTTATGAACACCTGTGTTATTCTAAGTATTCGGATATGCACAGGTACGTATTTTGCCTTTGCACTGCCATAGCAGCAATTGGACAGAGAACTAGAATTTTCCTTTATCCACTTCTTGTGTGTCAGACTGGAAAAATAACCCAAAGCTGAGAATGTTGGGCTGCTGTTAATGTCTTTAAAGGGGAGATAATTATATCAAATATTCTCTCCTTTCAGCAGGCCTCGTACTAGTTCTAGGAGTGTTGGTGAAGCCTGTTGATTTTGTTGAAAAAAGCGGTTCCCTTCAGCGAGAACGTGTTGAAACCCTGCCACCTAACTTCGGTATGTTGCATGTGATTCAATTTTGTTGCTTATATATATATATTTCATGTGTTCATGTTGTTTTGGTCTTTGTGTGCTAGGGGCACAAATTAGCAGTCGGCCGTGGCAAGTAAAAAATGGTCTGGGCGGCCAAAATTTGAAATTCATGCGGCCATGTGTCAATCAAAAATATTCAAAAAAAGAAAATGAAAAAGGGTAATCATTGGACACAAGCATTTAATTTCGAGGACTTTACCGGATAGATTTTGCTTTGGTTCTGTGAACTACATACTTCTGTCCGAAAATAAATACGGAAACCCTTAACAAAATAACAACGAAGCAAGTGTTTTCTTCTATTTTTCCAATTTCGCTAAATAAACAGAGTTGCGACTATTTACTGCATGTAATCGTTTAATAAACTATGTAAGAACAATTGCCTTGTTGTTATTTTTCCTAGTAAAATGTTACTCGTCCTCTCGGACGATTGATGAATGGAGTTCCCTCGTCTGGATTCCAATTTCTCTCGTCGATACGAGTGGCAAATCAGCAAGCCCGTTGGGCTTGTGTTCTTGGATATTGGACAAGCCTGGCAGACATTTTACCAGTCTCGGGATTGGCCTAATTTCGCCCACAGCTTTGCCCTTCGACTGTTAATTTAAACTTAGATGTCCATGAGTGGAAGTTACATTTGCTGGGTGTTCTTGGATATTGGGCAAGCCTGGCAGGCATGTTACCAGTCTCGAGATTGTGCTAATTTCAACGACTGCTTTGCGCTTCGAATGTTCATGTGGTACTTTGCGTGGTGCACTTCATGTGGTTACAATGTTTGCATATCAAATTCTCAGTACATTCTGATGACGAAAATATTGACATGACCTTACCATCATGTATAGGTCCTTACTATATCTCTCCCCATCCCAGACATACTCATCATGGCAACATGACCTTGACCATACTCAAATGTACAGGTGTGGCACACACTGAAGGTGACGATATGGGTTAAATATTACTTGATTTTTGGTAGAAACAACGTTGGCTACATACTTGCCATTCCCTTAGCTTTGTTCATGAGATGTACAACACATACTCATCATGACTACATCATAGTAAAATATAACGGTCGCTTAAGCTCGCACGCAGAAATGAATTTGCACAGAACATTTCCAGGGGTTGTGTGTTTAAATGTCAGTGGCTTTCAGCTGGCCTGTTTCACACGATATATAACTTACATATTTATGTCGCCGTCAGGTGTCAACGTTTGTGTGTATCCTGTGCGTAAAGTCTGCATGTGTTATATATACACTCCAAAGAATGCAAACTCAACCACTGCCTACGCAGCTATCTCCAACAAACACGTTTCTCTATATGTGAAACCGATACATTCACAGAGTTCCATGTTCGCCGACGTTCATTCCCTATCCTGCTTTCATTTCAGTCTGACAGGTTCATGCTACATTGCCCTTTACGGAAACCGGCATAGCTGCGATGTCGCACATGTAAGGGACACAAGCCAACAACAACATATGTCAAATGAAACACCGAGGCTGCAACGTTATCTGTGGTTGGTTTGGTTGCAGTTTCGTATAAGTACATGTTGCCTTAAATGCCTTTACTCGGTAGTACCAGTGCTGTTGTCTCTCACTTATGTGCCACATTTCCAAAGGTTATTGTCGTACATGGGATTAGTTTGTCAGCGTTCTGTCGGTCCGTCACAAAAGAATAACGCTCGCTTTAACTTCCTTCTTCTGTCATATTACTTCATCAACGCTACACTACAGCGAATAAATGCCCATGGACTTACTCAAATACAAGTTTAAAATCACAATGACGGTCATAATGTGGTTAAGCATCTGCTTTCCTTTCATACTGGGACATACCATTGATTATAATTGTCCTGTTTTGCGATAATTTCCCATCCACATCTCTATACAGTTGCTGCCACGCAGATTATGAATTTTTTGCAGCATCACCGCAGCCGTTTTTTAATCGAAGTCACAAATCCCCGCGATCGTACCGCGGGTTGTCACCTGCAATGGCGCGGGGATTCCCCACTAGCGTAACATTCGTCTAGATTGCAAAATCCAGTTTCGAAAGACAGCAATCTCCGCGACTCTGATATATATGTATTTTGGGGTTTCTGTTGTAATTTTCGTCTCACTCTGTTTCGCCTCAAATTACAACAGAAACGCCCCAAAATACATATATAATAAATCACCATTTTATGGTGATTTACTTGATTTATTAAAACTTTTTTAAAATAGGGGTAGTGAAGATGGCAAGTTTAATTTTTTTGATAGTTATCAAAATTACATTCAATTAACAATTTTCTGACCTTGAATACAAAGGTGGTGGATCATACTCAAACACACTACTAAAACAATAAATCACACACTTTTTAGACTTTTTTGTAAGGTTGCCATTGCTTCCTTTCTTCCCTGCTCCACTAGTTCTTTTTTTTTTTACTTCACTAATTTCAAGTTTCTTTTGTTTGATATCTTGTTTCAAATTATAGTATCTTTCCAGTTCATCTAAAATCAACTTAAACTCTTGCTCAGATATTTGTGCATCACTCAACGCTTTTGATATTAACTGCTTTATACTATTTAACTTAGCCTCTGCCAAAGTTTTTTATTTCATGATGTTTTTGAGCTTTTGCATTAAGCTTGCGTCTGATAAAATTAATACAAACACCTGTAGCTCCACATACTATTGCTGCTATTTCTAAAGGTAACAAAACTGGAACAACAAATCCAATCCCAGCCATAATAACACCTGCAGATATTTAGGTAGTGTCAATTCCATCTGTAATATTAATACCACGTTTATATTTTTTATAAAGAGACTGACGTATATCTCGTTCTGTAATTAACTTTTTTTCAATTTCTGAAATCTTTTGTAATCTATAATTTTGTCCGTCTTCCACTGGCAACTCAGGATATATACTTGGTGCTGTCGGTTGCTTCGGCCTTTTTTTATTAATAAATAAAAAATTAAATTAATTCAATTAATAATGATGCCACCGTATTTACAGCGGTAGCGTTGGCAATCTTGCATACAAAGTTAACAACAGAACCAGCACCAATCTCTAAAGGTTTATCAAAGTTATCATGATTGCGTGGGATGATGTGAAGCGTTATGCCATAATTTGGTTGTTCAACACCATTGACAGAAACTATTACAGTTACGTCACCAACTAATCGTTCACATGCTAAACCTATTCCCATAATCCGTCCACGGCGTATCATTACATGCCCACCATTTGATTCTGCCCCGCCGTTACCAAATGAGAGTATTCTATTCAACACAAGTGGGCCCTTAGCCTCCGCAAATATTGTTATAATCCCATATTTCAGATTATCAACTTTATTTCTCAAATGATTAAACTGGTCAATAAAAGGCACAATTCGCCTATATAAATTTTGAACATCATTTATCAAAGCCTCTTAGTCTTCTGTTTTTGTAGGTCTTGTTGGTCCAAATATACTCATTGTTTTTTTTATAAAAATATATTTTTTAAATAATTTCTAAAACACAACTCATAGGCAAACCGTGATTATTTATTTTGTTGCCATACTCATCTCTAATTTCTATTTTCAATTCAGTAATTGCACCATTCCTAAGACAGTGATATTCAGGATAAAAACTTGTATATACTATATCTCCAAACTGCATATTTACTACAGGTACAACACCTATAATAGAGCTTGGCTTACCATTGAAATAATTACTACTCGTATTAACTTGTTCCAGATGAACATATAGCTGTTTATAAGGAGCTAAATCAATTGGGTAATCTCCTATATTAGTACCTGTCAACCATTTTCTGTCCTTGAATCCCAGCATATTTGAAAGACCGCTTGACATTCGTGTCTCTATTGACGTATGTATAATGGCTGCACCAATTTGGACAATACTGTCCAGGATAATATTTTCATTTAACAATTTAAAATCTTCTACCAAGTCTTGAAAGTTATAGAGTCTACCTGCTAAATGGTTTATTTTATCTGGGTTTCTTGTCTTTATGGTTTCATGATTAATATTACACCAACCGATAGTGTATATAAAACGTATTAATCCAACGCGCTTAGTTCCATTCCTATTATCGATATACTGTTGTAAGTTAATAGAGTTGTCTATGTTTGAAATTGTATGAAACATTTTTTTTTAATATATATATATAAAAACACAAATAAAAATGATTTCTAAAGAATTTAAATATAACCCGGATGCTCAATATTCAAATACTTTTAGCAAGAAAGTAATAGATATAATAAATCAAAACATAGTCATTACATCAGACGGTAAAGGCTTTAAAGCATCATTTCTCAATGTCTTTGAAAAATACAAACTCCCATACGTCAAATCAGATACTATAGTTCAAAGCTGGGAAACAGATTGGATGTTATTTTGGCAGAATCAGTTGAACATTGCTATTTGGTGTGCGACAACTGGATGTGGCATTGATTTCAACAACCATCTAAAAGCTGATGCCCTGGCTGGTTCATTATTTCGATTTCATGTCTATTACCAAGTCAGAAGAATATTATTTGAGATGAGTGTAGCAATGCCGCAATACTCAAATTGGAATGCGTTTAATAACACATATAACCGAAACGCATACGAAAGAATATGCAAGGAGTTTAACGTTGACTTAAATTTGGACTGGAGACAGAAACAAAGCTATAATGATGGTCTAGGAATAATTTATAATTACTGGACAAATATTGGTTATCATCGTTTGATAAATACTGTATACGACAACAAAACGATGAGTTTTACAGTCTATGAGAGTGATAAAACATACCACATTGATTACATTACACAAGGATCTGAGGCTGACAACAGCTGGTCTACTTTTATACTAGATTGTATATTTGGATTTACAAGGGCAAGAGTAGAAAGAATTAATGACAGCATAAGAACATACTGCTGGGTAATCCTTGGCTCACAATCACAAACAAGAACAGATATACTTGGAACTGGGACAGCATTTGATGCACAAAAACAATTTTTAGCAAATGTAGAGGACGCAAAATATAGCCCCATCGACTTGCCCAGTCAAATTTCAAGATATGAAACCACCTTAAAATATGCAAGAAGTAAAGTAAATTTTGTCTATGGAAGTGGATTGTACATGTCTCCGAGTGACATGGAATTAAGAATTGGAATAATACAAGACTACAATAATGAAATTGTTATAGCAACGGATGCACAAGCATTAGGATTGTAAAATGATGTAAATGTAAAACCAGTGCCACCAAAATATATTCAACCTTTTCAAGGCACCACAACAAAGAAATTTTTACCAGAACATTTTGACTTTGATAAATCAATACATAAAACTGTGGAACATAACCCACCGGAAATGCAAAAAATAGTGATTGAACACGAAGATAACAAAACAACTATAATTGTTGGTACTATAGTAATAGGTCTTGCTGCATAACTTATTTACGAGATTTAAACCACTCTTTAGCTGCCACATACAACAACCCGGAAAGAAACACAAGCAAAGCCCATAGATTGTTACCAAGCCAATCAATAACATTACCCGTTGCAGATAAAAGCCATGATACTATTGCATCAATAACTCCTGGAAGTGCTGCAGCAGCTTTACCAGCTAGGTTGGCAAGAAGTTTACCAAGATTAAGTAGTTGTTTTTTTATCCAGTCTTTTACACTTGATGGATCAGGTTTTGGAGTTGGAGTTGGCGCAGTTCCTCCTCCCGTTGTAGGAATAATGGCCTCAACTAATACCCGAATAATCATACCAAACGCAGTCAGGATACTAACAATAGTAATACCTTGCTCCCTAAACAAGGTTTTTATTCTCTCACCAAGAGTTGTATCCTCGTTTATCATTTTGTTTATTGTTTCTTTTATTCTGCTTACTTGGTTACGAAAAGCTTTTCTGTTCTCATTGATAGCATCCATCCTTGTACCTCTTTCAACTTCAAGGTCTTTGGTGCGATCGCTAATTCTTTTTATCTGGAATTCATCATCGTCAGTCTTAGCTTGTTCTAACTTTTGTTTTTCTCTTGTTATGTCTTTATCAAGTTGTGTGAGTTTTGCCACGTTATTGTGAGTTCTTCCTTGACAGTTGTCATCGCTTTTACTATTCCATCCATTTCACGCTTGTCTATATTTGTTTGTGTTGAAACAGCAGGACGCTCAATCACATCCCAGTCAAAAACTGATTCCTCTATGTTATCTATTGATGTCTCTATGTTATCCATAATATGTGAAATATCTTGTAATGGAATAGCATCCACATTATCTGGTAAATCGTTTCTTGTGCTCTCCAATGCTTGTCGAGCTTTTTGCGATAATTTTGTTTTACTGTCATACTCCGGTAAATTTAAAAATTGTCTTACCGCCCTTGTTCCCCCAGAGCCTTTAACCCTGTTATATTCATTTGCCAAAGAACCAAAAGCAAGAAATGTAAAAGAACCTCGCTCGGCAGTTATTCTTATTTTTTTATCACCAACATCTCAGTATATTGTTTTGCCATTAGCTGATACTTTAAACTGGTCATAATCCATCTTATATCGTTTTTTTATTTCATTATAAAAGGATTTTACAAGATTTTTTTTGTATATTTCAAGTGTGGATTTTGCCAGCTTTCCCCTGAGTTCAGCAATATGGTCGCTTTGATTAAGAAGACTTCTTCGAAAAGGCTCATCAGGCACCATTGGTAAATAATCATCATCAAAATATTCATCATAATCATCTGATCAAACGTAGGATTGTCAAATTCAAATCCTCCTTCAGCCATTGTTTATTTTATTTAATTTTAAAAAAATATATTTAAAGAATAAAAACAATGTCGGCTCACGGAAACAAACTCAACCCTCATAGAAAACTAAGAGAACCTCATGGTGCCAAAGGCATCCGCACAAGTGTAGTAATAACTAATAATCCATCAACAATAGACCAAAACCAGCAACTGCTTGTGAGATTTCCCAATCTAAGTACTAATGATGTAATAGTTCCTCGTACTGCTCGTCTTGCCTTTGAAATAGAACTTAAAAGCAGAACAGACGCCAACGCTACTCTATTCCAGAATCTGGGTAGAGCAATTGTGAAAAAAATGACAATAAGAATAAGTGGCAATGAAGTCATGTCAATAGATGACAGTGATATATATCATTGTTATGTAGATTTATGGAAAAGCCCTACCGAACGATTAAACACAGCTTACCAAGGTATTGGTAAAGCAAACATGTTAAAACATAGAGTCGGCGCGGGAGATGCTTCCTCAGAAACCAAAGATGAAGCTATAGCAGCAGCTTATGGAAATAGATTTTGTATACCACTGGACTTTGAAATGTTAGAAAGTCATATGCCATTTTATCAAGCGGGGCTTGGTGATAGGTTAGAATATGAATTAACGTTTAATGATTATAACAAAGTTATCAAAAGCAGTGATGCTGATGCATCTTATGTAATAAAAAATATCTGCTTGGAATTTGATACGGTTAGTGATGTTGAATTAGCCAGACAAATAAGACAGCAAACCAATGGTAAGATGTCATTTATGTATGATCGTATCTTGCGACATAGAAAAATAATAGCAAACAAATCTGAAACCCTTTGGAACATCAACATTAATGTACCAGCACGGAGCATGAAAGGTATTCTAATGCTGTTTGAAGACCAAGAAAGAACAAGCACAGAAACCTATTACAACCCAAAGATTGAAAAGGTTGAAATGACAATAGAGGGAGTACCAAATCAGTTGTAAAGTCAGGGCATGAAGGCATATCAACATTGGGATGAAATCAACAAATATTTTGCGTTGACCTCAAAAAGAAACAAAGAGACAGAAATAGCAGCGAGGGACTTAAACTTTACCAATGTTTCTCTGAAGACTTATCTGACAAAATCATATGCTTTGTGGCTTGACCTTAGAACATGTGATGACAATTTATTACACGGCAGTGAAAGAAGAATAGAAAACGGCAGTGAAGGCATAACGATACTAATAAATTAAAAAGCAGATGCAGATCAACCTTAAAATATTTATATATATATAATACAAGATGCGCAAATCAATTTCGAAGATGGAAGATTCAAAGAAGCAGGATACTAGTTTGCAACAAAAATATCCTAAATATTCACACAGTGCCATTATCTGTGGTCAGACAGGCTGCGGTAAAACAGAGTTTGTTCTTGACATACTTGAACAAGAGTATGTTGGAGTTTTTGAACATATAATTATATTGTGTCCAACCATAGAGTGGAACGAGGCTTATAAAAATAGATCCTGGATAGGAGATGTAAGAAATCCGAGAGATAAAAAAATAACAAGTGTCAATCCCGTTAGCAAAGGCAAAGAAATGTTACAAGAACTGTTGCGTTTCTTTTTCAATAAATATGCTGGCAAGCCCACACTATACATCACTGATGATTGCTCCGCAACAAAAGAATTAACAAAGAAAAAAGATATGTTATCAGAGGTGGCATTCTCTGGTCGTCACGACAAACAATCAGTGTGGGTCATTTCACAGAGATATAATTCTGTATTGAAAGATTTAAGGGAGCAAGCAAAATGGTTGTGTATGTTTTACACCAAAGACAGAGATAGTTATGAAAATTGTTTGAGAGAAAATGATGTTATTCCGACGCTGAAAGAGAGAACCCGAATAAGAAAAGCTTTAGCTAAGACTAAATATTCCAAGTTAATTTTGAGGACTGACCAACCAACTGGTTATTGGGTTGAATAATTTTTAACAACAATGCTTTTTTCTAACAGCATTGCTTTGTTGCTAATAGTAATACTAACAGCAAAGTAGCAATACTCACATGAAAATATAATGGAAATATCAAGACATATAGTAATGCTTATAGCATTGCTCATAGCAAAGTAGCAATGTTAATAGCAATGTTATTAACAATACTAACCATAACTAGTTGCGTGGTAAATATCGCAGCTGGTTGTTTTGTATTTTATATTTATTTCAAGATAAAACATAGGATTACTAATATAAAAATGAATGCGGAAGAACTATTACAAGATATATCAGAAGGTTTCACAGAACGTGATAAATCAAAGCAACAAGAAACAAAAAAAGAAAGATTATCAGCCATAGTGGCGGGCGGTGGTAGCAGTCAATATTTGGGTAAAGACATACAACTCACGAGTATAGATGGCATGCCCCCGGATGAAATTAGCAAACTTTACTGCAGATATGAAGCAAGGCTTGGGGCAAGCATGACTAAGACTTTAGGCAATTCTTTTATTAACTTGTATGTGATGGGAGTATCAAAATATTTTAATGTAACCAATCCACCAAAGCTGATAGAAGATTTGGAGGAAGACCCATTTATTAATCATGCTTTGACAAGTGCTTGTTGTGAGTTGTATTAGCACATTTTACAGCAATACTGACAACTGTTAGACATATTGATTTTAATAAAATTAAAAATATAGATAATATAAATGGAGAACCAAGAGAGTGAAGTTATACCTGTTGTTAAACAACCTAATGAACAACAAAAAGTAAAAAATCCAAAACGAATAGAGGCTGGGAAAAAAGGAGCAGCGGCAAGAAAGGCAAAGCGTTTGCTTCAAGATGCTGCAAAGCAAGATGCTGCAAAGCAAGATGCTACAAATCAAAATGCTGCAAAGCAAGATGAAATAACAAAAATAACAATAGGTGAAGAAGAACCAAAAAAAATCAAAATAAACGTATACAAAAATTATATTCCACCGTGTCTGGTTTTATTAGGCATTGCTGGGTTGGGTTTGTATATTTATAACAAGAAACCTGTTACCCAACCTGTAGCTGTGCAACCTGTTCATGTTGCACCAAAAGACCCGTTTGATTTTTAATAATTTATTTTAAAAAAACAATCATATAAAAAAAATGGCAGCAAGTATTGACGGAAAACAAATTGCAAATATGATGTATCACGCTGGAGTGGAAACACTTTTAACTGTTGGATATTCTGAGATTGGCAGAAAACTACTAAAAAGACCAGCCCCTAAAGTGGATTTTAATATGGTAGATGTTGGAATGCTGTCTGTGGATATAATGTTAGCAATGGCTACAAAGGATATGCTGATTAAGCAAGGTATTATTCCTGCGGATATTATGAAATAATTTTAAAAAATATACAGCTATAGAACCGTTTTATTACCGAGTTTTACCGTTTATCTACCGTTTCAAACCAGTTTGTCGTTCGTTTGTCGTTTAAAACGGAAAACGACCTAAAACGGGTTTGCAAACGCTTAAAGTGCGCATGCTCAGAGTTTTTCCGTTTCCAAACGCTCTGAAACGGGCGTTTCCAAACGCGCGTAGTGCGCATGCGCATAGTTTTCAAACGCGCGTAGTCCGCATGCGCAAAGTTTGCAAACGCGTTTTTGAGTTTTTACCGTTTTTGCGTTTGACCAATTAAAAAAGGACAGTATAATTCGATAATTCTCTTCTGCGATCGTTGGTTTAAGAGTGATTGATTGATGCAGCAAATGAAACAAACATTTATATTAATTAGAAACAAAAGTTGTTGCTTAATAATTATGTTAATTCCTACGTGCAAACCCCATGCATTCACCCATCATTTATATTCATGCCACCATCGAGTTAATATATGCTTAACTAAATCTGTCAAAAATGACATACAGAGCCCAGACTAGATGCATCGTTTAATTAGCCGGGTTTTGGATATGAACAACTGTTTTATTGACGTCGACAATCATTAATTGTTTAATCCATATCTCGCGTAGAGTGTACAATTGCACTGCGATGGATGGATGGATGGATGGATGGATGGATGGATGGATGGATGGATGGATGGAAGGAGGGAAGGAGGGAAGGAGTGAAGGACGGAAGGAATGAAGGAGGGAAGGAATGAATGAATGAAGTTTTACGGCACGTCGACACATAAATAGTTCATATTGTGCGCAAAAACTGATGAAAGATGAAGGAAAGAAACAGTTATCAAAAATAATGTAAATGTATAAAGATAAAACCATTTACAAGCAATGGATGACACGGTAAAAGTAGTAACTATCCATAAGTATGGAGGGACATTCCCACTTGAGATCCGAGATTTAAATAGACAAACTGTTAAAAGAGTGGATTATACAAATACAATTTAATTAATGTTGATATTTAAATTTATATTAATTACAAACAAAAGTTGAGGCATAATTATAGCTAATTCCTATTCCTATGTGCAAACCCCATGCATTCACCCAACATTTATATTCATGCCACCATCGAGTTAACATGTGCTTAACTAAATTCATCGTTTAATTAGCCTGTATTTTCAATATGCAGCATGTATACTCTATCATGTATTAGCAACTGTTTTTGACATCGACAATCACTAATTCTTTAATCCATAGCTCGCGTAGTGTGTACACGCGCACTGCGATTGAAGAGACATCAGTAATTAGATATTTTCACAATATACATACCGGAAGAATGAAAAACAAATATGTTATATTAAATAGTGTTGTAAACAAAGTCGCCTGCATTTTCATCCTCATGTAATAGTTATTTGCTATATATATATAACTCAACTGCTGATATAAAATTATCGATTTGCAGAATCACGTGACTTAGACTTATGTATGAAAAGTTGTATTAATATATGCATAAATGACGATGTACGTATGTACAAGTTAAAAAAATATATGTTCTATTCTGTAAAAATAGTTTGAAAGTTCAGGGAATATACTCAGTTTACATAATAAATGAAAACAGCATTAACCATAATGGAAATAAGGGAATACCCGGAAAAGGAAAAACAGAACCTACGAGAAATACGAGATTTAAATAGACAAAATATTAAAAGATTGTATTATACGAATACAATTTAATTAATATTAATATTTAAATTGTTAAACATGGTAAATTTCCATTGTTATATTAATAATAAAAAAATGGAGTCGAGTGTGACACAGAGGAAGATGGGAATAGCTGATATGAAAAGCATTGCAGAATAAATAGATTTCTATATAATTTGAGAGATATAGTACTGAATATGTTCATTTACAATGTGGCCTCGGTGGCTCAGTGGATAATGCATTGTGGTTTGGAGCTAACACCTCTGCCCCGCGTTTATCCGATACATACCATATTCATTCTTCTTATTAGCTCCCTCTGTCATTGTCCCAATATAACCACATATGTTGTGTTAGCCCCATTATATGTTTACATGAGCTATGATTAATTAAGGAGTATTGAAAATTGAACTATAAGTGAGTGTGTAGAAGTATGTGTAACCTGTCATGTGATTATAATTATGTATTACAAATTATGTATGTAATGATGAGAAACTGCAAAAGTTTAAGTCAATAAAGTATCTATCTATCTATCTATCTATCTATATATATGTTTACAGAAGTGTCTGAGTCATGCGCTAGAATCCAGTAACGTATTTGTGATCCGTGTGAAATTAAGAAATTATATATAATGTATATATCGGCGTGTTCATGCATTTAACCCGCTATTCACGCTTTATTTCTAATCAGTGTACTTTTTTTGCAATCGTAACAGGGCATGATACGCGCAATTTAATTTAATGAATATTTGACTATTAAAGGGATAAAGACAATCTGAATTTTTTTAAAACTCGCGGCAATTTATATTAGATATAAGAATAGTAATATGCAAATTGTATTGTATTGCACCAATAATATATTAAAACGTATAGCAAAGTAAGACGAAAAAGAGAATACTTCAAATAGTACCTTTTTAAATGTAACCAGGCTAAAAGTAAACATGATTCTGGTTATATAATTCGAGTATACATGATTCTGGTTATATAATTCGAGACACCCATTTAAAACACTTCAAGATTGCCATGGGTACCTTTAAAACGAACACCATATTTGAATGATACACCAGAGGTGCTTATTTTAATAAAATTATTCAAGATTGCTCCGCGTCCCTTTAGAATCATTAGTGCATTCCCTATGCATTCAATATATATGTTTATATCTCTCAGTAATGGCAATATCTGCAGATTTCGAAACATTATGGTTTAGGTTTAAAACACGGCAGTCTTGATTTTCTTTATTTAAATTCGCGGCGTCCAGTCAATTTCTTTCCTCTATAAGATCAATTAAATTCGTGCCCTTTGTGACTGCTTCTTGTCGTTCGTGTGTGTTTTAAAGTAATGAATTCTAAGTCCATACTCTGTACTATCATACAGTTACTTATAATAATAAAAACGTATTAACTTAACTTTGAAAAACTCGATATCCTGTGAAGTTATATTATTTAACTTTTACCGATTCCATTAAGAAAACAACGCTATCATACTTCATTGCAATGTGGTAAAGTAGTTATATCTGGTTTACTTTTTTTATTCCTAATTATTTCACAGACCTAATAGCTAATTATTAATATGCTGCACACACTATATGCAGAAAGTACAAGAACGGAAGTAAACTAAATTAATAATGTGTTTCACTTTATAGTTTTAAACTATAATAAATTAGTTTCTGAGAATATCAAATACCAGATAGTTTTCGTCTGCTCGTATAGCTATTTTGACCAGTGCACATTGTATTGTTAATACAAATAACATATACTGAAAATAAATCTCAGCCTGTTATAAAGTGCCTCTTTAATTATAAATTAAATCAGTATTCGTCGCAAATCATAGTTGAAAATGTTATGTCGCCTGATACAATTATATAATACAATAAAGTATGCATAATTAAAATTAAGGATTGTTCCATGCATTAATTAGTTCGTTAATTGTGACTGGCTGATTGAAATAAAAGGGAGTAACTGACTCTATTTCACAGCATGTGATTGGCCAACATATAAGACGCTGAGAACCCCAACTGTGACTGTAATGATAAGTTAAAGATGAACATTGTCCTAAATCAACAAATCCGCTGCTGATATGTTTTTAATTATTACATATCATTATAGATACGATGTTTATTATGTTATTGATGTATGCTTAGTGAAAATATGTTTTTAAACATAAAAATCGAAAATGCGAACAGGCATTGCTAAAATATCGAAAAAAGGGGGAACATCTTCCTCGTATAACTGAAGTGACGTTATTGGGAACAAAAAAATCCATCAGTACATAGGGAAAGCACGCAAAAACAGTACAGCGTGTATGAAAATGTCGGAATTAAACTGTTTTTATCGAAAATCTGACAGTAAGTCACCGGCAACACCGCATATCTTGGTACATATACACTACTCAACTTCTATAATCGGTAACCCATTTTTTTTTTGTAAATAACAGAAATATTAAAAGCTGGAAATGACCGAAATACATACCAATCTTTTATTAAGTTTATCAACAAAGTAATCTAAAATCAGGTTACATTGCTGATAAACATAATACAATATTGGTATGTGTTTCGGTGATTTCCAGTTTATAGTATTCGTGTTATTTCAAAAAACCTGGGTTACCGATTATAAAAGTTGAGTAATGTAAACTTCGGGCGAAATTCAGTATATTCCGAATGCATGGACATGGTCTAATACTTGTTCATTAATACGAGCGTCAGATAATAAGGACTTTACTTTTGCGGAAAAGTAGACATTGAAAAAATATATTTAGTACGTGCATATTTTTCAAATAATTGATAAAAAAACGAAAAAACAAACAAACATAATAAATGACACAGCATCTAGTTTCTATAGTATCAGGGAGAAAAATATTTATGCCGTACGTGCCCGCCACCTGGTGACCAAAACACTTGAGGAGTGGCACGTATTAAATTTGGATTTGCAGTATGACATGCTCTCCACGTGCCCCCAACTAACAATATACCACACATTCACTAATCACCTATTGCGTAGCCCTATTGAAGTACAGCCTAATTAGGGTACATACGTCGGTATATGACAAAAGCACGTACCATTTAGGGAAACATAGTTTTATGACACATTTCCTGTTTATTGCAATTCCGTGAGCGGTGCAATACCGCCGCGGCGAGCCACGTACTGCACAAGACGGATTTATGATACGGATATAGGATGCGTGGAAAACTAGTTTATCGCGCAAAAAGAGATAAACATACTATTTTCTAAATATAGCCAAATGTATTATGAGCACTATATTATGTATTATGTACATGTAGAGATCGAAACAACAGACCTATTCTAATTCAACAGCTAAACAATCACGGCCTATATAAAGATCTAAGACTATATCCCTTTCTACAATTTAGCATACGTATACCTGATGAAATGATAAGATACTAGAACAAAAACTGTTATGTAACCTCATTTATTAAGTTGCATGTTTTTTTTAAATGCACGAATTATATCGTCCTTCCGCAACTTAAAGGAAGTACATCAGGCTTTGGAGGCAACACGTGCATTCATAAAATACAACGCTATGAAATTACTAAATTATATTGTGAAATGGCTCTAAGATATAGATAGATCATTAGGCTTCCTATACTACAGCGCAATAATTACTAATTATGAATTACAGCAAGGCTTATTAGACCATGGAGTAATCACCAGATTATAAATAGCCTTCACACGTGATCACCGCGGCGATACTGACACATGACGATCGCTTTGAAAGATGTTGCGATTTTTTTACCGACAAGATTAAAGTAGCTATCCCTGGCACGTAACCTTAGTTAGTCAATACCATATTTATGTCTTTTATTGTATGTGTTCGGTGTAATTTACTTTGGTCGTTTATGGTTCATTTAGTTCATTTTTCTTATTTTAATAGCGAAATAATATATTGAACAATTTTAAAAGAACTACTAATCTTGATGTACTCCCTTTAACCAAGTGAAAATCGATATTAGAGTGTATTGATAAGCGAGTATTCTACACAATTTAAGTGTACCCATTTCACATCAGTAACCGGCGCTATAACAAAATACGGAAATATTAAATGGTGTTTAATGGTTTGTCAACACATGCAGTGTTATTTAGAGCCGTCCCAGAAGAAGGGTTTGGGATATATACAAATCCGATAACTTGATTTATTCGGAATAATGAAGATATCCCTATGGTCCCTTAACGTGCTCGGGAACACTATGTATGGGTCCGTGAACGTCCCTATTCGACGGACGAGGCTATGAAAAAGTGTCAAGTACGTATAGTTAACACCAACTTTCATTATATATGAACACTTATAGTTCCAAGCACAATGCCTTACGCTGAGCTACCGAGGTAGCTGTCTTATGGAGAATGAGTATAATTAAGCATTATTAGTTGCAAGCACAGTTTAATTACCTGACTCTATTTCGATGCGATTTCATCGAATGCGTTATACATTTAAATAAACGTTTCAAAACAAATTCAATTAAAATAACTTATGAAACAACATGTTATCATACAGATAGACGGAGAGCGCTTATATATGTGTGTGTGTGCGTGTGTGTGTTGGATGGTGTGGAATGGAAGTGGGGTTTGTGGGGAAATGAGGTGGGGTACGACGTGGCGTGGTAGGTCGGGGAAGGCTTTCTATCCGTTTCGTTTCAAAAGAACTTTCACATGGTCTAATATTCTTTATTTTTCATTACTTTTTCACCACTTACTACACGTTTGTTAAACAGCCTGGTTGAATTTTTGCGTCTTCATGACTGGTCGATAACAATAATTGTATATGTTTGACACTAATCAAGTTGATATATTTATTAAAGTAACATACATGTGACATGCTTGTTTTCTTTCATAACTTTAATGAAAAGTGTGGTCTAATTAGAGATAAATAATTCCGTTCATAATATAACAAAAAGCCGTAAAAATTAGTTCACAGTATTCACCATAATCCATAATACATTTTATGTAACTAACGAATACATACTAAATATGGCGACTAAAGTTCCCGTATCGTCAGTTGGCATTTCGGCTAATTGGTTTGTTGTATAGCAATTAATTAGTACACTTTCCATTATACATATACACTTGGTGCGTCAAATCAGTGATCATCAGAATGAAAACATGAAAGACTGACAACGATCCTTGATTATAAATATCATTTCTAGAGAAAAGTGTGGTCTTAGTTTATCATTCATTTGCACAGGTTATCGTTCAATAACGGGAGCGCAGACCTTCATTAAATTAATCATAACTTTTGAAGTTATTGATAAGTTATAATATTTGTTGTTTCTTATACGTTTATTTTTTTTATTTTTTATATTTGTTGGTTTTAATTAAAAAA
This sequence comes from Cyrtodaria siliqua, assembly GCA_037043455.1. Lineage (NCBI taxonomy): Eukaryota > Metazoa > Mollusca > Bivalvia > Adapedonta > Hiatellidae > Cyrtodaria > Cyrtodaria siliqua. The sequence goes on from JAWPHD010002566.1 coordinate 181,147, forward strand.
AATACATATACGTTTATACATACATATATGTTAGGCTTCTCTTAGATACATGTTAATATCCTTTAGTAGCTATATGTTTGCATGATTTTTCCTCTTTGTTCGTGTGATTATTTTTTATGTGTTTATTTGGAATTCTCCGCATGAGGCGGAATATATTTATCAAATAGTTATCTGAATTCAAAATCCAATTTTTGAAGTTTGTAAATTATTAAAAGACACCATTATAAATGTGAAGCTACAAAACGTTGTTGTTATAAATGTAATAACACTTTATAACATAATACTTTATTACATGCAATTAGTAAAAATAAACAGTATTTGACGCCTTGAAAGATACGTGTACTTTGCACAGCTGTATGTTTGATCCGCCGAATGACATTTTCATAATATGTTGATTCGTTAAATTGTTTTGTGTATTTGCGTTTATAATACGTTTAAAGTTAATTTGTTATACTTAGTTTGTATCGCTATACCCATGCTGTGTAAGCACAATAAAAGCCGTATATATAAACAGGGCTCTCTATGACGTCCCAGCTATAAAGTATGTTTGACTCTTTAAACATTACGTTTGATTTGCACTAAATGTATTATAAGAACCGAATCGTGATCAATATAATCATGTATAATTGTTTAACACCTTATATTTAATACGAAAAGTCAACTCCGCCGTTCAGCGTGTCAGTTATTATGATTACACAACACCTAGTACACACACACACGCAGTAAGCGTGTCATTCATTTCATGCGCGGCGGCTGTTTATTCAATCCACTTAGTGTTAATCACATAACGCAAATAAATATACATGTATCATATAGCTATGCAACTCATTCTTTATACAACACCATGTATAGCTTAACAAAGTATCGCCATTAATATAAAATAGTATTCGTCTGCTACGAAATAATTATATAGATTTATTTAGCGCAACGGAATGTTTTAGTGGTTAAATGATCTGCATTCTCATTGGTCAAACGGAAAAACGCAGAAACCCGTTTTTTACCGTTTGCTCAGTCACCGTTTACAGTTTAGGCGTTTCGAGTTCTGATTGGTCAAACTAAATATCAGCAACTTGATTGGCTAAACTTACAAACGCAAAAAATCCAAATGAGACAAACCCGTTTTCAGTCGAAAAAAACGTTGGAAACGTTTTTCTTCAATTTTCATTGGTTGATCTGCAGAAACCCAGTTAAACGCGTTTGTTTTGTGCCGCGTTTTGAGTTCGTTTTGCTATCGTTTCAAACTAGTTTGTGCTCGGTAGTAAAACGGTTCTATAGCTGTATATATAAAAAAATGGCAAGTGCAGTAGCAATGATGATAGGTGGCGCATTAACAAATGCATTGGCATTTAGCGGTTCAAATTATTTCTTTTCAAGAATGGGAAGTCATTCAGATGAGGAAAGACAAAGACATGACAAAGCCGTAGAACAATTAAATGCAGCACAAGCGGAGTGGAATAAAAAGAGAACAGAGAGATTAGATTTTATTAATAAACTGCAAAAAGAGCATCATGCAGAGCAGACTTTTGGTGATGTAGACCAAGCTATGAAGCAGTATTATTATATAACTGGCAAACATTTGCTTTTGGAACCGGAGCCCAAGTTAAGTGATTTGTATACACCATCTCCGGATCAACAGAATAGAGAAATTACGTTTACTGTGGTGGGCATGGCTTCAACTGGATTTGTGACGTATAAATTGAGTTCATAAAAAAAATAGTTTAAAATTATATTTACTTTAGATTTGGAATGACTAAGTATGTTTACTTTGAAAATACTAAGTCATATGCGTGATACCTATTTTTTTTGTTGTTTTTACATGGTTTCAATCCAAGTGGTCGCATATAATATGGTGGTTTAGCACTCTTCTCAAATTTATTTTTGAGATGATCAGGCGCCCATACTTCACCATTGTCTAATAATGTCAATACCATGGATGGACCATATTCGGTATCTACTATTTTCGTATCTGTAATTTTGTATATTTTATCTATGTCCAAGTCTGTCCATTTCTTTGTGCTATTTTGATATCAAGCAGTTCATCAAATGGTGCAGTTGTGATTTCCATTTTTTTTATAGTTATATAAAGTTTAATCTTTAGTAAAAAAATGGAAAAGATTTATTACAGCCAAAAAGGATTTTGGAAAGGTTACTCAGCAGTTAAAAAATTGTCAAAAGAGGCTGGCGTTAGTAAGAAACATGCATTAGAATTTTTAAAGAAACAAGCTGTGTGGCAGATTTATTTACCTGCGCCAAAGAAAATAATTAGACCCAGGTTTGATGTTTCTGCTAAGAATGGAGTGCATCAAGCTGATTTGTTATTTTTACCGCATGATACGTTTGGCTTTGGTCGTGGACGCAAGACATATAAATATGCGTTGACTGTTGTTGATATTGCAAGTAGATATAAAGAAGCAGAGCCACTGACTTCCAAGGATAGTAAAGAAGTTGCTAAAGCATTTGAGAAAATAAACAGTCGGCATTTGAAATATCCAAAATTATTACAAGTGGATCCAGGCAGAGAATTTATGGGTGAAGTATCACAGTTGATGGCAAAACACAAAGTAAATATCAGACGGGGCAGAACAGAAATACACAGAGACCAAGCTTTAGTGGAAATATTTAACAGAACATTAGCTGAAAGATTGTTTGGTTATCAGTATGCTAAGGAAATAGATTCACAAAAACGCAATAGGGAGTGGGTAAAGAGATTACAAGAAGTTGTTAAAGCAATAAATGCGGAAACAAAAAAGCCTCCACCTGTTGAAACAAAAATATTAAAAGGTGATCCTATCTGTATGAATGCAAGTGTAAGATATTTATATCAACCCGGGGAACAAGAAGGTGGAAGACGCAGAGCAACTGATCCAATGTGGAGTGTAGATATTCACAAGAGTAAAAGTTATATGGTGACGCAAGGTATAAGAGTTTATTATTTGAAATTACCAGCGCCGCAAAGAGGATTTGTCAAAGAAGAATTACTTATTGTTCCTGCTGATACCCAAATTCATAAGTTTTTACAGAAACCATGTGCATCAGTTTCAATACCGTCTGGTGCTATGTATCTTTTAGAGTAAAATGGGGACAGTGATACTTTGATTACTTTTATGCCATATATCTCATGCTTTATTGAGTGTATTCTATTCATTTCATGGGTGTATTTTTTCTTGCCAAACAATGCATCCTTGTAGTTTTCAAAGTTTATATGTTTTTTGATTACATATTCTTTTACTCCTTTTGCTTTTTTGATAAGTTGTTCATCCGCTTTCAAAATAGAATATAGCTTGGGTCTTAATCCAACATACTCAGCTATAGCAACACCAGCACATTCGTCTTTCATTTTACCCAATACTTTATTGTTTGTATCATCATGCATTGGGTGATTTTCAGGATAATTACTTAGATCATACTCATCTTTCATTTCAGCCATGTCTTTGTATGCATCATCTGTTTTGATGTCTACCAGTAGGCTGTCAGTGTCTGTGTATAATAAAGTACAGTCATTTCCGTACCTTTTTTCAGGGTATTATAGTACCAATCATACATCAAGTGCTTTGGTAAATCCAATACTGACATCCCAACATAAAATGGTTTGTTTAATGTTAATTTTGTTTTGTTTACATGTATTGCTGACAATTCATCTGAAAATGTTATACGCCTGTTAAAGTTGGGTTTGGCTATTATTTTTCTTATCTTTTCATTTTCGGAGCCGTCAGTTCTGACTAGTTTTATATCAGTCCGCTTGCGTAGATTTTCCATTGTTTTGCCAAACACAGAGTTGTTCATAAGTTTGTAACAATCTGTTTCAAATTTTGATTTAGCTTTTTTTCTAAGTTCTGTGTTTAGGTTTATGTATGATGCCATCCATGGTTCTTCATTAAATTCTAATACTCTGTGTATTTTCTTTAGTTTCATGCCTAAAGATAAATACAGTTGCAGGTTTTTGTGATGTATCACATATTTTTCTTTGTCCATAAAATTGGGGACTAGTTGTTCTGTATTTATCATGCTATTATTTTCTAACAGATCTGTCTGGTAATCAGACAACCATTCTTTTTTTCACTGCTAATCTTTCCGGTGCAAGTGGATAGTCATTATGAGATTCATGAAGTTCTTTAGGATATTCCAAATCAACTTCAAGTATTTGTCCTTCGCCAGGTTTTGGTTTAGAATATTTTCCTTTGATTTTGGCTTTCCAAACAAAGCCAGAACATGGAAGTGGCTGACTCATTGCCAACCCATAAAGATTATTTGCATCCAGATACATTAAGAAGTTGTTTTCCTCGTTAGGGTTATAATCAGCTACATGTGGATTGTTTGCTTTGGCATATCGTTTTGATACCATACTAATTCCACCACGCATTCCTTTTTCTACAAACAAGTGCTTGTCAATGTCTGTCAAAAGTTCTTATTTTATTTTTGAATGTTTGAGTAAAGCCTCCCAAGATAATCCAGGTGCTGTATAGTAATGTAAAGCATCAAGTTTGTATGCACTCATACATGCTTTTCTAATTATTTTTTGAGCGTATTCGTAATCTTCGGGACTTATACTTTCATCTGAGAGACTACTGTAAAACTTTTCTATAGGCGGTAATTGCGTTTCCTTGAATCTTTCCATACTGTCCATATATTCGTATGGATAAACACCTTTTCGTAAAAGTAAATCTGTTTGTTCTCCAAACTGATTTTTGGTAATTTTAAAATCAGATTTGTCTGTTGCTTTAACCAATTTTTCCAGAGACGAAGCCATAAACTGAAAGCTATCTAAAAATCTAAGTTGTCCGGCACTAAATGAAATATACTTTTCAGCGTTGTTTGGAATGCATGTAATATTACCTGTCATTTGATGTATTTTTTGCATGATGAGATGACTATCATATCCTTTGAGGTTGTGAAATATAACAGGGATAGGTGTTTTGTTTGGTTTTATTTTCAGTTTCAGGTTACAGTTTTTGTGTGCTGCGCCTCTGTATTCACCTGTAAAATGACAGTGGTCTCTTACTTTACAGTTTTTGCCACATTTCCTACCTATTTCATTCTCGCATATCCAGCAGTGTGTCCCTTTTTCATAATCTTCCTCATTTTGTTGTGTCATGATTAATGGTTTTGGGTGAGCAAATATTTTATTAATGCTGTTCTTCTCACATTCTAAGTGATTTAAAAACTTTTCAACAACATCTTCACCTCTGTAAATAACAGGTTCTTCAGCTTTGCCATCATATCTGACAACCTGGTATCCAAAACCGCAAGCTTCGTGTACATTTTGAATTTCAGATTTCTTTCCAAATTTGATTGATTGCGGTTTGATTATACTCTCAAAATCAGCATATATTGCATAAGGCACAGGCATCTGATTTTGATGATTTTTAAATTGTGTGTGATTTTTACCTTCTTGCGGCATTTCTATTCTGCAAGAATTTTTGTTGATACCATCACAGTCTTCTTTGTGTTTGGTAAGTAGTCCTTTTCCAGAATAGCCGTGAAGGCAATGATCGCAGAAGTAAGTTTGACCATGGTGTTTGTTTTGGTCCCAGAGTAGTCTATTCAGATTTGTAATCCAGCAATAGTGATATTTTGTTGTTGATTGTTTTGGTTCGTTGGAATAATCATCAGGGTCATAGTTGTCATCTATAATTCCTTTTTCATTATTTGGATCGTCTTCGTTCTCTGATTCAACCTCAGTGTCTTCAGATATTAAGATCAAATTAATTCGTTCAATATCTTTTGGTTGTTCTGATATTTTATATGGAAAAACAGATACCTTTTTATTTTTTCCTGTTATGGTATATCCATAAACATTAATAGCAAGATTATTTTGTTTTTCTACTTTGGTTATTTGAGAAGTTGGAGTGGGAAAATCAATACCATCCATCTTCAACTTACCCATGTGTTTGTTATAACTAGATATCCTAGTTGGATTATTTTTATTAGGCCACAAAGCAGAAACCAATGCCACTTCCAAGCACTTATTATCTTCATTATTGACATTAATTATTGCTTTTTTATCAGAAACTGCTTTAGACAAAGGAATATATGAAGAACCTTTTAATGGTTCATACTTTGCAATATTTAAGTAAAGCTTAACACAGTAATCAATCTCCAATCCTGATGCTGTGTTTGTAAATCTTTCAAGACTCTCTTGTATATATGCAGATGATTCATCGTAAAACTCATTTATTTTTTCAGCGTTTAAGATTGTATTTTGTTCTGTAATACTGCTGTGGTGTATTTTTTGGTATCACCATCATCTTTGAATAAATTTACAGTGAGACCTAATTGAAACTTTAATCCATTTATATTTGTCAGCTCTTTGCTTTTTTGTTTTGTGATAATGGATTTTTTATCACGAAATAGTTTTTGAGGGTCTTTGTATTTCTCGGCAGATATCTCGTATGCTTTGAAATAGCCACACATTGGTTTGTCAACCAGTTTTAATTTTCTATCTTGAAAAACTTGTTTTAGTTCATTTATAACATTTTATAACATTTTCTTGTAATTTGGCATATTTCTGCTTTTGTTCATTTATAACATTTTCTTGTAATTTATCATATTTTTGCTTTTCTCGTTTACGTTGTTTTTTAGCACGTCGTCTCTTGAGTAAATTTTCTAATGTTTGAGATTTAACCTCTGGAGTAGTTTCCTTTGGAACTTCTTTAAGAGGTTTTAATGCATTTATACCGTTAGATAGTGTTTGCTTATCTATTTCACCTGCTTCAAACAGGTGTATTAATTTGTCTATAATCTCTTCAGTCTTCATTATTTCTTTTTGATATATTTATATATTTTTTTTTATTTAATATAAAACAATATATCAAAAAGAAACAATGGAAATCAATGTTTGCAAATTTCTTAAAATTGGATTACACAATCCATGTAAAAATAAGACTACAAAAGATTCTAATTATTGCAGTTTGCATAAGTTTAGATTAAAAACAAGTCATGTATTGCCGTGCTCAATATGTAAAAAAGGCACAAGAGCAAAAAATAAAATTTGTGCTGATTGTGGTGGAGTTTCAGTCAGAATAATGGCAAGGTATTGGAAATTTAAAGATTATAATGCTGAGTGCTTAAAATTTAGACGTATTGATGTTTAACCATATAAAAAAAAAAGTTGTAATTTTGATAACTATTAAACAATTTAAACTTGCAATCTTCACTACCCCTATTCTAAAAAAGTTTTAATAAATCAAGTAAATCACCATAAAATGGTGATTTATTATATATGTATTTTGGGGCGTTTCTGTTGTAATTTGAGGCGAAACAGAGTGAGACGAAAATTACAACAGAAACCCCAAAATACATATATATCTCTGTGTGACAAGTTTGCTGGGGAAGGAGCAAGGATCAAAGAAAATGTATTAGAAATCTAAATTCTAATTTCCAGTATAAGAAACAAATAAAATTCCAATTTCCAGTATAAGAATTACTACTTGATTTTTATGTTCAGCCACCGCGAAGTCGGTAATAGGAGCCGCCATATCACTGTCGTGAATATATTATCCGGGCATAAGCATTTTCCTAAAACAAAATTAAATTGTCTTCTGCTTCAAACTTTTAATAGTTATTGAATAATAATGCATTAGATTGACTGCAAAAGTGTACATTGATACTGAAGGTAAATCGCAGACAGCCTGCGATTGCACACTCACATCGCCGATAAGTTCGAAAAACCAACCAGATCGAACCAGTAACGGCAGATTTATGGTCCTTCATTTCGTTACACTTGCTATGTTTGCCCTTGTTACAATGATACGGCTTTCATTTTTCATCAGACCTTTACTAAACATTTACATTTTTGTTACTGTTAATGAAAGCTCCGACAAATTTGAAGACGACCCAGATCGGACCAGTAACAGTGGAGTTAGGCCCTTGATTTCCTTATGCCATATGTTACCTTGTTACGGCGATAGGGACTTCCTTTTGCCACTGATCTTTAGCAAATCGTTCCCAATGTTTTCGATATTAATTTTGTTCTATTACCTTTATATCTGTTTCCACTTCTTCATTGTTATTTTATTTATATTCATTTTTCATTGACTTCCTCCTTCCTTTTTTGTTTTTATTACCTCTACTGGGCAAGTTCGAAAAACGGGCAGATCAGACCAGTAATGGCTGAGTCATGCCTCATCATTCAAAACGGTATAGTTTGCCTCTGTACGCCGATAGTCACTTGCTCCGTTGATGTTAGTAGAGCCATATCAGCCAGTAGAGCGTCCACAGGCCCTCTTGGGCCTCTTGTTCCACTCTAACTTATTTTTTCTACGAATGTTAAGCGATGCGCTTTATGTCCTCTTTCTGAATTGCCACTTCTTTCCTGCTCCACAGTGAGAGCGTACGACTGGGCAACCCCAACAGGCAGTTACTGAGACTGTCAAGACATCAACATAGACATAAACATACTTGTTCCGGCCATTTGTATACAGACCATAGACATATTACATGAATTACTACAGTCTTTTGCTCGGTAGCACACAAATAGCCCGCATGCACACCATATCATAATACGTAATGTCCAGTAAGTGTTGACTGAAAGATGTCACCCACGTTACTATTCTGTCTGTTTATGTGCATTTGACCAGTTTTTCAATATTTAAATTACTGTCAATTAAAATACATAACTTCATTCTTGAAAACTTGCGTGAAACACAATTAACAAACATGAAAAAAGTCAGTTGCATTTCTGGTGGCTTCATCCTTGCACACGTTTGCCTGTTTGCCATCAATTGTATCGCGGTTGCGTCTAATTAACCACTAACCAATCACAATCCAGTAGCAAGCAATTTAACAGTTTAAACACTCACATCATAATAGTCTCCATCTGCACAACTCTTCATGAAGTTGGAACACACTCATTCCATTATCAACACAATGTCCGACAATAACAGGCATTACATTACACAGTTACAACATTTGCAGCGAATTTGATTGGTTTTGAGGCTATCAAGGCAGCCATGTAAAGTGTCAAACACTTTTGTGCAGGGAGCCCTTGGGCTTTTGCAAATGTGCATTTGCTTGCTGCGTGGAATCAAATATACACGAGCCATACACAAGCACAGTGGCAAAATAGCTGCGTCTTCAGGCCAAAAAAAAATCCCTTTGCCTACGTCGGCTCGACTGACCCTGTTTTTACAGGGCCGACCCGAAAATGTCTTATGAAAAAAAAATGTTGCTTTCTTCTGAAAATTGGTTTATCACAATATATCGCGGTAAACTGACATCACAGAGAAACTTTCAGCTGTACCATCAACTTGTGTGGGGATTATGAGATAAATACATGTACAACCTCACAATATCTTGCTGCTGCAAGAAAACAAAGCAAACTGCATACCTACCGACCCTACTTGTTAAGAGCGTGCAATAAGGAACACACCTACCTCTTTTTTTGACATGCGTCAAAAAACATGTGTACGTCTCTATTGCGAATCCTGCACCATGACGTTGGCTGCTGTTCGCATTTAGACCAAAATAAATTTCCATATTCTGATCCCCCCCCCCCCCCCCACTCCCCCACCCAACCACCCACCATTTGCTTCTGTTGCCCCAGCACTTTGTCTGTCTTGACAAGTCCCTTATAGAGACACTTATGAAAAAGAACAAAAAAAGGCAATTACACCAACCGAAATACATGAAAAAAGTTTGCATGAGAAATGAGCATTTCCTTCATTAAGGCCGTATTAATGCTTTCTGATTAGGCATCCAATACCTCATTCATATGCACATACAGACATATATTGCTTACAGTCACGTTCACGACAATTATACAGGTTTCATCTTCCATTCCCCATTCCCTTCACCAGCACTTATTGAGGACGGTTCGTCAGGGTCTCCCATCCCTTTGTGATTTGTGGAACACCAAACTCGTTGCAGCGACAACATATTCACGTCCACATTTGCAGTTGCTGCACGTGTTCAGATGCTTCCTTCTGCTGCCTACATTGAATGGCACACACTTATGGAACGCAAGATCATTCCTTTCTGACGTGTGACACACTGCAACATGTACACTCTTGCAACTACTTCCATTCTGCAGATATACTTTTTCCCATGCTAAATATCTCGTGGACGTTTTGATACAAGCTGACACGTATTACCACTATGGTCGCACACCACATGTTGGGCAATGTAAATATAACTTGTAATTTCCCTGTCCTCCTCACAACACATCTCATCTTTGGTGAATGGAAATAATTCCACCATATGGACTGTAAGCATACGCAAGAGATGGAAATACCCATTGAATAATAAGGCAATAGACAGTCCAAATAGACAGGTATGCCCATTTCAGTCACGAGTCCCTGCTGCATCTATCGTTAATTATACAATGGAATGCATATTGCCAACCCGTGGAGATAACATACATGGTTGCTCATTGCCTATAACCTAACTGTTGCAAACTTTTCTTTCACCAGGTTTACAACAGTGTCTGACATAAAGGAGCAGCATCTCAACACAGACATCAACCTTGATGTCACTGTGGACAGCCTATCAAAAGCGAGCAGTTATGGCAAAGGTGCAGGGCAAAAGATTAACGGTGTGCTCTGTGACAGAACCGGCAAAATAGATTTCATACAATTCAACAGAGTGCCCCTCTTCTACTTACAACCATTGAGAAGCTGAATTGTTATGACAATTCCAGAAACAATATAGCTGGTGTTATAACTTATGTATCACCTTTGGAAAATGTGAATGCGACAGAAAACCTTGCCATCAAGGTGAGAGATATGACTGGAGAGATAGATGTCTCCTTCTGGAGGGAGACAGCTGCAAGCTTTGCTGGAGTTGTTGGTGATAGAATCCTCCTGGAGGGAGCTACTGTCAAGAACTATGGTAGATATAATGTTATTATTGGCAACAGCGCTAACGTGAGTCTCAATGTTGTCCACCGCGACCTCTCTCACCTGTCTAATGTCCGTAATACGACTGCTCCAAAAGTTGATCGCTCGCCTGTTGGTTTAAACATATTTTATTTATCATTATTATTACAACATGGAATCAGTACACAATAGCAGAAAAAGGATTAGAACGAAAGTAAAATACTTATGATGTTCTTCTCCTACTCGCCTGCTAAAATTCAACCTACAGTGGTGAAGTCACTGGATAGCTTGTCAGAAACCAATGAGAGACAAACCTTCACTGCAAAGGTGACAGACGTTTTCTTGCAATTCTACAACCAATGCCCTTATGTCAGATGCAGGAAGAGCATAAAGAAATTGGGCAATGTCTTCCGGTGTGACAAGTGAGACAAATCTTACAGTGTTTGTTCTACTGGCTTAGGTCTGAGACTAACAGTTACGCAGGATAACATGTCTTAAACTCTGACTGCTTTCAACAACATTGCAGAGAAGTTAATCGGCAAGACACTCAAGGCTATCTTAGATGACAAAATGATTGGCAGTGATGTTGCTGAAATTGTAGAAGGTCAAACATTTGCTTTCGTTGCATCAGGTGGCCGCATAGCAAATGAATTCCTCTGTCACGATTGCAAGTTAGTGGATACTGCTGCAGCAGATGCATTTCAACCTTCCTTGCATCCACCTACAACACGGTATTCACCTGACAATAGTGAACGTCGCACAACACAGCTGGCGCAAGCCGCAAACTCACGCGCACCTATTACAAGACCTCCAGCTCCACCTGCCGACGCCATAGTGGGGCACTCTCCTGCAACTGCACAAAACGCGAGAACTGACATAATAACATAAACCTGTACACAGTTGCCATCCAGTATTCATCGGATGAGTACAATTACCAGCAATAAGCACTTTGATGAAGACATGCCTACAATCAGGGCTGGTAAACGTCGGTTGCGCACTCTTCCATCTCCTACATTGACTCTTCCACCATGGAGTATCAATCCCTTCCACCAGGACCACTGCACGCAATTCTCTGACAATCTTGGAAATTACAGTCCAATGTCAAACGAAGGCATCAGAGAACTGTTGCCTGAATATACATTACCTCCAATTGATACACATGCGCATCTCAGGAGTATTCCAGGGATATCACACATTGGTACATCTGGACCGCCATATCTCCCCAGCTCATATGGAATTCGGCAACCTCTTTCACACAAACACGTACATTACAGTCATGTTGGAACTACTGATAGTCCCACTGACCCTGCAGATTATGGAAACTTCCGTGTGGACTACTCTCCCAGTTCAACTACAGTGCACCGACATGAAGGAGACATGGTAACGAACTACCCGCCCGTGTTCGCAGACACATACCAGCGTAATCAACCCGCAGCGTGCTACAGTACAAACAGTCAAGCTGTTCCACGGAGCCCATGTCAGGAGAACATGCCTCGGAAAACCTTTCAACCGCCGCCTCCACTGACACAGGTACTTCAGGCGAAACAACTTCCAAAAAAACGTAAAACATTCAATATGGACAGTCTGTTAGGTGACTGAAACATACTACCTGTGCTTCCTTCAGGAATACAAATCGACACTTTCATTGTTGTTAACAGAAACACAAGAACCTATTTCCTGCAACAACAAGAAAACACCATTCAGCGTCATCGATACCATGAAACGCAGCATTCAGTGAGGTACATCGCTATTCGCCTTCCAGATTTCATCAACAATATCGGTTGTGCTAAGACGCTGACACCATTTAATATTTTAAAGCTGTGTGTGCTTCTCTTTCTTCAGTTGCACATTGTTGTGAATTTCCATTTCAGTTTATTCCATGTATATTGCAAGGCCAACTTGACAATACACCCCACATTTGTGCGACGTACCTGTGCATTTCATTTTCATGCTTCAGTTCATTCAATGCTTGTTCGAAGGGCAGTGTGCTAAGAGATGCTAAATTCTGCGCAATGTTGCCATGTTTCCCACTTTTCATGCTCTCTCCCGCTGTTGACTTTAGCTCCTTCTGCTTGTATTCCAAGGCCATCATGGCAATACTGCGCAGCATATATCGTATTTCATTACCATGCATTTGCACGCTGTACACCTAGTTTATTGCTTGGCCTACTCAAAGGCAAACATACCAATACTGAGCAGATTTCGTGCAACCTACCCATGTACAGCTTTTCCATGTTTTGTGTTATTGTAGACTTTAACTATTGCAATTCCTAGTGTATCTCCATGCTTCGTGTTGGGCAAAAAAAAAGAAATTGTTTGTTTCCGCTAACGACTTCTGAAAGAAATCTAGTAGGCAGATAGCCAAAACTTTTTCTTTAATTTATTTATTTATTGTGGTTCTCAGGGGGGCCCCCGTTTGGTTTAAACATATTTTATTTCCAAATAGTTCAACAATACACACAATTTGTACACAAAAACAAAAGGATCAGAACGAAAGATAAAATATTATAGAGTTCTTATCCACTGGTTGAATATGGTAAGGATAAGATAGCGGTAAATTTGAAATATAAATATGCTTGTATCAATCGATAGAAATAATGATAATACTAAAAGGAGAAAAAAATGTAGCAACAATTTAAGGAATAAGAAAATAATCGATTTACATTAGAGAATACAGAAACGAAAATAACGAAAATAATATGGGTATGAATAAAGAAAAGTGGAAAAAGGTAGCAAGGAAAAACCTATAAAAAAATAAAGGAACGGGATTCGCACAGGCGTTTTGGAGCACATCAATGCAACAAGTTCGTCTTGTCTGCATCTCCCTATATAACCTAAAACCGTTTACTAGTCAATATGTATTTCTGGACCGATTTAAATATATTTGAATTCACATCGTATGAAAGACTTAGGTCGCCAAATAGTACATTATTTAAGGTAACAGGGCACAGTAGATTCAGTTCCTGTAATAGGGTCACACGTGAATTTTCGTATAATGGGCATTCCAAGATAAAATGGTTAGTACTTTCAACCCTTCCACATCTACAAAGAGGAGATTCGACGATGCTTTTATTGAATAAGTGTTCGTTCAAAGAACTACAATTTGTTCGTAAGCGTGCATGGAGTATCTGTGCTCTTCTATTTCCCGTGCAATAATATTTAGGAATGTGAATTTTGTCACGATTGAGGTGTTGCTTAAAGGTAATAATAGAGCTGGAGTTACGTACATCAACAGGGAGATTGTTCCATTCTCGAATAGCAGAAGGTAGGAAAAAAGTTGAATATAATTGTGTACGAGAGAATGGTACTTGGAAGTCATCTGAATTTCTTAACCTATAATTTGATGCTGCACTGACCATAGGGGGTACTAGTGATGTAAGATAAGGAAGAGTTGCACTATTGACCATTTTATATAAATGTATAAGTTTGTGTTTACTTCTTCGAGTCTCAAGTGTTTCCCAACCAATATATTTGTAAAGGTCGTGGATAGATACCAATTGTGTTGCCCCTATGACTATACGTGCAGCTTCGTTTTGGATTTTATCAAGGTCTTGTTTTTCATAATTGGTACAATTCTTCCAGATGACGTCACCATATTCTAATAGAGGTCTGATGAAAGAAGTGTAAATAACTTCTAAAGATTTCCGATCAAGCTGAAATTTGAGTTTACGCATGATATTAATGCGTTTCCATGCCTTATCTTTTACATATTCGATGTGTGAATGCCAGGAACAGTCATTCGAGAGATTGATACCAAGGTGTTTGTGGGAGAATACTTCAGATATTTGTTCATTTGACATTACAAGGGGTGGGTGATAAGGTGGGTTTCTTTTGCGAGATATTAACATGGATTTAGTTTTAGAAGGGTTGAAAGTAATTAGCCATTTATCCGCCCATTCAACTATTTGTTGGATGTCCTGATTAATTATATTCGCAGTATTTATGACGTCACTATCCTTGTCAATAATAAGGTACAAACTTGTATCGTCAGAAAATAAACGAATGTTTGAATTAATATTTGAAACAATGTCATTAATATATACAACGAAGAGAAGGGGGCCCAAAATAGAACCCTGGGGAACACCGGCGTTCATTTTGTTCGATTTAGATTTTTATCCAGGAATAACCACATGGTGTCGTCTGTTACTAAGATAGTCAGCAATAAGTTTTAATAATATGACTAGAAATACCAGCAGCCTTGAGTTTAAACAAGAGACCTTTGTGCCAAACACGATCAAATGCTTTACTTATATCAAAGAATAATACCCGGACTTCCTTTCCGGCGTCAATTGACTGACAAAATGAGTTGTACAAGTATGTGAGTTGGTTAATAGTAGAATCGCCAGGCATAAATCCTGATTGAAAAGCAGAAAGAAAGTTAACATCTCTTAAGAAATTGAAAATATGCTTGAAAAATGCCTAAGACAGAGAGCTCATTAGCAAGTTCCCTCAAAACCCGATTGTTTATTTCGTCTGGGCCAGTTGCTTTCCCGGAAGGTCGTGATAGTAGGACCTGACGAACCTCATCAGCTAGCAGCGCAAGTGTATCGAGTGTAAAATGTGTAATGACTTGTTCGAAGTTGGGAGGATCGGTATTGTTGTCGTTCAATAAAGTTTGATTTTGGAAGAAATCATTCAAGATATTTGCCTTTTCATAATCATCTGTAATTATGGAACCGTTATTGTTGAGGGGAGGTAATGATGATTTTTCGTTAGGTTTTATAAGTGATTTGAGAGTTTTTCACCAATCCTTGGATGAAGTATTTATAGTTGTTAATTTATTTGCAATATTATCAAAGCATAGTTGCTTGGAGGTACGTATTTCTGAAATAACTTTATTACGTAACAATTTAAATTTGTTCCAATGGTATTCAGATTTGGTTTGTTTAGCTCTTTTATAGGCACGTTTTCTAACCCTGATTTGGCGTTTGATCTTATTATTTATCCACGAAGGCTCGCAATGCCTTATTCGGACGGTCTTATTAGGAATGAACTGGTTACTCAAGTCAATAATCGTGTGTGTTATATTAAGTGCATATATATTGATATCATCGTTGATTAAGTTGTTCCAGTTAGTCATTGTAGCATGATATATCATTCGATTATAATCGCCTTGTTCATATAACCAAATCCGCCGTTTTAATGATTTTGCCTGTGGCTTTTTGAACTTAACAATGCCGTAGATTGGACAATGATATCTCGTGTCCTGGTCTAGAAAAGGCACGGCAACTCCACTAGTAATTAGACTATTTGTTTCGGAAACAAGAAGGAGATCAATAAGAGAAGCCGAGGTCTTGGTAAAATGAGTTGCGTCCTTAATTGCCTGTTCAAGGCCAAATTGTTGACATAGTGAGTTAACTTTTCGTGCGGTTTGTTGAGAAAGCATATTGTAGTTGAAGTCACCCACAATTATAATATCCTTAATGCCTGTATCAACTGCAAGGTTGATTGAGTCTTCTATACTACTATTGTATAAAGCGTCGGAATTAGGTGGTCTATAAAATGTACCTAACAATAATCGTTTTTTGTTCAGACAAAGCTCTATCCAAATACATTCAAGGTTGTTGAGTTCGAGGTCTTTTCTACGGACATGATGAAGAGAGTTTTTGATGTATACCATAACACCGCCATGACTATCACTGAGACGGTCCTTACGTTCAGGTGTGTGGAAAGACGGAAGAGTGAGGTCATTCGTATCAACCGAATCATTTAACCAGGTTTCGGAAAAAGTTAATATATCAAATTGGTAAAGCTCCGTTTTTAAAAGATCCATCTTAGCTAAAATGCTTTGTACATTGTAATGTATAACCAACAGATTGTGTGAGCAGTTTAGGTAATCGGATAGAAAAAGTGACGTACTGTCATGGGTATAGTTTGAGCTAGATGAAGTGTTGGCGCTATCTGGGCCAGGAATCGGGCCAGGATTTGGATGAACGTCGCCTGCCATTTGAAGAATTGTTAATAGCCAAGTTATTACCGTTATGATATAAAAAGCAAACATGGTGCATTTTACAAAATAATTATTTCCAAGATACTTTTTACCTGTGATTAGGCGTGTGTATGGTCGTTTTATCAAGCGATGCAATTTTTCAGTGGTATACATGTTGAACAAAATTGATTGCAAGCACAGAGGGGAAACATATATTTGGAGGAGAAGAAAGAGGTGCAAGCTAACACAAAACATACTTTGATTTAATCTGTAGGTCGACACAACGACGACAGCATTGTCTCTACAACGGTTCATGTAATTGTCAATAATAGAAACAGGAACAAGATATACAGAGTGTAAGCGTAAAAAGGACATCGAACATTCTCGAGGCTCTGCTCGAAAGAGCATACATAAACCAAGGACATGTCTTCCGTGCGAATGACAAGAGGAAGAGCGAACGTGCTAGTGAAAAAAAAGTAGAAATGAGAGAACATAGCGGATGTAAAAGGGAAAGAAGAACAGGAGGTAGTTTGGAGTAGCTTAGGAATGGTGCATACAGGATAATACAAATTTACACGTAAACATTAACAAAGAAGACGATTGAGATAGCTAGCATGGTAATAAACAACGCCATAACAATTTCTTCTACACGAAAACATATTAACTTAATGCTTAATGACACCTTCAATGCCGTTAACAAGGCCGCAAGTAATATTCAGTATCATATCTAAACAACATGACCAACATCGTCACACCAACATCGTTAACACCATCACAAACTACTAGGCATTGTCGCCATCTTCATAACCTTCTAATCATAATAATAACTATTCACAGGTGTGATAACAAGTATGTCTTCTAATCAACATAAGTAACTGTTCAACATAGCTTGATTATCTGTATGTTTGATATCGACAATAATATAACTTCTCATACAAGTCGGATGGACATAATAAATCATCAGCACCCCTAGTGAATGTTGAAATAGTGGATCCGCATTACGACTGATCTACACTATAACTAGTCATCATGTTTTACCATCATGATCACCATCAACAACAACACCGTTTTATCGTAACGATCTTCTTACCTCTAATCATAAAATTTATTGCTAATGATAAATCATCTCATCATATCACATAAACATTAGTTTGTCTTTTGAACATTTTACACATCATATCTGTCGTATCCGCATAATAAGCATCATCAGCGTATATAATGAAAGTTTTAGTATCACATCATCATTATGACAATCTAGTTTATTTATAACTACTCGTCTTTAACATATTGTATCACTCACATCAGTGTTGTTACCAATATCATCATCACATATACATAATAGTTATTTGTATGACTAATCAAAATCACCATCAGTGGAAAACACTTTCTAATCTACGCTACTCGTATATAACTAATTATACACATACTAATTATATCAATATCATCACTGTTGTTTTGATTATCATCACCACACTAATAAGTAGTCGACATCATTATGACAAATCAACGACAGTAATTAGTGAGAATCATCAGCTCAAAAATCGTGGTAGTTGTGTAAAACATAAACTAGTTGTGTAAAACATAAACTAATAGTGCATACAATTAATAGTTCAAACATGCATAAGTTAATGCGTCCACATATCACACGGTAAATGCAAGACGACTTATTCAATTATCGTAATAATCTTATTCAATTATCGTATCAACATCTTAGCCGTGGCTAAGCATCAGGTGACTTATCTTTATCTTATTGTCATGATATTAGTCATTAATCTCCAGTATCAATTGAATAGATAATATAGCTAATCATAGTTTATCAGCATCGACGGCATTAGTCGTGATAATTGGCTTTGATGTCATTTATCATAATTATCATAATCATTCGCAACAATAACTAAGTCATCTTCATGACTAAAACATCAGAAATAAACGTACTTGGCATACGCATTAGATTTTTATAACGCTATTTTGAACCTAAATAACTTTAGCTTGTCAATTAACAGAAAATCTACTGACCCCAGAACGAATAATCATGGGTATCTGCTAATTGACGCATGTAAAAATAATAATTTAATAATTCTGAATGGACGTTTTGGTAAAGACAGAGACGTGGGAAAATGTACTTTCCGAAATGTATCCTTAATCGACTACACCTTGTGTTCTATTAATAGCATAAACTTGTTAAACGATTTTGAAGTAATCGATACTGACCCGCTTTTCTCAGACGGCCATGCACTTTTATCAATGTCCTTAAAAACCGATATGTACTCTGGAAACATAAGCAACGAACTGCCTATATATGTGAAAACAATAAAACCGAAATGGGATGATGGGAAAAGCAGTCATTTTCAGACAAACTAGACCGAACCAAAGTACAGCATCTCCACAACTTACTGTCCTCAAATGATACTATTATAGACCAACATGTAGTAGACAATATCACAGAATCCATTGGTCAACTATTTTATGAAACGGCAAAAAAAAACGTGTGGTCTTAGAAAAAATCGAAAAACTAGTGTCGTTAAAAACAACTTATCCGATAAGCCTTGGTTCGGCCATAAATGTCGCAATGCACGTATTAAGTACAACTTGGCACGTAAACAATACTATAAACATAACAACGAAAATAATAAAGCAGCATTCAAACTGTCCAGTAAATATTACAAGAAAATAATGAATACCTTCATAAACAAATACAAATACGACCAACAGCATATACTAAGAAACCTTAATTCCAAACAACCGAAAGAATATTGGCGTTACCTCAATAGAATGAAGCCGAGATCTTCCAATAAAACGCCGCCGTTAAATGATTTATTCGATTATTTCAAAAATATAAACACAAAACTCCCTGATAATGATGAAGGCAACTATACCGGATTTCAATATAGCGGACGACAATCCAATTTTAAACGCTCCAATTACACCGGATGAAATTTTAAAAAATATTTCTAATCTTAAAAATTCTAAAGCTTCTGCCAACGACCAAATAATAAATGAATATATAAAAAATACACAAGAAGTGATGTTACCCATATACACTAAATTATTCAATATCATATTCGATTCAGGTTATCTTCCAACAAGTTGGCTGGAAGGCATTATCAAACCTATTTTCAAAAACAAAGGCGATCCACTCAGTCCTGAAAATTACCGCCCGATCACTATACTCAGCTGTTTTGGCAAATTATTCACGTCTGTCCTTAACGGACGAATCAGTGCTTTCTTACATGAAAATGGGGTTTTATCTGAAAATCAGGCAGGGTTTAGAGCCAAGTATGCTACTACTGACCATATATTTACTTTACATAAGTTAGTCGAAATGCTACGTTCACAGAAGAAGAAATTGTTCTGTTGCTTTGTTGATTTTGCACAGGCGTTCGATTCCATATGGCGAATAGGCCTGTGGCGCAAATTATTCAATACAGAAATTAAGGGAAAGCTGTTTCAAGTTATATTTAACATGTATCAAAATATTAAATCATGTGTGTCCATTAATAATGAATCGTCAGCCTTTTTTGTAAGTCAATGCGGCGTCCGTCAAGGCGAAAATTTATCGCCGATTTCATTTTCTATTTTTTTAAACGACTCAGAAGAATATTTGATAAATGCTGATCAAGAGGGAACTTCTGTTAACACTCAGGCCGATGTTTATATAAAAATAATGTTACTGTTATATGCAGACGATACTATTATCCTCTCTGACAACCCTACTAGTTTCCAATCATGCCTCCAACTTTTTTATGAATATTGCGAAACACGGAAATTGAATATAAATACGAGCAAAACAAAGATTATTGTATTCGGTGCTTGCAATACGGCGCGATTTTCATTTAAACTCGGACCAGATGAAATAGAACTCACAAACAAGTATAAATATCTAGGCGTCATATTCTCTAGCTCTGGAAGCTTCCTTAATACACGAAAACATCTTGTTGAACAAGCCAAAAAAGCAATGTTTTTACTTTACAGACGAATTAATAATTTAGACCTCCCCTTAGATCTCCAACTAAAATTGTTTGACCATACAATATTACCGATCTTAACATATGCTTGCGAAGTCTGGGGATTCGAAAATGTAGACATCATAGAACGTATTCATACAGATTTTTTGAAAAGAATTACAAATAGCAAAAAAAGCACTCCCTCGTATATGTTGTATGCAGAACTAGGTAGACATCCAATTGCTATAACTATACAAACCCGTATGATAAAATTCTGGAACAAACTTATCATTGGAAGCCAATCAAAGCTAAGTTTCCTCTGCTACAAATCAATGGATAACACTGAAAATTACGAATATAAAACACATCAAATCCATTTTCAATAAAACCGGCAATTCAGATATATGGACAAACCGCAATACATTACAACATAGTAGCATTCACCTCTCAATTAAACAAACGCTAGTTGACCAGTTTACACAATCTTGGAGACAGACTTACAAAATTCGTCAAAAGGGAAAAACTACAACCTTTTTAAAGATGACCTAGCATTCGAAAACTATCTTAAATTACCAAGAAGCAATTATATTTATTTATTTAAATTCCGTACGACTAACCATAGGTTCCCCGTTGAAACTGGCAGATTTACTAACACTGCGTATAACCTCAGACGTTGTACACTTTGCGACTCCGACATAGATGACGAATTCCACTACTTATTAAAATGTCCACATTTTGATCAAATGCGCAAACATTACATACCGCGTTATTTCTATCACCACACGAATGTCATTAAATACAAGGAGCTTTTAACCCATCCCGCAGTCAAAGTCCAAAAAAAACTAAGTGCCTTCGTCAGAATTCTTTTACAAAATGCCAAGTAACGTCGTACATGAGACGTATTTTATTGATAATGCTTTCCCCCTTCACATTTAACATATGTACTGATCCTTGTATACCGTTTAGTTGTACCATTTGTATGTATGTAATGTACCTTTCTCTCTTGTTGTAACCCATGTTACCTGAGATTGTATATAATAAAATATTTGTTCTGTTCTGTTCTGTTCGGCACATCCCTGTTTAAAGACACAAGATACATGTTTATTAAGTATGTGTTCATCTATCCTATTGCGTAATAATTTATAAGCGTACACGTGATAGATCAAAACATAAATATGATAGAAATCCGTATACTAAACGAGTTATGTCAACATTACTCGATGAATGAGCCGCACACGAATAATGGATTATATATCAAACACTATAGTAGTCGATAACGTAGTATTGCTCATACACTATATATCTCCAGGTAGATAATATAATCGGTCGAATGAAAAGTATAGTGTTCCGCAAAGTTACTATCCACAAAATGGCAACAAACATGCATCAGACACAATGCGGTGTACTTTGAGCGAATGGTCTTTAACGAGAAAGTTTCCATCTGCTGACCACGCGCTCAACAGTGAACCGGATTTTACACACTGGCGTGCTTTGAAAAGAAGGGAACTTCTATATCGAGTTAAATCCTCGTTCACGAAAACTCCATTATAACCCTTGTCCTTCAGTTGTGTACGTGACCGGTATAATTTCTGCCTGGAACGATAAGTGTCGAACTTTACAATGATCGCGGTTAGGCTTTCCCACACGGTGGGACCTGTCTATCGCCTCAATTTTTAAGTCGAGGCTGAGGGCATTAGTCATAGCCATAACATAGTCGTCGGTAGATTCGCCTTCAGACTCTGGCACTCCGGTCAAGCGGACAAAGTTTCGGCGTCTATAGTGTTCCGCCGAGTCGGATGCTAATTCAAGCTTGGCAACACGGTCCTTTAGGGCAGAGTTCTCAGACTCCAGGTGTGAAATTCTTGATGTGAGACCGGATATAACTCCTGCAACGATGGAGTTTACCATACCGTCCATTTGCGATTTAAAAGTGTTAATGAGGATTTCAGATATACTCTTTATATCAGAAGCAGTAAGATTGGTTGCGGTGTCCTTAATCTCAATGCTTGATTCCGCCATTTCCGCCAAGTCAGATATGTCTGATATATCAGATTGAGAGGAGAGTAACTGAGTTTGTTCTTCTTTGTCTCGTACACGTCATACAAGTCAAGCGGAGATGACGGTTCACGTTTGTTAGATGTCTTCAAGGGGGTAGATGTAGAAAGCATAGTAAGATACCGCATATTATTTGGATTATTACTTGGGTGTACCGCTTACTTTGCTGTAGAGTATAGATACGTATCCCACGAGCGTGACCGTGTTCTAGTTACCGATAACCTATATATCCAACATAATAGCCAATGTCCAATATGTAAACAATAATGTATGCATTGTAACAGGTGTATCAGGTGTCAGGTGGAAAAGGTATCAGATGAAAAGTCACAGGAAACGAAACAGCGTTCATAACCTTCCCGGGAACTGCTAACCGCCAGCATCATACATATTCCATCCAAAGCACTGCCAAAAACTAACCTCCAAAGGCTCCAAATTACATACTTAGATCGATAGTTAAGATGCTAATATGTTCGTGTGGTGATCCGCCATTACCGGAAGTCCAGTTTGGTCACGGAGCAAAGAATAGGGTCACTGCAGATCCATTTGCAGGGGTAGGCACAGGGGTAAAATCCCCCCAAATTCATATTCATTTCATCATTATTTTTTCCTGTTCATTAAAGGTCTTCGTCATCATCCCTGCATTGTTTCAGGTGCTCTCTCGCTCGCATCAAAAGAGCAGTGGCAGAAAAACAATAACGTGGCTGCAGCGTAAATGGATTTTCTACGATAATATTCGCAGCACTCTGCAGTTCAGGGTGAGAAGGTTCTAGGCCCATTTTCCATATTTTATCTCGATGTACATGGAAGATGAGCCTGGCATGTTTTTGCCTGTTAGGCGCCATATAACCTTTTCATGTGTTGGTGCGCCTTAAAATCCCATTTCAATGATTTATTTATTATAACTGACCTCATTCCGGTCAATGATAAACCACCTTTTACTGTGATACAAAATCCTAGGTATTGTATCAATACCTCCATCATACATAGTTACGGTCCTTTTCTAATATTTTACAGTGTTCACTGGAAATCCCAGGGGCTATACGTTGGTATCTCACTGGAGGGATATTTTCTTACTTTTACCTTTTTTTGTACATCACAACGTTTGGTTCATAAGTTCAACTTTTTATTATTATATACGTCTTCCACTTTTTTACACCTTTCCTTTTTCTTTTTTGCAATAAACCCGTTAGGTTTGGTGGCTATATTTTACGGTCAGTCGGGCTTGCGGAAACAAGACACTTTGTTCTTTTACACCTCACTGTATTACTTATTTGACTTGTAGTCTACTGCAAGGTCACCATGACAGTACCAATCTCACTTGTTAATGTACCCGTGTTTACTACCATCATGCATTGTATTTTTAGCTCGACTGATCAGAGATCAGCAGAGCTTATGCCGTGGTGCGGCATCCGCCGTCCGTCCGTCTGTCAGTTTGTCCGTCCGTAAACTTTTATTTGTAGCGACTACTTCTCTGAAACTACTGGATGGATATTCATGAAATTTTACAGAAATGTTGCCCATGAAGTGCAATTTATCCTAGAAAAAATTCATGTTGATGTGAAATCCAAGATGGCCGCCAAAGCTAAAAATAGATTTTTAAAATACAAGTTTGTAGCGACTATCTCTTGAAAACTATAAGTCATATTGATATGGGAGTTTTTCTAAAATGATCAGCAAGACATGATGTTGGTCCTTGTCAAAAATCGTTTTGATTCCACATTAAACATGACTGCCGCTTGCCATCTTTGTTTACATGGAGTTATATAGTAAAAACTTGTAGCGACTACTTCGTTGAAACAGCTTGGCGGATTTTTATGAAACTTTACAGGAATGTTGCTCTTGATGTGTCATTGATCCTAGTAAACTTTCATATCGGCCAGATATTCAAGATGGCCGCCACAGCTAAATATATATTTCTTAAAAATAAGTTTGTAGCGACTTCTTCTTGAAAACTATACGTGATATTGATATGGGACTTTTTCTACAATGATCAGCATGACATGATGTTGATTCTAGTCGAACATTATTTTGATTCGTTATTAAACATGGCTGCCAGTTGCCATCTTTGATTACATAGACTTATATAGTAAAAACTTGTAGCGACTACTCCTCTGAAACTACTTGACGGATGTTCATGAAACTTCAAAGGAATGTTGCTCTCGATGTCTAGTTGATCCTAGAAATTTTTTAGGCTGGCCGTAAAATCAAGATGGCCGCCATAACACAAAATATATTTAAAATAAATAAATTTGTAGCAACTACTTCTTAAAACCTGTCAGTGATATTGATATGGGACGTTCTCTAAACTGATCAGCATGACATGATGTTGCTCCTTGTCGAAATTTTTCTCGATGCGACTTTAAACATGGCCGCTAGTGTCCATTTTTGTTTACATAGATTTCTATGGTACAAACTTGTAGGGACTACTCCTCTGAAACTGCTTGACGAATTTTTATGAAACTTCACATGAATGTTGCTCTTGATGTCTAATTGATCCCAGGATTTCTTTAGGTCGGCCGCAAATGCAAGATGGCCGCCATGGCTAAAAACAGATTTTTAAATAACAATTTGTAGCGACTACTTCGTGAAATCTGTAAGTGATATTGATATGGGACATTTTCTAAAATGATCGGCATGACATGATGTTTATCCTTGTCGAAATTTATTTTGATTCGACATTAAACATGGGCGCCAGTGGCCATCTTTGTTTACCTAGAGTTATATAGTAAAAACCTGAACTTGTAGCGACTACTTCCTGAAACTATACTCTGTAAAAGAAGTTTTGGACCATGGCAGTGTTCGAACCCGTACAATGATCGCTGAACCATGACATTCGACCATAACCCTTATTATCTCAATTGATAATTCACAATAGATCAACAATCAACAATAATTATCCTTTACAATGAAAGTTTGCGAAAAAAAAGTAATCTTTTTATTGGTTACTCGAATGTGTCCGTAACTGTTACTTTTTATAGACTTTGCAACTTTTTTTACAGACCCTTTGTGTGTACGCGATATTTTTTTAAAATCAAATCTTGTTTGGAATTCCATGTTTCTGTTACCAAATTAACCGGATAAGGTAGACCTTGGTTACTAAAAAAATATACTTACATTTTATCCACTAGTTTTATTTTTATATGACTTTATATACCCTGATCCAAAACTTTTTTTACCGAGTATACTTGACAGATGTTTATGAAACTTCACAGGAATGCTGATCTAGCTATCAAAATCAATCATTAGAGCTTCAAGGTCATTGACCTCTTGTTTTAGACTTCATTTCATGCGCTGCCTATTACATTTTCATGTTTCGTGTTGGTGTACAATTCACTTCATTCTTGGAATACTGGGCAGCCAACATGTCAATACACACCACATTCTTTGCAATTAACCCATGTATACCATTATTAGGCTTGGTGTTATTGCACACTTCAGTTCATTCCAATGTTTACTGCTTTTCCATGCTTCGCGTTCCTGTAGACTTCAGTTGGTTCTAGGTCTACTGTGACGCCGACATGACTATACTTTCCACATTCTCAACAAAGTAACCATGTATAGTATCATCACGCCTTCTGCTATCTTGCACTCATTCATTCACGGGTTACTGCCCTTCCATGGTTCACGTTACTGTAGACCTTACTTCATTCATTGTTGCAAGGAGGCCACCTATGCCTGCTGTTATTGTACACTTCCGTTCATTCAACCCCTATTGCATTTAAATGCTACGCGATACTGTGAACTTCTGCTGATTCTTGGCCCCACGCGCGGCCAACATGTCTATACAAATCTCATTCTGTACAACGTATCCATGTATAGACTTACCATGCCATGTATCATTCTACACTTCAGTTATTTTGCTGCTCATTGTCTTACCAAGTTATTTGTTACTGTAGACTGTAGTTTCTTCATTGTTCACTGGCAGGGTAACATAACAACACATATAACGTTCCCATGTATACCATTACCTTGCTTTTAGTTATTGTAGACTTTAATTCATATATTGCCTATTGCCTCACCATGCTTTGTGTAACTGTTGCATTTTTTTTATTTATCGCTTACAGGGAGGCCGACCATGCATCGTGTTATTGTACACTTAGCTGTTTAACTTCGCTTTCCATACCTCGCGTTACTGTACACTTCAGTTGTTTCGTGGTCTACTTCGCGGCCAACATGCATACATACCACATTCTGTGCTACGCACCCATGTATACAATTACCATGGCATGTACTATCGTAGAATTTAGTCAATTCCATTGTTATGGCCTTCCCATGTTATGTTTCAATATAGACTATTCTTCATTGTTTACTGGGAGCCCAACATGACAATAGAACTTACATTGTGTCCAACATACCCATGTACCCATACCATTACCATGCTTGTTGTTATTGTACACTTTAAATCATTTCTTGCCTATTGCTTTACCCATACTTTGTGTAACTGTTGAATTCAGTTTATACCTTGTTTTCTGGGAGGCTAACCATGCTTTGTGTTATTGTACACTTAGTTGCTTCAATGCTTATTGCATTTCCATACCTCTCATTACTGTAAACTTCAGTTGATGCATGGTCTAGTGCGCGGCCAACATGTCAATACATATCACATTCTGTGGTACATACCCATGTTTACAGTTACCATGCCTTGAATCATCATTGACTTTAGTCAATTGTATGCTTATTGCCTTCCCATGTTATGTGTTAGAGTAGACTACAGTTTATTCATTGCTTACTGGGAGGCCACCTAACAATAACATCACATTGTGTGCCACATACCCATTTATACCATTTACATGGCTTTTGTTATTGTACACTTTAGTTTATTGTCTGCCTATTGCCTTACCGTGACTGTTTCAATATTTAGTTTAATTCATTTATTGCTTACTGGAAGGCCAACCATGTTTTGTGTTATTTACAGTTAGTTGTTTAAATGCTTATTGCATTAACATACCTCGCGTTACTGTTGACTTTAGTTTATTTATGCTGTACTGCGCGGCCAACAATGCAATACATATAACACTTCTATGCAGTTTGCCCATATAAACAGCTATGATGCCTTTCGTTATCGTAGTTCATTCAATGTTTATTGCATTCACATTCGTTGTAACACAGTCGATTTCAGTGGCTTCCTTGTTTACTGGGAGGCCAACCAACCTTTGTTATTTTCTACACTTGAGTCCATTCACTGCTTCTTTCATTTTCATGTTTTTGTTACTTTTGCCTTCTGTTGATTCATAACAATAGATACCAATTTCTCTGCATCACACTCGTTCACACCATTACAATTTCTGTGTTATTGCAGACTTCAGTTATTCCTATGATTGTTGCTTTCTTCATACCATTTGTTACTTTAGACCTTAGTTCACTCATTCTTTGCTGTGTACCCCACATGCCAATATATATCACATTCTGCGCGCAATACCTATGTATACCACTATCATCCTCCGTGTCATGGTAGTCTTCACTTGATTCAATGCTTTTTCCAAGACATGTACTAATCAAAATTTGCTACGGGACACTTCCATTCCTACATGTTAACTTATTTGATATGTATTCCCACTTACAATATCAATGCTATTGACACTTCACGAATTGCACACTTTCAGCAAAGTCATGACATCATACGATCTTACACTGTCGTAACAACTTCCTTGTGAAATAAAAACAGTGCTGTTTCTTTCAGCAAAAAAAGCAAACAGCACAGACTTTATCCTAGTCAACTTTTGCTTAGTATGCATGGCCATACTTTGGCACCTTATGTGCCACGTTATTGTGTTCCACATTTCCATCTTTATGACTTCACCTCAACTGATCAAAGATCAAAATAACTTATGATATGGTGTTGTGTTCGTCTGTCTCATATCGGATTTCTTTTAAACTGAAACACATGACATGTTGCTCATCCTATGCAAGTGTGGTTCTGCGGGCCCCATTCCCTTCTTGGCAAAGAATAGAGCGACTGCAGATCCCGTTAGAGGGGTAGGCAGAGGAGTAGAACCCCCATAAGATCATGTTCATGTTATCATTTCCTCTTCATGCTCATTAGTGCTCTCCTTCAAGTCCCTGCATTGTTTCAGGTGTCATCTCGCTCATATCACTAGAGCAGTGGCAGAAGAACTATAACGTGGCTCCAGCGTAAATGGACTGTCTACAGTAGAACTTGCAGCAACTTTGCAGTTCAGGGTGAGACGGTTCTATGCCCATTCGCCATATTTCATCTCCATGTACATGGAGGTTGAGCCTGCCATGTACATTCCTATAAAGCCATATAACCTTTAATATGTTGGTACGGCAAAAAAAAACTATTCAATTCATGCTATCCAACACTTATTTCAATTTGTCCCATTTACATGGCCACCAGCGGCCATCTCAGTTAACATCTACTTTTCTAGTAACAAAATGTACTGGCTGCTCTACTCAAAATGAACATGTTGTCAACTTCATTTACATTGAAACTTATAGCGGCCCCACATCTGCAAGTCGTTCACAGATTTCCATGACATTTCCAAGGTTGTTCTTCTTCATGTCCGATTCTCCGTAACAACACTTCAGGTCTGCTTAAAATTCACGTCGGCTGTATTCGCGTCAAATAACAGTTACTTTCATACCCGTTCCCTTGCACTAGGTATTGTTAACTGCCATTACCAACCAATACTACGCCTCCTGCGCAATTCGTAGTATGTCCATAACCTACTTACACTGTTGCCATCTCTCTGCATATATCTTACAGTTTTGTATTGAACTTTCCCATAACAGTAACCACCAAATACCCACCTTCAACTGCTGCCAACATAGCCTCCATGACTTACTGCTTTGCGATGTTCATTATCCCACTTAATGACGATACCTTTCATGCCTGCTCTTGACGCCAACTGCCCTCCTTCCATGTGGTTACCCACTCTGAACCATCTATATTCATCAGCTGCAGCACGTCTGCAAACATGTAGCCCATACATGTCATTCCCGTTTCAATCATTACCTTAAAGTTTGCATCTTAAAGAATCCAACTTTCAGACATACCCCCAGCGCAAGTAAAAACACTTCTTGGCATACATTCCACTTTCAATTTGTATTCACCAACGAAACTAAAACATCACAACCTCATTAGCGAACGTCCCAGTCCACTAGCCCTGTGTACCACACCTTCATCTGTGGTTGCCGACTTCGACATATCTATTGCCCGCTCATGTTCTTAAACAGTAGCCATTCATGACATATACTATCTTGCATTACACACAACACCTTCAATGTACCACCAGCAGACATAGTAAATATTTCTATTTTCGACATATCTGCCGTTATCTTTCACAAACGAACATATAACATCCCTTTCCTCAATGTCCATGTTTCGAACTTTCCTCAATGTCCATGTTTCGAACAGTCATACGTCTTCCCACAAACTGGGAAGTGGTAAACCTAAATGTGTGCATGCCATTATTTTTCCTTCATCACCAGCTCCTACGAAGCTTTATGTTGTGTACTTTCATTACCTTTTAGAACTTTATTAAATGAATACACCAAACTACTTTAAGAGTTGTTCCTTCAATTACTTTCCCACTTACACATATTCTCTTAATGTCATGCACTGTATTGATCAATGTCACTTAAATCTGACACTGACGCTCAGACGCTGCTCAACATTGCTACTGCAAAGGATTTGTACGTGCGCAGCGATGCATACAAATCATGCCCTTCATGTGTAGTGTTTCCTACAACTTCCAACGTTACCCTTTCCAATGCTTCCATTACAGGCAGTTAGTATCGCGATGATCGCTCCATTGCAACCACCAACCAGTTACAAACGTATCCCATTATGGTGATCTATTGCATTCTATAAACAACCATCACTGGGATATAGAAACATACCTAGTGCATATTGATAACGATCAAAAAGAACATTAGCTTTTAACCATTTCAAAGTTGTACTAAAATAAATATCGAAGCCTCCATTTTGAAAACTATGGCATCATAGTTCATATCACCATATATAGAATATTGTCAAATATAACTGCTTAACTGGGCACAGACAGCATTATTGTCATTAACTATACATATCCTTCATAGTTACTTCAAATTTTCCCCCTTTACATGAGTCAATGTTCTGATTTATCAATATCCTATATATGGTTATTAGAACTCATTTACATATATCTAATACCAAATTACCTTATACTGATTTTAAAAGTTGTATAAACACATATATTCGTAACTCTTGGCAAACCACTTGGGATTTGTCAGTTAACAATAAACTCCATTCAATTAAACCGTTACTCGGAGAATGGCGTTCTTCTACTAGACCCATTCGTCGAGAGGAAGTTATCCTAGCCCGGTGCAGGATAGGGCATACACGTTATATTCATTCATATTTATTACAAGGTGAGCAATTACCAGAATGTATACCCTGCTTTGCACCGTTAACGGTCAAACACATCTTATTGGAATGTGTAGATTTTGATCCTATGCGTCAAAGGTACTACAATGTTAATACTATGAAAGAGTTATTTGATACTGTAGATTTTAGTCTTGTTTTAGATTTCCTAAAAGAGATCAGACTATATAAATCATTATAATGTGTTCTTATATATATTTACTTGTTTATATGCCCGTTGACGGGCATTTGTTGATTTATATACATAGTTTATATTACACCTTATCATCCCTTATTTTTTTAATAGTTTTATCTTTATATATTTACACTAATTTTTAAATAATACTTCATTTTTCATCAATTTTTGCGCACAATATGACCTATTTATGTGTCGACGTGCCGTAAAACACCATTCATTCATTCATTTAGAACTCATGTCGTGGCTCTAACAATGGCGGCTCCACAACCGTTTCAACAGAACCTTCAAACGATCATATCTAATTTGTTTATCGTCCAATTTTGATAATTCTTCCAACCTTTTTTACATCTTTCAGAACTGTCAATAATAATTACTTTTTGCCAATGTCACTACTATCCCTTTAACATGTAAATGAACAAACATATGGCTATCAGTCAGTTCCTACTATTTCGCTGATGAAACAACACTGGCACTACGTTGGTTTATATGTTAAGTTTCAACCCAGTACCATATGTATCTGTAAACAAACAATGACACTTATCACGTGTCTACTGACAGATGGACAGGAGTCTCATACAGTTCTTTTCTACGGTTCTTGGCCTACTTCACAGTACACACAACGACGTTAATGGTCTCATCACATTGACAGCCCAACTGGAGAATAATGTCAACAACTATGCTATACCAAATCCAAGTGTCTTACACGTACCTCGTTCCGCCATTGATATGTACGCTTCCACACTCCTACCGCCTGATGCTCCGGTTGATTTGGTGCCACTGACAACCACAGGAAATGGCAACTGCTTGTTCAATGCCTTCAGTCTACACCTTGTACGCAATGAAACAATGGCAACAGATTTGCGAATGCGTAGTGCATTGTCACTTATACACCTGTTGAAACTTCATCTACAACAAAACCTCACTGTTACAACTTTGTTAAACAACCATTTCACTACATATAAACCGTTATCTGGATCACACTTACAGTGTGCAACAACGAACATGTCACACTCTGACATCACAAAATACCTCCAGTCTGAAATTTCTATCACATTGTCCGACAAGGCTTGGTCAAGCATGACACAATTACAATCCCTCAGCAATCCAACTCGCCTGCACGTGCTTTCAGTCTACCCATTCGTAAACACAAGCATACGACGCAATCTTCACACCCTTGTACAACCATGGCTAGTACACAGTCATGTCACTTTCGTTGCCCGAATCATGTGGAGTGGATCTTTCACTTCAAGCACTTGGTTTGCGCCAAACCATTTCGTACCCTTAATCCACAAAGACCTCCTATATGACAGCGAGGTACACCATCTGCAACTTCACACTACAATCCCCATCAACCCACCACAATGCAAGTCCTCCATATCACATTCACATTTGCATAATTTGGAAGCAAAACCATCTGTACCCACAGTTTCCACTGACAGTATGCCCCTTGAACATGAGCAGTTCTCTTGCTTTGAAACACTCCCATTTCTGTTTTGTTCCTTTTGCGGGCAGTTAATACTCACTGTCACACTGAGGGAAGGAGCACTGCCACACTGCAGCACATGCTTGCCTAAGAAACACAACGGCTCACCCAGTCCTTTACATAAAACACACATGTACCCCGGGATACCCCTGCAATACTTGCCTACCTTAACAGCACTGAGATAAACATGATCTCTCAAGTACACCCATACGTGATCTTACTGAAATTACCTGCTGGTGGCCAGTTCGCTCAAAAGGGTCAGTCTATCAATTTCCCCGTGCACAAGACATTTGCTCCAGTTTGCCTCGCGCACCAAACCATGACCCTCGTATCCTCATCTATTCTGCAAAGAGAACAGCACTGCCCTCAATAATCTTGTTGCATAAAACACTGTCTGCATTACAATGGCTAATCTCCAACAACACTTTGTATACACATGTTTCCATAACTGCTGCGTTTCCCTCCTCCACCCCTACAGAAAACGCCTATGCAGAAGAGGACTTCCACAGTGTATCTATCATTCCAGTGGATTACACTGTACCAGCACATTCCTCCGCTCCCTCTCACACTATGCCATGGATGACTGGTCAACCTATCAATATTTTCAATCACCCAACCATTGAGGAGTTAGCTTTTCCACAGTTATTCACATATGGTCGAAGAGGATGCTTCTCACAAAAGTTAGAACTTACCTCAAAGCAGTACTTCTCATGTCGCCTCCTCAATGAAGACACACGCTTGGCTTCAAACATGCCCTACATTTTCTGGTTTCTCAATGTTTTCGAACAAAGAACACTTCAGGACTGCATCACCACTGCAGTCCGCATATGTCCAGCTAAAACCAATTTACAAGCCCATGACGTCCTATCCGGCTCTTACTCTTCCAAGGTTGCTGAAGACTTTCGATTCATGAAGAACATGAAGGGACAACTTGTTCACTAAGATGTACTTCCTCGGACCACCCACATTTTTATTGTCCCTCAGTAGCAATGACAACTGGTTAGAAGTATATCGCTTCATTGATTCTGCACTGACTGTAGCTGCAGCTCAAGAGTTATTCAGTACACAGACAACTCGCCTACTTCGCAACAATCCCATTCGAACAGCATTATACTTCTCAAAAAGTGGGGAAACCTTTTTAAACAAATACCTCCTCAAACAAACAGGGCCCCTCGGACACATCACAGACCACTATGCACGTGTTAAATTCCAGAATCGCGGAAGCCCCCATCTCAACGCCTTCTTCTGGGTTTCAGACGCACCTGGCATGAATACAGGTCGCCTCCTGGCACCCTCTTTCATAGACACATACATCTCTGCTGAGCTCCCACCAGCAGACAGCTCACTTCATCGACTACTCACTTCCATACAGACACATCATCACATACACACATTTTTCAAGAAGAAGTCGACCACTCTGTGTCGCTTTGACTTCCCAGGACATTCGGCAGCTGCAAGAGGAGGTAGAGGTAGACCTACAGTGCCGAATAACCCCACACTTCATGGCAGACCACATGGACACTATCGACTGCACAGAATTGC
This sequence comes from Cyrtodaria siliqua, assembly GCA_037043455.1. Lineage (NCBI taxonomy): Eukaryota > Metazoa > Mollusca > Bivalvia > Adapedonta > Hiatellidae > Cyrtodaria > Cyrtodaria siliqua. The sequence goes on from JAWPHD010002566.1 coordinate 215,475, forward strand.
CCTCTGTTTTCTCCTTCTGTGACACGGATGCACCTTCTTAACGCAATACAGACAACACATTCTCTTCTACAGACTTACAGGCACTTGCACAATACACAATGTTTGATGACGAGTTCAGCGGTAACTTCGATAGCCTTACCACCGACCAACAACTCTCGCTAACTCTCCTCGATGCCTTCTACACCAGCAACAAACCCCTTCACCTCTTTATCACAGGTGGTGCAGGCACTGGCAAGTCCTTCCTACTCAAAGTAATGCTTGAACACCTGCTGTGAATAAACAAATTCAGTTTCCCCAATGTGCTGGTCGCTGCACCAACTGGCATTGCTGCATACAATGTGAAGGGCTGGACGCTGCACAGTCTCCTCCATCTCGATGTACAGCACAAGCAAAACGCTCAGTAGCACCACCTATCAGCTAAAATGCTACAAAAACTTCGGCTCCTCTTCCGCGCAGTCACTGTACTGATCATAGATGAGATCAGCATCGTCAGCATAAACACACTAATACACATACACAGGCGCCTAACTAAATTAAGGACACAGCTTCCAAACCCCACCTCTCTTTCGGCAACCATCACATAATCACTTTTGGTGACTTCTACCAACTGCGGCCAGCATTCGGTTCACATGTTTTCAAAGACCATGCTGATCTGCCACAGTGCCACTTATGGCGCGATCTCTTCCATTCCTTTGAACTCCAACAAAACTTTCGCCAGCGATCTGACAACTCATATGCCTCCCTACTCAACCGTGTACGTTTAGGTGTCCATACAACTGACGATATCATCACCTTGCACTCCAGGAATCACGCAACAGATAATATCAAACACTTACATATCTTTCCCAAAATAATTCAATGCCAACAATATAACAACACAACCGTGTCTGCCACTGTATCAACACCAACAGATGTCATAAATATCTCTGCTATCGACGAACCATCTGATGCCCAACTACACGCTGAAGACTCACAGAATGGTGGCCTCCAAACAACATTGACAACGTGTATTAATGCCCGTGTCATGTTGATACGAAACATCCAAACGCAATCCGGCCTCGTTAATGGTGCCCGTGGTCGTATACAAAGTTTCTCTCGGAAAAATGGGCAGAGCAAACCCCAACAAGGCTCTTTACCCTCCTCGACCAACGTCCTTTTCGATGACCCACAAGTCGGCTCCTTATTCAGTTTTCCAGGCCATACACCGGTGTCCATCAAACCAATATCTGTACAATTTTACAGTAAAGACAAACGCCCCACCATCTGCGCACAATTTCCACTTGCAATCTCATACGCTGTGACAGTCCACAAAGTCCAAGGACTTGCGTTAGACAATGCATCTATCATACCATTCTTAACTTCCATTACACGTTCCACCTACACAACAAAACATAACATTTCCTTTATTCTTTGCAAACATAACTACACTTGCCTTCCAAATACCATCAGTGAACACCACCTATACAGTCTGTACTTGCATTCATTACCAACGACTATATCAACCTCTGCATCCATTGTATACCCATTTCACCGCCTTGCTACTCAGGCTTTACAATGTTCAGCTGCTGTTCGGTCAACTTCCTAACATCGCCACATATTGCACTGTTACGGTCTTCAGATCTGCGATGCTTGCCATTTCATAGTGTTTATGTTCACGTATACTGTCAGCTGTGCCGCATTGCAATGCAAACTATGCGGACAACAATGCCTTACTTCACCAGTATGTGGAAATCATATCCATATACTCCAGTGTAAATATTAATATCTGTACAACACTTCCGTTACGGCTGCTGCTTTGCATTGCTTGGTGTACATATGTACAAATACCTCTAACAACAACTTCTACAAAGCCATGTCTGCACACAACGGATGCATTCTACAGCATGTGGAAAAAATATTAACATCGTCGTGTAAATTACTTTATCTGTACGCTATTTCCTTCGCCACTCAAGCTTTTCATTTTATAGTGATTATATGTACAAATACTGTTAACAATGTCGCATATGAAATGCACCATATATTAAACATATTTTTAAACAAAATACCTATTCTCATTGTAACTTTCCCCCAAATCAACAACATCTCACGCACCCCACTTAAAGGGATGCACAGCAATCTTCATTTCAGATTTTGTAGCGTCCCTTTACTTCTTCAGTTCCCTACCAATTATTAAATTATGACCGTTATATCTTGGTAGTAATACTTATCCTTACAGCAGGTTGTCCCCCGGTTATTCTTTCGTAAATCACCCCAGCAACGACTAAGCCAGTGCCCTTCAATTCATAAATTATCGCTCCCCACAACAAAGTGTGGTCGGGGCGCCATGTTCATTTTGACCCCTATTGATTTTGGTCTCACCAGGTCAAAGGTCAAGGTCGGCCTGACATTGACTATCCAAACGGTGTCCGATCAATAGCTACAGACTTGTTGGAAGAAGGGTACTCAAACTTTGAAGGATGGTTGCTCATGACCAGTCAATGATCCCTATTGATTTTAGGATCACTAGGTCAAAGGTCAAGGTCGTGTTTACATTTACTATCAAAACGATGTCCGACCAATAACTACAGAATGGTCGGACAAAGGGCCCTCAAACTTGGAAGAACGGTTTGTCATCACAACTAGATAACCCCTATTGATTTTGGAGTCACTATGTCAAAGGTCAAGGTCGCGGTGACCTTCGCTATCAAAACGATGTCCGATCAAACTACACAACGGTTGGTCCTAGGGTCCTCAAACTTGAAAGGATGGTTGGTCATAACCAATAGATAACCCGTTTTTATTTTCGGGTCACTAGGTCGGAGGTCAAGGTCGCGGTGCCCTTCACTATCAATACTATGTCCTATCTATAACTACACAATTGTTGCACCTAGGTCCTCAAACTTGGAAGGAAGATGGTTGGTCATGACCAGTAGATGACCCTTATCGTTATTTATTCAAAGGTCAAGGTGGCGGTGACCTTGACTATCAAAACGATCCCCGACCCACAACATCTACATGTAGTCCGTACTTCCCATGGTATAATATATGTGTTATACCTTTTCTTGTTTAAAAATAGTCTATGCGCATTGATTACTAGGGAGGTTTTACAATTTCTATCAATAACTCTGACGTCATCTCAAACGCCAAAATAACACTGACCGTTCCAAGGCGTTAGCCCTATTGTCAACCATTTTGTGTTTGTGATGTCTTATTTGGCCTTTTATTTATATTTAAATTTGTTCTTAGTTTCTGTGTGTGTTTGTGGTTGACTGTCGTCCTTGAATACTGCTTTTCCTGTTCGATTTTTATATCATATTTATTGTTGGTTGGTTGTGTTCTGTAAAAGCTACTTTTCATGTTCGACGTTTACACCATTTTTTTTAAAAATAGTCTATGCTCATTGGTTACTAGGGAGGTTTTACAATTTATATCAAAACCTCTGAAGTCACGTTTGTGATCCATTAAGACGTCATCTCAAATGCTAAAATAACATCTTAAATTTTAAACCACAAATTAAATATATCATACTGAAAAAACAAACGCTATTAAAAATAATCAATTGGAAAAATTTGAAAAGCCCTGGTTGGCATATAAAACCCTTTTACACTAATCAGATCCTTTTTCGCTAAATGTTACTCTGTGCTTTTAAGTAAATAACAACGACAAAAACACCAGAAATTGTACTTACTTGTAAATATATTGTGACATTACGTTTCCCACTGTTACCATTGAGTAATGAAGAGTCACATCTCCATAGAAACATCTTGTCCTTTTTTTTATATACCACAACTACGGGTCTGGTATAAAGTCTCATGTATGTCTCATTGTTATAATATTTGTGAGTGTCTATGTAACATAACTTTCTTTCAATATAAATATATGTAAATCATCCACTGAGTTTTTTGCAAAGAAAAAGTTTGTTTGCAATTTTAGAATGAATGCAAAAAATAATAAATAAGTAAAGTTTATCATTTGAAGATTGTGAAATTAAATGTCTTCCAAGTTTTAAAGTGATACATGCCAATCATGACATATTATCCACTGACGATATTTTGAAATATATACATATTGCAATGCCTCCCTTTAACAAATTTGGCCAATATTCATATTTGCACTCATTCTGAAATCGTAAAGAAAGAAAAAACCTCCCCATGTTTTTATGTCTATATTAAGATATGCTTTAGACTAGCTTCTGTAGATATTTGTTGTATTATATTTAAATACATATTTGACGCATATTTTATCATATAACTGTACGGTTTGCTGAGGGGTGGCCCACCTCGACCCTCACAAGCCTATGACGGGGTGAATAAATGGATCACCATTAATTTGGTGATTGAAATTAAAAAAAAAAAAATAACATCTTTTAAATATCAGATGCAAAACCATGAACGAAGCAAAGAAATGCGTTATTAAACCTCAATTTGTCATCCTAATTAAACAATACTGCGTAAATCTAGATATACCAATCGAAAAAACACACACACAGACAAAGAACAACTTTAAAGATGAATAAAAGGCCAAATAAGACACCTCAAACACAAAAGGGTTGACAATAGGACTACCGCCTTGGAATGGTCAGTGGCAAAACATGCCGCTGGGGGTTTAAACCAGATCTCACACTTACCCTACTCTCATTCCAATAAAACGGGACAGTGTAAATAAAGAAATCCCCGCCATGAACTATTCTCTAACCAACAAGGAATCAGGTAATATAAGTAAAACACAAAGTTGTTCGTTTATATATAAATACAAAAAAAACAATAGCCTAGAAAGCCACAAAGAAAATACTCAGTGACTTGGCAGAAGCTTATACCCGTCTGGTTATGTACGTTTAGGAAGTATACGTTATACCTCATTTCAAAATAAAAATCGAACTAACTATCCTATTATTCGAAACTGCCATGTATTAAAAGTCAGACTCAGCATGAAAATAGAGAGTAAAACAATACAGTACACACAAACTCATGATAGAGAAAGGGGTTCTCGCACATCGCGACCGTTTGATTCTATGATATTATTATTTACATTGAATTTTCTGTAAACATTATGGTTCACTTTTGTTTTTTTTCCGTTGCAAGACGATGCATGTAAGTTGTTAGCATGCAAATATCAGAATCATTGGTAACTAGATTGGTTAATGTAATTTACATTTCTTTCAAACGTAAATAATGGTCTGATTTGAAAAGCGCGAACATGTCTTATTTTCAGTATGCAAATCCAATTCCAGATTAGGCTGCGTAAGATGAATTTGTACCGCTACCTATTTAGTATGCTTTTGAAATTTTATATTTTATATTTCAATACTCATAAACATAATGTCCTCGAATAGCGTCTTGACGCTCGTATAATTATCTGGTAACGATGTTACTTTGAGAACAACGGTACCTGTCTGGAATAACTCACATTATTGCTAATGTCGGAGTTACAGAAAAGTATACTAGTACACATATAACGGGTAATTCATGACACACTGTAATCGAGTTTATTTACACTTTTTAGTAAATTTATAAGATTACGTGGTCCCGCCTTAATTTCATTAAGCGACGGGAAAGCTTATATTAGCAGGGTTTTATAGCGGACACTTCGACATTAAAACACGTTTAAAAAACAGTTTTACTGAGAAAACAAATGCGATAACCTGCTAAAAATTACATATTATTTTTTTTAATTTTACAACCCCGTTTTCCCTTCTTGGAGAATGGGTTGGATAGGGTATGAAAGTTAATGGATCACTTAATGATATGTATATATTGAAGGGACATATGGCAATCTTGTTTCTTGAAAAACTCACAGTGTTCCATTAGTTTTTCTACATAACTTGCATTTGTTCAATCCTTAGCATTAACTAGAAGAATAGTTTAAAACATTGGCATATTATTAACAGTCGATTATATTGCACCAATAATGTATTTAATCTATGGTAGATTGAGACGAAAACAAGGAAATTAAAACATTTTATTTAATTATATGCAGCCAGGTTTGATGATTGACTTTAGTTACAAAAATGCCTAGCCTTGTAGAGCAGTTTGAGATTCACTATGGTGAAGTGAAATTTCCTGATCCAAATAAAAATATATTGGATATATTTAAGGAATTGGGAAGAATTTCCATTCCTTGATGATTCTAGCAGCATATTTCAATATTGATGAGAAATAGGTGGTAGATAAACGAATAGCAGACTGGTATGCATCAATGATGACTTTTGGTTCAAGGCAATAACATAACTTCTTTACATGTCTGACAGAATTTTGAGATTCAGCTACACAATTATATATTTTAAGCAAAACAAGGTGTTTTCCGCATAAAAATTAACTCATGAGAAGTCCGAAACACCACCAATTGTGTATGAAAATTCAAGATATATTGAGACCAACGTTTGAGTCGTACTGCAAAAAATAATACAATATTTACGTTGCAATTGAAGCATATTTCGGTGATAGTTTAAAATGCTAAGTAGTACATGGGATACCAGATATTCAGGTGTTAGGACAAATGTTTCAGATTCAAGCAAAGTGCCGGCTATCTGTCTAAACATTTTACGATTATCTGGAAATATAACTGAACTGTTTTTGCTAATCGCAAAATCAGTCGTATGCATGTTTAACAAAGCCAATTGTTGTAACAGCAGATGTACAAACAACAGTTCATGTGTCTACTGAGAAAGATAAATATGCACCCTGTAACCACCACACCAATAATTAAACGTGGAACACATACATTCAAGACAGGTGTAGGGAAATTGTAATGCTCGGAACTGACACTGACGTGTGTTTATCTTCAAAACGCCCTAAAAACATTTGCATAGATCAGCTTTGGATTGCCTATGGAAAAGAGAAGGATTTAAAATGACTATGAAAAGATTACATCGTGCTCCAGTTATGCCAAAGACCGGAGCATTTTCTTTATTTAATGAGTTCACATTTTGCAAATCCGCTGCAACCTTCCATGGGAAAGGGGAAGTATGCAAACTTGAAAGATATACATGAAACTGAACGAGAAACCGTTGTAAACCTCAGCAACATACCTAGCAGTATTGATTAACCAGATAATGATGCTTTGGGAGAATTTAAATGTGTTAGGTATGATAAATCAAGCAGAACATGGATGGTAAATGAAGTCATGATACAAATCAATTCTGGTAATTACGCAATTCCACCAACAAACTACATTTATACAGCATGCATATGGATGTGGCTATCAAGCTGACTGTGAATGATCTCAGTCAGGTATGCACCTATGTAGTGGTCCTACGGCGTGGGAGGTGTTGGGAACGGGCATACCTTTGGAGTATTAAAACATGTACAAATTAATTGCCTAATTTCCATCACTAGGGGCAAGATTTATGTCTAATTCCCCAGGGTAGGGGTTAATATCCAACTCTCCATGTTAGTGTAGTATTCATTACCACGGGGAATTTATTTTTGTCTTATCCCAGGGGCATGTCCCTGCCAACCCAACCCGAGGTACAGTAAAACATTGATAGTTGCATAATACTAAAGATCAGGTTATACTTTATCCGTCTAAATGGGTCTGGACATATGCTGGTGACCACTGGAACCGTACTCGAGAACTGTCCCCTATATGCCAAGCATTCCGGCAATGTTGTTTTCAGAAAGGAAACTGTACAAGCAGCAGTTGCAAATGCTACCGTGCTACTTTGGCGTGTACAGCGCTATGTAGCTATGCCTGGCAATTTGAACAGAATGCAAACTTGAAAGTAGTTAACCAGGACTAAATATAAAAGTAGATACACAAGTCGAACAGGAAATGTAGCATTGACAGAACACAATCAACCAAATCATACATTCAAAACAAACAACAATTATAACAGCAAAGCATACGACTTTACAAACATATCAGGCTTGATAATATCAAGGGTACCGCCACACCGGTTTTGTATTGTAATTTTGCCGTTATTTTGGCGGGTAAGGTTTTTTAGTGAAATGTACTGAATACGAATCATGTTGTTCACGTTAAGAAATGTAACCACATTATATAACTGCTTATAATTCTCGATTAATATACCAGATACCTTGTTCAGCTGTTACTTTAAGTAGTCCCATCACACCGCTCCCTCCCCCACTCCAGCCACAACGCCCCCTCCCACCCCCTACCCCCACCCAAATATATTCAGCGGTAATTGTTATTAAAATGGAAGGGTTGTACATTGAAATGGCAATTTTAAAGGTACTATGGAATGTCCTGAAATACAACAGTTGTATACATGTCCCCTCTGAAGCTCCTATCAAATCAAATGATACGACCGAATCGTTTATATCTGATTCAAATCATTCAAAACAATTTTAATAGCACCAGATAACGGATTATGCTTTTTACATGCTAAAGGAAAATGTGCCAACCATACATTGAGATGGCGATGCAAATAGAGTTATATCATTTAAAATGGGTCCACGATTTCAGTTATGGAATCAGATGCTGAATTTTGAAGTACTTTTTATGGACTGTATGCCCTCGTTTAGAGAATTTATACTAGACGGTTTCCAATTTGTTTGATTGATCACCAAGTATCCAGTGAGTGCAACTAAATTGATAAAGCGTATACATTTCCGAGCATAACCTAAGAAAATGTTTTTAGCAATCTATTAACCAGGACAGATAATATGCTTTAAGAAGATGAATGACTTCAGTTACAAAAATGTCAAGAAGGATAAAAATATCGGACAGGGAAAGCAGCATGCAAGGAGACAGTCAATAAAAAAGCCTTGTAGAACAGTTTGAGATTCACTATGGTGAAAGTGAAATTTCCTCATCCAAATAAAAACATATTGTATATATTTAAGGAATTGGAATGAGTTCCATTCCTTGATGATTATAGCAGCATATTTCAATATTGATTAGAAATAGGTGGTAGATAAACGAATAGCAGACTGATGACTTTTGGTTCAATGCAATAACATATCTTCTTTACATTTCTGACATAGGATTCTGAGACTGATTCAGGTACACAGTTATATATTTCAAGCAAAAACAAGGTGTTTTCCACATAAAATGAACTCAAATGAGAAGTCCGAAACACCAACAGTTGTGTAGGAAAATTCAAGATATATTGAGACCAACGTTTGAGTCGTACGGCCGAAAATAATACAAGATGTACGTCGCAATTGACGGATATTTCAGTGATAGTTTAAAATGCTAAGTAGTACATGGGATACCAGATGTCCAGGTGTTAGGACTAATGTTTCAGATCCAAGCAAAGTGCAGGCTATCTGCCAAAACATTTTACGATTATCTGGAAATATAACAGAACTGTTTTTACTAACTGCAAAATCAGTCGTATGCATGGTTAGCCAATTGTTGTAACAGCAGATGAAAAAACAACAGTTCATGTGTCTACTGAGAAAGATAAATGTGCACCCTGTAACCACCACACCAATAATTAAACGTGGAACACATACATTCAAGACATGTGTAGGGAAATTGTAATGCCCGGCTCTGACAATGACGTGTTTATCTTCAAAACGCCCTAAGAACATTTGCAAAGATCAGCAGTTCGATTGCCTATGGAAGAGGGAAGGATTTAAAATGACTATGACTACATTACATCGTGCTCCATTTATGTCCAAAGACCGGAGCATTTTTTTTATTTAATGAGTTCACATTTTGCAAATCCGCTGCAACCTTCCATGGGAAAGGGGAAGTATGCAAACTTGAAAGATATACTTGAAACTGCACGAGTAACCGTTGTCAACCTCAGCAAATTACCTAGCAGTATTGATTTACCAGATATTGATGCTTTGGGAGAATTTAAATGTGTTAGGTATGATAAATCAAGCAGTACATGGATGGTAAATGAAGCCATGATACAAATCAATTCTGGTAATTACGCAATTCTACCAACAAACTACATTAATACAGCATGTATATGGATGTGGCTATCAAGCAGGATGTGAATGGTCTCAGTCAGATATGCACCTATGTAGTGGTCCTACGGCTGTGGGAGGGGCTGGGAACGGGCATACCCTCGTGATATTAAACAAATGTAGAAATTGATTGCCTAATTTCCATCACTATGGGCAAGATTTATGTATATTTTCCAGGGTAGGGGTTAATATCAAACTCTCCATGTTGGTGTACGATTCCCCACCACGGGGAATTTATTTTTGCCTTATCTCCGGGGCATGTCCCTGCCAACCCCATCCCAGGTACAATAAAACATTCATGATTGCATAATACTAAAGATCTGGTTATTATCCGTCTTAATGGGTCTGGATATATGCTGGTGACCACTGGAACCATACTTGAGAACTCTGCCCCGCGTTTTAGCTATATGTCAAGCAATCCGGCAATGTGGTTTTAAGAAAGGAAACTGTACAAGCAACAGTTGCAAATTCTATACTTTGGAGTGTACAGCGCTATGTAGCTATGCCTTGCAATTTGAACAGAATGCAAACTTGAAAGTAGTTAATCATGACTCAATATAAAAGTAGATATACAAGTCGAACAGAAAATGTAGCATTCACAGAACACAATCAACCAAATCATACATTCAAAACAAACAACAATTATACGGGCAAAGCATGAGACTCTACACACATAACAAGCTTGATAATATTATGGGTACCGCCTTGGCACAGTCAGTAGAAAAAAGGCCGATGGAAGATAGTATCAGTCCAAACTTAAGATTAAGATGATAGAAAATACAATTTCTAAATATGTCAATATTGTTGTATTTTCGTATTTCTATGGTTTTTTTTGTGGGTGGGGTAATGATTTAATTGGCAACAGCAAAGAGTAAGTAAGTGTGTTCCATTAATAAGTACAGTCGGATATCATTATGTATATTTTAATACGTATATATCCGCAATTATATGAATACCCAAACATCTCATAACCACTACAGAATATAAAGCATAGATTGAACATATACTTTGTTGTGGATGGGGTATACTCATATATTATTTTAAATAAATGCATAATCATGCTCAAATATTTGCATAAAAATCATTGTTGGTTTCACACTCGAAGACAAAATATAGTAAATTAGATAAAGTATTAGCTTAATATACAGCTGTATCTTATATTTACGGTATTTTGGCCGCCATCTTGGATATTTGGCGGCCATCATGAAAACGATCGAATTTGAATTGGCCCAGGGTATTTTTCATTTGAATATAATAGTGCAACATGTCATACTTGTATCACAATCTGAACTATTTTCTGGTGATTTCCTCCGCTAACATGTATACTCACAACTTCAAAATTTCTGCAGGACATGTTTTTTTTCGGCGAGGTCAACGACACGATGGTGAAATTTCTATGTTTAACTCGCCATAAGTTTTAAACCGAGACTGCGATATGTTTTATATTTATCGTGTTCGGCGATTTCCAAATTTCTGCTTTCATACTCTTTTCAACCATAAAACAGCATCGAAATAGGTTCTAAACCTGTGTATGTAAATCCTAGTTGTTCATGCCTTAATTTAAGTTCGCTGTTTTTAAAAAAAACCAAAAAAACATGGTTCGATTTTACGATATTTAATCGGCTACAGGTAAGAACATACATATACAGAGACAAATGTAGTTAACGGAAAAACAAAAATGAATAAGATATGGCAGGAAGATGCTTTTTAAAGAAATAGACATTTATTGGATATATACATTATTAAGATATGTACATACATATAGACAATGTGTATACATAAATGACATTTTCAAACTAATGGATATCACGATGTTAAAGGTGAATAGTCACCGATTTGTTTAATGCATTTGTAATAGAACTATGTAAGAAGTACAGGAACTCTTTTCATTAACAAACTGTTCATGACTGACTACTATAGTGACGGTACACCTGTGTATTCTTAGAAAAGTATGTATATGAAATACAATTAGAAGTAGGAAAAGGTGTGTTAGTGATGACATTTTACTTAATTTCAATTAAAGTAGATTTAAAAGTCGGTCGAACAGAAAGTGTAGCATCCTAAAACCAGAGTCAACCAAACACACGCATGGAAACAAATAATAGTTACAAGGATAAATATAACGTGTATGTCATCACGATAGGACCCACGTCATGGAATAGTCAGTGGTCAAAAGGGTCTTTGGGGATTCATGGGTACACCAAACCTCACTCAGCCTATTAAAGTCATTTTTAGACCTTGAAGCGGCAAATGGCAAAATATGGCATATGATTACTTATAATATGGTCGTACTTGTAAGTAGATTTGTACAATAATGAATACGTGGTAACTCTTCATGAGATCAATAGGTGACATAAAGCAACAATTAATTTGGAGTATTATCAAGACCTCAGTTAATTGACACATACTAATACTTAAATGATTCAACATGTACGCGACCATGTTTGATGAAGGACTTACGTCACATTTGTCTAACAAATATCTTTGAGCGGTGCTGTTTTATGGGTATATCATTTTGATATTTACCATATTTCATAAATGCACTGCACTTCAAAACACTTAAGAGGAGTTAAATATTAATTATTTTTTTATGAGATTAGCATTCAGAGTGATATTGTAAGATATCAGCAAGTTTCAAATAGATTTGTACAACTCTGTAAAAAGTGTTGAAAAACATACCTTAATGTACCAATATCTCAAAATTGCAATCAAAGAAAATCATACACCCGACATATGAAATTAAACATTATGTCTGCTTTATAAATTCAGTGAAGAATCAATGCATTTATCTGAGGTTGTATGAGTAATGTGTAATTAAATAACCCACGTCATAGCATACTGACGGTGAATGCATGCGTAATGGGTAATTAAATGAACTACGTTATAGCTTACTAACGGTGGATGTATAGGTAACGGGTAATTAAATAATCCACGTTATAGCTTACTAACGGTGGGTGCATGCGTAACGGGTAATTACATAACCCACGTTATAGCATACTGAGGTTGAATGCATGCGTAACAGGTAATTAAATAACCCAGGTCATAGCGTACTGACTGTGGATGTATGCGTAAAGGGTAATTAAATAAACTACATTATAGCTTACTAACGGTGGTTGTATACTTACGGTAGATGTATACGTGGGTGTATGCGTAATGGGCAACTAAATAACCAACGGTATAGCGAATACAAGGTGGAAACACACACTATTGACAATTCTGGATAATTTGTTAAGTTATCTTGTTACTGATTTATTCTGAGGAGTGTTAATGACATTGTCAAGGGTCAATGATGTAAAATAAAATACTGAACCAAAATGTAGTGTTATTCTTTCTAATACCGATTGACCTTACACAATGCAAAAATAAATAAATTAGTTTCACAGTATATATAGCCAAACACTGGTTTTAACGTTTGAAATCTAATAATTTCACAATTATTTACCACAACCAAAATAAGAGTGTTAGCACAAGCAACATTTTATGCCGTTAACATTGCCATTCATGTGTGTCTTTTTGCATGTTTGAGGTTTACTGTGTTCTGTGAAAGCTGCATTCCCTATTCGACTATTATAATTATTTGCATTATAGGCAATAAACAAGAGGTACAAGCCTGGTATAATATGGCTTGTTATATTGAGTTCGCTATACTGGTCCTATGAGATAATCGAGCCTAGGGTAGGTGGTGTTGAAGTAGAACACCGATTTAGCCGGTGCTAAGGTGACGTGAGATATATTGCTTCATAAACAGACTTTATTATTATCTTGGTTGTGTTTCTTGCTTGCAATGGATCTACATTAATTTTCATGTATTAGAATGTCAGAATGTGCGTCCGATAGTAACTATTGAATTTTGACTGGTGCCTTCAGAGAGAAAAGTCACTTGTCTTTATAAAACCAATTTTAAAAAGATTGACAGGCACTAACAGTATTTTAGCCACTGAGTAGTTAATTCTCATATCTCTTCAACGAAGGACAGACATTATAACGGTATTTATGTATAACTGATATTCGTGGAACTCGGTAAAAGACGTATTTTTAACCTAAAACGTACACTTAAATTGAAATTCCACAAACAATAATATTTATACAATTAAACATTGATCAACCCGGACGCCTGCATTGTAATACTTTTCAGGTAAAACAATCAACTTTTTATATAAATATAAGTACAGAAGTCGAACCGGAAATGTACCTTTCACAGAACACAGTAAAGACGTATGACGTCACAAACCCCAAAACGGTTGACAATAGGGCTGCCGCCTTGGAACGGTCAGTGGCAAAAAAGGCCACTGTGGGAGTTTAATCCAGGTACTAGGGTGCACCAAACCTCACACTTACCCTATTTTCATCCCAATAAAACGGGCCTGTGTAAATAATTAAATTCCCGCCATGAACTATTCTCTAACTAACAAGGCAGTATTATTAGGCAATATAAGAAAAACGTACAGATGGTCGTGTATATATTACAAAATAAAAGCCCAGAAAACCACACAACAGGTACTCAGCGACTTGGCAGGAGCCAGAGCAACAAGAGAATAAACCATTGAGGGCACGACAAGACAAGATTGCAGACAAATATCAAACATCACCGTCCTTTTGGGATTTAGGTAGACGTCATCATAGGACAGCATGTCCAGTCATCGCACAATTAAAGAGGAAAGCATTGTGGCGAACTGTAAACGGGTCCACCACCAAGAATGCAGTGCGTTGCAAAATGATAGGGTCATAAATTATTTTGATAAACCGTTGAACAAGTTTAACAAAGATAATATGAACCTGATCATGACCAAGGATCTTACGAAGTTTTAAATCACATCACCATAGAAGTCAGGTTGTGATAGTCCTTGTCGCAGAAGAGTTCTTAAATTACTTTTATATTTGGAAAGAAGATCAGGGATACGATAATAAAATGTTGCAAAGGTTTTATGAAGTTTATTGTAAAGGTAGCACTGATGGAGTAGGTTTTTAGTTACACAAAGATTACTAATATTAAAGTCCTCAACTCGAGTACAAGCTCTAGAAAAACGAATAAATTGAGACAAATAGACCCCATAAGAAGTTGCTCAGGGAACATCTCCATCTAGTTGGGGATAATTAACAATATCAAATTAAAAGCATCTCTCATGTCATAGATTTTGCTAATTATTTTGTCATTTTCAACAGAGAGATGTAAATCGAGGAAAGAAGCGTTAATATCATAAATATTAGCTTTGTTAAGTAAGAAAACGGTTTTATAATGTTACATGCCAAAAACGTGGTATTTTCCCTAGCAAATGTTTGTTAAATGAGAGCAATAAACGTGCCTTTGATAAGGCGGTGTGGTAAAGTTGTATATAATGTAGAAAAAGCATGAGCACTTATGAAGCTTGACGTTTATTGCAAATTGTATCAAGAACTTCGCCTGAATTTTTAATCTACCAAAATAAATAAATCCCAGAGTTTTCATAAGCTTTAGCACAATATTGTTTGACGTGATCTGTAACGGCAGTAAGACAATATGCTAAAGGTTTGGA
The DNA here is from genome assembly GCA_037043455.1 of Cyrtodaria siliqua. Taxonomy (NCBI): domain Eukaryota; kingdom Metazoa; phylum Mollusca; class Bivalvia; order Adapedonta; family Hiatellidae; genus Cyrtodaria; species Cyrtodaria siliqua. The sequence continues at coordinate 230,851 of JAWPHD010002566.1, forward strand.
GATATTTGTAGTGGTGCAAGAACTAGAATTGGAAACAAAACATGCTTTATATGGTTGTTTATGTAATTTGGGAATCCAGTACTTCGTTTGAAGTCTGTTTTGCTTTTCGTCTATTTCATCTTTGAACATCTTGCACTAAGTTCTATGCGTCGAAAAAACATTATCTTCGGTATATTGCACTGGAGTATACGAATAAGTACTCCCGAGTTCCTGAGATAAAACATTGACGTAATTGAGGCGTCAAACAATAATTATAGTATTAGCTGATTTATCAGCCTTACAAACTTATTATGAAATTCCTGGATTCCTGGAAAACCTAGGTCTAGGGGGAAGTAGGGAGGGGTTAGCCGTATAGAAGTTAATATGAGTGTCTATGATGTTAAAAATAGTCAAGTAGAATGTTTTCTACGACACCATTTAATTCTAAAATCCTCAATGGATTGTGCGATCTGACCACGGCATGCATTACAATCAATCACAGGAGACAATCTATACTTCGGACCTTTAGAAAACAAATGCCGAATAAGTTTATCTATAATATCAAAATTACCAGTAATGACTTGACCGGCCGGAGTATTGCAAAATTTAGATGTTCTACATTCGCATTCCTTTAGGAGTGTTATTATTTTTTCAAGATCCGACACTATTTTGTTGTATTTTAATTTAGGAATAGAGTCAACTACACGATTATCTCGAAAAAAATACTTGGTATATCAATAAAATCAATGCCCTTATTAAGATAAAGAATTTTTAGAAAATGTCTGACGGGATCAGACTACTTGTCAATATGGGATCGAAGAACATGCTGCCTGTAGCTTTGAATTATGCAAGCAGTGTTATACAAAGGATCTGTTCGAATGAAAATTGTGTCTGCTTCCTCGTCAATCAGCTTAAGTGAAGACATGGATAGAGAGGTTAGACTGACGAAATTGTTGGTACATGTAATTCTGTAACATATTGGGATTGCTGGCATTATATTTATGCTCACGGAATCAAACTTTTAAGGAACGACCTGTTTGTCCAACATATTGTATACCACAACATCAAAACATAAATAACGTGAGAAGTACGTCAAGCAACATTTGAAGCTAGAAATATATTAAATGTTCTACCATTAACAGTTGATTTAATGGTGGACTTGCAAGATAAATAATTGAAACTAATGTTTAATTAAACACATGACAGGCACACACGCATGCACCCCAACACGCACACACACTCTCTCACACCTCTCAAGCACGCACACGCACACACGCACGTACTCTCTCTCTCTCTCACGCAATTATATAAACGAATTAATTGTTGGAACAATACCTATTACCTGAAGATAAACTTTATATACATGTACACAACTATGTATAATTTAACTATGTATAATTTAATGTGCTACGTACAATAAATGCTTCTTATACAACCTTAGCCACATTTTGAATCTTTTTATGTTTCTTACTTTTCATCAATTCAATAAATTTAATAACACTAGGGTTTCGATAATAATAGAACCGTCTTACTTAATTATTCCGACATATAAGGTCGTATTACATAGTTTTCTTTGATAAGCAGAAACTTTAACCATACTCACGGCCTGTGTAGGCGAAACGTAATTAAATGGGCAAATAATGTACTTTTAATAAAGTGCATTGTCATGCAACCTCGTTTGACATAATGACAAATAGTTCAATTGAATTTTCTTACCACATATTCAGGGTGACTATACCACATGACCTATGACGTCATTATTGCTAATTCGTGAAGAAAAAAATTGTAAACATTCGCCCACGTCGAAAGAAGGATAAAAATATCGGACAGGGAAAGCAGCATTCAAGGACGACAGTCAACCACAAAACACAAAAAAGAACACGCGAACAGACAAACGAAAAGGCAAAAGTAATAAAAAATGCAAACGACATCACAAACACAAAAGGGTTGACAGCTTCAGAGTGCGATAAGATTTGTATTTCTTAACCATTTTCTACCAAAGAAAGCGCATTCGAACGCAAAAATGTACTTTACCCTCGACTGATATTATTATTTTGTGAAAGTTGGTACTTTTGGTAAACACTTTGGAAAACTTCTGAAAATGCACCAGAACAAATTGCTAATTCATGAAGCGTACTATAATTTTGCGCATATTATGAACAAAATACATGCATATACCCCGTTTTTATCACGAAAACTTCCACAATATTATTTCACATCAGGTAAGCGAAAGGGTTTTGTGTCAAAGAACCTGTTCGCAAGAATTAATGCATTTTTAAATTATGCTAATCCGTGAAGTCGATTATTTTATGCTAAACCGTGAAGTCCTTTGTGTTGTCAATTATCTAAAACTTTATAAAACCTATGTTTTATCGTTATTTTGTCCGTCGTCAGACTTCGTTCGTCGTTGTTGTCTTCCGTCGTCTTCGTAACCATTTAAACAATATATGTGAAACCACTGCGCAAAATTGCATAAGACTTCACAGGAACGATTTCTGGGTGGTTATCTCTCAATGTTATCCAAAATCTGGTAATCAACCCAGAATTCGGGTTGGCATGCCAACAGAAGGAAAATACAGGAAGGTGGGATATAGTCCTGCAGTTTTATATTCCAGAAAAATCCATTATAAACCCTTACTAAACACAGGGCTTTATATATGACGGGTATATGACACAGCAGTACAAACGCTGTATTCAACTGAGAACACTTGTCGTCCAGGTAAGTTTATCGATTATACGCTGCATTTATCGATTTTTACTACGCTTATCGTGGCGGTATGCGAGAGGCCTCGATGTACGGCACACCCATCTACATTGCAAACAGACATTATATATCATTGTTTTACTGATTTTTTATATATTCTACATTGCAAGAAAGCCAAATAAATAACCTTTCTAATGGTATAATTTTATTCCAAATAACGGTTAAATAAATAGGTAAAATCTCGAGTTGGAAAGGAAATATATCGCATTTTTTTCTTTTCTTAAAGCGTATACACACATAAACGTGTGTTTATTGTTTTGGTTACATGTACTGTTTAATGAATATTTACATAAGATGCATGGTTAAAAAGCCAAATAAATAACCTTTCTATTTCGATTGGTGTTCTTTCAAACAATTTTTTCAAAGGTTAAATGAACGTGGAGAATCTCGAGTCGGTAAACAAAATAAAAGCGTTGCCGCAATTATCAAGCGGGTCTTTTTTCAGTCTAGATAATGTTTGTGACAATAACAATACATTTAAATGATTTATTAAGTGAGCAAAATTAAATTATCTTTTTTAACTTTTTATAAATGTTTGTTAACAACAACTGGTAAAACCTCAACTGCATTGTGTTAGCAATCAAGAATCGTGTGATTAATGTAATTTACTGGCATATCGATTGAGTAATTAAAAAACACACATGTATCAATAAAAAAAAGGAAGATCGGCAAAGATGGTAATGATAATTCGAACAACACATTATTGGTATTTGTTTGTTTTCTTCTCGGTTTTAAAGTCGGCTGATTTAGCCTTGACAACATCTAGTTGCAGTGATTGTAAAATGCTCTCATTTCCAAGTTAGTTGCTGCAAAACGAAATTGTAAGTATCCTTTTCACGATTTGCGTGGGTTGTTCGTTTTTTTTAGCAAGTTGTTAATTGCTTTTCTTAGTGTTTCCAAAGCGGTAGCCCTATTGTCAACCCTTTTGTGTATGGATGTCGTTTGCTTATTATTACTTTTGCTTCTTCTTTGCCTGTTTGCGTGTTTGTTTCTGTGTTTTGTGGTTGACTGTCCTTCTTGAATGCTACTTCCCTGTCCGATCTTTTTATATTTCTTTGTTCCCAAACCAGGATGTGTGAAATTGCGATGAAAAAAAGATGGCTGACGTTCGTGCAGTTTCTTGTTTGCTTGTTTTATACCCCTTTCACGCTTTTTATATATGTGTAGATCTTTGTTTATCATACAAAACATATGCAATTTGTGTTTGGTGTAGTTTTGTTGGTTTATGACTTTGATTTCAACAAATATATATTTTTTAGCTTGGCCATTTTGAACGTGTTTATTTTTCTCCTGGATTAGCATGTATATTTTATGGAAGGGTAAACTTTTTTTCTCAATTAAACTGTACCTGTTGATGATTGCAAGTAATAACAGACATATTGAAATTATGATTAGGGTAGTTTTTAAGTAGGTAATGATTTTGATTTTAGCAACAAAAAAAAAACTTCGCCATTTTGAAAAAAAAAAGATCTTGGATCAACGTGTATATTTTATGGAAGGGTAAACTTTTTTTCTCACTTACACAGTACCTTTTGATGATTGCATGTAATAACAGACATATTGAAATTGTGTTTAGGGTAGTTTTTAAATGGATTATGACTTTGATTTTAACAACATATTTTTTTTTAACTTCGCCATTTTGAAAAAAATAAATTCTCTTGGATCAACATGTATATTTTATGAAAGGGTCACCTTTTTTTCTCTCAATTAAACCGTACCTGTTAATGCTTGCAAGTAATAACAGACATATTAAAATTATTTTTTAGGGTAGTTTTTAAATAGATTATGATTTTGGTTTAAAAAAAATAATAACTTGGCCATTTTGAAAAAAAAATCTCTTGGATCAAAATGTATATTTTATAAAAGGGTAAACTTTTTTCTCAATTACACAGTACCTGTTGATGATTGTATGTCATACGAGTAACATACATATTGAAATTGTGTTCATGGTAGTTTTTAAGTGGGTTATTATGACTTTGATTTTAACAACTTACCCACTTAAAAACTACCCTAAACACAATTTCAATATGTATGTTATTACTTGCAATAATCAACAGGTACGGTTTAACTGAGAGAAAAAAAGTTACCTTCCATAAAATATAATGCTAATCCAGAAGAGAGGGAAAAACCCGTTCAAATGCCAAGTTAAAAATATACATATATATTGTTTAGATTAAAATCATAACCCACTTAACAACTACCCCAAACACAAATTGCATATGTTTTGTACGATAAACAAAGATCGACAAATATACAAAAAGCGTGAAAGGCGTATACAAAAAGAAACTGCACGAACGTCGGTCATCGTTTTTACATCGCAATTTCACACATCCTGGTTTGAGAACAAAACACAAAATAAAGCCATTAAAATGTGCTAAAAACACGATTCCTAATTGCTCACACAATGCAGTCGAGGTTTTACCAATTGTTGTTAACAAATATTTATAGAAAAGTTAAAAAAGATAATTTAATTTTGCTCACTTAATATATCATTTAAATGTATTCTAATTGTCACAAACATTATCTAGACTGAAAAACTGAAAAAAGAACCTCTTGATAATTGCGGAATCGCTTTTATTTTGTTTACCGACTCGAGATTCTCCACGTTCATTAACCTTTGAAGAAATTGTTTGAAAGAACACCAATCAATAGAAAGGTTATTTATTTGGCTTTCTAACCATGCATCTTATGTAAACATTCATTAAACAATACATGTAACCAAAACAATGAACACACGGTGATGTGTGTAAACGCTTTAAGAAAAGAAAAAAATGCGATATATTTCCTTTCCAACTCGAGATTTTACCTATTTATTTAACCGTTATTTGGAATAAATTTATACCATTAGAAAGGTTATTTATTTGGATTTCTGGCAATGTAGAATATTTAAAAAAAAATCAGTAAAACAATGATATATAATATCTGTTTGCAATGTAGATAGGGGGTTCCGTACATCGAGGCCTCGATTACCGCCACGATAAGCGTAGTAAAAATTGATAAATGCAGCGTATAATCGATAAACTTGCCTGGACGACAAGTGTTCTCAGTTGAAAACAGCGTTTGTACTGCCGTGTCATATCCCCGTCATATATAAAGCCCTGTGTTTAGTAAGGGTTTATAATGGATTTTTCTGGAATATAAAAATTCAGGACTTTATCCCACCTTCCTATATTTTCCTTCTGTTGGCATGCCAACCCGAGTTCTGGGTTGATTGCCAGATTTTGAATAACATTGAGAGATAACCACCCAGAAATCGTTCCTGTGAAGTCTTATGCAATTTCGCCCAGTGGTTTCACATATGTTGTTTAAATGTTTACGATGACGACGGACGACAACAACGACGGACGAAGTCTGACGACGGACAAAATCACGATAAAACATAGGTTTCATAAAGTTTTAGATAATTGACAACACAAAGGACTTCACGGTTTAGCATAAAATAATCGACTTCACGGATTAGCATAATTTAAATATGCATTAATTCTTGCGAACAGGTTCTTTGATACAAAACCCTTTTGCTTACCTGATGTGAAATAATATTGTGGAAGTTTTCGTGATAAAAACTTGGGTATATGATTGTATTTTGTTCATAATATGCGCAAAATTATAGTACACTTCATGGATTAGCAATTTGTTCTGGTGCATTATCAGAAGTTTTCCAAAGTGTTTACCAAAAGTACCAATTTTCACAAAAAAATAATATCAGTCGAGGGTAAAGTACATAATTTGCGTTCGAATGCGCTTTCTTTGGTAGAAAATGGTTAAAAAATACAAATCTTATCGCACTCTGAAGCTTTCGATGTGGGCGAATGTTTACAATTTTTCTCTTCACGAATTAGCAATAATGACGTCATAGGTCATGTGGTATAGTCACCCTGATATTATAAAACCTGGAAAGTATTGTTGAAGTTAAAGACTTCAAATTGTTTTGTAAATAATTAAGTTTATGTTAATCATACGCGATACTTAACTATGAAACCCATTTATATTTTACCTGTTCATCGCAGATTGATGAGTCAAATACGCATATTGAAATGAAATATAAGTAGGTTTAAAATTTGTATCTTCCTATACACATCATAACACACATTTTTACTTTGCGCAAAACATTCTCAAATTGTGCAGAGACACTTAATGCGTGGTTTATATATGTTACCATCTTGCTCACTTCCGGAATAGTCCTGCGCAATTCCGGAATTGTTGCGCATTTTAAGAATTCTTATTTTGCGCAGAGCAAATCCGGAATTGTCCATATTCTTACTTTGCGTAGAACATATATAAGGAAGGCTAAAAAGGCCAGGGTATTTCAATAAGTCGATATATTTGCTAATGATCTAACTGAATACCATGTACATGAGATACCAAGATTTGTAAAGCTCCTTATTGTAAGCAAAGAAACAAAAAATAATAGTATTACTACTAGACATTTTTGGATAAATAGGTAGAAGGCGGAAAATAATGAAATGATGATAAAAACAATATACTATTTAACCAAACACACAAACACACACACACACACACACACACACACACGCACACACACACACACACAGGCTCACGTGGTCACACAGAACTTACCTCGCCAAGGCGAAATATTAAATAAACAAGTGGGGAGGGGGCCTTACAATGTTATGCTAGGGAGTATAATGTCACGACCATGTCTCTTGTTGTACAATATGTGGATCGACGTCCCACATACATATAAATATACTTTTGTCGTCGTCATCCTTAAAATAAGAGTTGTTTGTTTCTATGCGTGCTTTTGGTTGACTGTGGTCGTTGCATGCTGCATTTCCTATTCAACTTTTATATCTACCATTACATCGTGGACATATGAATACAATTCTTTGTATTTACGCAACAATGAGAAAAACTATATATCCACTGTCAGTTGTGATGATTAGAACAGGGTCCATAACGGAAAAGCTTACGCCTTTTTTCACGGATAATTATTACATTTTAAGCTTTAGTTAAATAATTCCCAACGCTACCTGGTCATTGAAAAATCACAAAAAGCTTCCTGATTGATTTTTATGCTTAGTGACTGATTAGTTCAGGTATAAACATTGAGCCCTGTGGCAACAATACACTATTGGAGACGCATTTAAAGTGTATGGAATAGCATAGCGGATTACTACAGACATAACTATCGTAAATCAGGGCCCGTGAAATGAGCAATTATATCTGACTGACAAAGCATAGTTATTAGGTAGCGTAGTAGTAAATCGAATTTTGACCCTGGGGAAATTTATATGCATAATGAATATGAAATGTAACATTCGCACGTCAAAAATGAGATATAGGGTCCTATAGAAACCACAGCGTCCGAGCGCAATGGCATCGTAGGTCCACACTGTACTGCAAACAAGGACTTGAAAATACAATGAAAGGACAAAAAAACAACAGAAAGGGTGGTGAAAACAGGGGTACCGACTTGGAATGGTCAGTAGGCAATAAGGCCTACTGGTTAGCTTGAATCGATTTAATATGCGCATAACCCTCGCTATTATCCTGTCGTCAACTCCTAAATAGACAAGACAGTGTAAAGAAAAACTACATCCCATCAAAAGGAATTCTCTAACAATAAAGTCCACATCCTGAGAAACTAACTTAAGAAACACATACAAAATAATAAACATCTCAGGATGTATCCAGAATCGTACTGAACAACCATAGTAGTTGCAGCTAAAGAGAAAACCAATCTAGAGTACGACCAGAAAACCAGAGGGACGAAAGCTCATGCACCCACCTCCCTTAGTTGGGGTTTCAGTAGGTACAATCATAGAGTCCCAAGAGGTCGTCCAGTCATCGCCCAAGTGAAAAGTGAAGCGTAATGACTGACTGTAGAAACTGACTAAACATGCCGTGCGCTGTAAACCCAAAGGGTTATATCCTTTTCTAACGAACTTCCTGATTACATTTGTAAAAAGGTCAGGAAACCCGTCAGACCCCTTTAACTTTCGAAGTTTATAGACCACATCTTCATAAAATGAGGGTTGTGATATGCCTATTCGCAGAAATGTCTTAAGGTTGGTGTTGTACTTTTCCAGCAGGCCCTCGTTACGGCGGTAGAATTTAGAGAAATATCTACGTAGTTTGTGATAACTTGATTTCGATGATCATTGAAACCTATAACATCATTACACGCTCTAGCAAATCGAATGAGCTGGGGGATTTACACCCCGTATGAGGTAGCACGAGGTACATCTACATCCAGATGTGGATAGTTAACGATGTTAAAATTGAAATCATCTCTCTTATCATAGATTTTAGTATGAATACAATTATTTGAAATCGAGAGATGAAGATCGAGAAATGCTGCTACTGTATCCGAACTGTTGGCTTTATTCAACGTGAGCTCTGGTGGATAAATGTTAGTAACCATATGAGCAAAGAACGGATTATCAATATTGAGCATGTCATCAAGATACCGAGAAGTATTATTAAAGGCATCAATAATTTCACCCTGGCTAGCAGGTGACAAACTCAACTTAAAATCTCTTTCATAGCAGTACAAAATCAAATCTGCAACAAGTGGCGCACAGTTAGTACCCATAGGAATACCAACAACCTGGCGGTAAATAGTTTTACCGTATCTTATAAAGATATTATCCAGAAGAAAAGATAAGGCTCTGCAAACATCAGTACAAGTCCACGAATTATACTTATCAATGGGGGCGTTAGTAAAGAAAGCCCTGACATTATTACAAGCTAGAAAAGTTGTACCTTCTCTAGCAAATGTCTTCTGAATAAGCTGAAACAATTTTTCTTTGATAAGAGTATGTGGTAGTGTAGAATACAGTGTAGAAAAGTCGTAGGTGCTTAGAGAAGAGGCATGGAAATGCTTACACCGTAGTTTGTCATTGTTCTTTAATCGCGGAAAGTCAGGATGTCAATAGTTTGATATATTGGTCGTGGTACATAAACTAGAATTAGCGATAAAACGTGCTTTGTAAGAAATGTTGTGAAGTTTGGGTATCCAGTACATTGTAGGGAGCTTCGTCTGCTTACTAATTACAGAAACCTTTATATTCTCCATAAAGGTCACATGCTGGGAAACAATGTCCGTCTCCAGCAGAGGTGTAGTCAGATAAGCAGAAGTTCTCGCTAGCTCAGCATTCAAAGTATTGATATAATGAAGTCTTCAGACAACAATTATATTGTTGGAAGCTTTGTCTGCCGGAACTAGAGCAAATTTAGTATGTAAATTCTGAATACCCTTCTTAAGATGCCGTAAATTGTAAGTAGAAAGCCGTGGAAGCAGGGATGGTTTGATTCGCAAAATAAAATACGTAATTCAACAATTTCTGAAATAGGTTTCATCCAAGCAGTAACTGCATGTTTATCTGTTTTTTCTCGCTTACACCACTTTGTACAGAAATCCGTTAAAGAACCCGCAATTTCATTGCGACAGGCATTAAAATCAATATCAGATGGAAAGCGATTCTTAGGCCCTTTGGCAATTAAATGCCGAATCCTCTTATCCTCAATTACATCAAGATTTCCAGTAAGAATGTGACCGGCAGGTTCGTAACAAAATTTAGAATTTTGACAATCTCAATCAGTAGGAGTAGATGTCTCGATCTCAAGATCAGAAACGATCCTATTATAATTGAAAATAAGATTTCTAGTAGATTTCTGATACTAGTAATATATAACAGGTGTCTCAATATTCTTGAAATACTTTGGAATTTTGTCAGTCACTCGCATATCATTAAAAATACCGGATAAATTAATGAAATCGATGCCTTTATCAACATAAGTTATCTTCAAAAAATGCCTTTGATGGTCAGATGGAGCATCTATATGTGGACGCAAAATATGTTACGTGTAACTTTGAATAATAGATGCAACCTCATATAATGGACTAGTACGGACATACTACTTCGCTAAGGAGGGCGTGTCTACCCGAAATTTTATAAATAGAATAAAGGTCTGCAACAGTAAATACTTTCTTAAATTTCTTCTGGTCATGCATTTGTAAAACAGACACGGTTCCCGAAGAAACCAATTATGTTAACACATTAAATTAAATGCGGAAAAACATCAAAAACACGTACGTTGACAAGTGCAAGTATATTACAAAATAACGCAAACAATAACATGAGAAATGTCATAAAAATACAATGGGTTTAAGTATTACTATCAACATCAAACTTTTATCTGTATTCAGAGAAATTGTAAGAGGTAATGAACGGTTGCAGTGCTTTTATTATCAGTTTCCTCAGTTTGCTTAGATAAGTTTGCATTTGTTATTACTTTTGCCTTCTCGTTGTCTTTTTGCGTGTTTGTTTTTGTGTTTTGAGGTTGACTGTCGTCCTTGAATGCTGCTTTCCCTGTCCGATATTTTTATCTGTCTTTACCCGGCTTCCAGCAAACTGAAACGAACTGATGATGTGTTTCATACTGATTTACAAATAAGATGATAAGGCTTCCACAGTAAAAGAAATTGGAATGTATTTTTTTTGTGAAATTTCTTCTGGTCATGCATTTGTAAAACAGACACGGTTTCCGAAGAAACCAATTATGTTAACACATTAAATTAAATGCGGAAAAGCATCAAAAATAATATACATCCCTTGTTAGTATCAAATTAGTTTATCATTGTAAAATTGGCTTTTATCGGTGACTTCGCACACTTTGACTTTTCTTATGTACACATCATAAACATGATAAACAATATTTAAGTTACGAATCCGCTAAAACACATTGATTGCCCGTGGATCAACAGGATTATGTAAATACTTAAGGAACTCTAAATCTGTAAAAAAAAAAATCATTTTGCTATATTCTTATGATGTGCATTTTCGCTTGCCAGAGTTTCAAAATGGTATCCTTTGTAAATCCTCTGGCGCAATCCGTCACTGATCCGGGAACGAGGAGGAGGAATGCATTGACCAATCAGATATGCTTCCGAATTGAAGTGAATATATTAACGAATCGATTATCGATCAATAATTAATGGTAAATGCTAAATCTGTTCCCAGTACGGTTGTAAGTTATAGTACGCACGTAGATATTTTTTAAATAGCCATTAAAACTGAATTCATTAACCATGACTTACAGACTGCTCGAAACTATCTACTGCGTATACCCACACTTGTTTATGGCTGTTTTTAATTAGAGGTACGACTGAAAACAATTTTGACTCTGATATGTTAGAATATACGCCTGGGGACAGTTGTGACTCTGATATGTTAAAATATACGCCTGGAGACAGTTGTGAACATGCGATGTGAGGATATACGACTGTGGACAGTAGCTGTTGTAACCCTGAGATGTGAGAATAAACAACTGAGGACAGTTGTGACTCAGAGATGTGAGAATATACGATTTGGGACTGTTGTCACTCTGAGTTGATTGCACGAATGGGTACACTGAGATGTGAGGACAAATGTAACTCTGAGATGTGAGAATACTAGTAAGGCATTAATTATTTAGTAACATAGATTATAATATATTATTTTGTAAAACGTATTGTAAAACTAACGACGAAAATTATATATTACAGTTTTAATTTCTCCAGGACTGAATATTTACTTGCAGTTTCAGAGTAAATCCAACAGACACACAATAACTTCTCCAACGGATTTCTCAATACAACATTTATTTCGAAAAAAAAAGAAAATATTCACTGGTTGTTTTCCAAATTATAATAAAATGTGTTTCAATAAAGAACAGATTAATATAAAACGAATGAAGAGAGAAATTTGAAATTCGTCGATCACGATAAATACAAAAGATATTACAGTCTCGGTATTATTGAGACTGTTCATGAAGGGTAGTGAAACGTGCTTTTTACCGTTCACACCCTCTAGCCTCCAGTTGAGCAGAACTTAATATTTGAAAAGTGAACAATACAGAAATTTGAGCCATCCCGAAGATGGTATGCATATGACGGTGAACATGAAACCTTCAATGAGGTATTTCTCACCATTCCATGGCCAGCGGCCATTGGCGTATGGTCCCAGTATGTATGAATGTATGTTGTTGTTTTCTATCTGTCGATAAAAAGTGTACAGTTAATGGATATACGTCAATCTTGAAGTTTATATCAAGCATAAACAAAAGCACCCCGCTTTATTTAATATACAGCATTATTTTGAAGTTATAATTTTACGTGTAAAATTTTTGCAATATAATCAAAATAATTTGCTTTGAGCTATTTAAATAATTTTTAATAGTAACTTACAAATATGCCAGATATGTAGAAAAAATAAATGAACGCCGCGATTTTGAACCAATTCAAGATTATATTGAACAAAATAAAATCGTATTGTCATCGTTACACAGACACGCGTCCTGGGCTGGAATTCGGTACCTTTTTCTCAGTTGTATAGTCAAAATGTACGTGGGTTGGCCCTGCCTCTATGAGTTTCAATGACAGTCAGACAGTATATTGCACTAGCTATAGTTTCAAAATGGCGTAAATATCGTAACCCTGATGTACTTTTCAAAATATAAACGTAAATTAAAAACTCTTCTGCAAAAAAGCCTATCGCAATCTTTCATTATCATTGATAGCGATGTACGCCTTCGTAAGATCCTTGGTTATAATCACATTCATAGCATCTTTATTAAACGTGTTAAAAGAAGTTTATCAAAATGGGTTATTACCATATCATCGTGCAACGCACTGCATGTTTAGTGGTTGTCTATTTATAGTTTGAAATTATACTTTCCTCTTTGATCGTGCGATTGTCCGGACACATTTTGGACCCAATGATGGTATCTAAATTTCAAAGGACATTAGCGTTCGATGTTTGTCTTAAATATTGTCTTTTCATACAGATAACGATTTATTCTGTGGCTTTCAAGGTGTTTTTCATCGTTATACGTGCAAGATCATCTATGTATAAAGGCGGCTAATATAGAATACAAAGTGGCGGGGATTTTGTTTATTTAGATTGTTCCGTTTTATTGGGATGATACTATGTTAGGAGTGAGGTTTGATGCACCCTAGAACCTCGTTTAAACCCCCAGCAGCCTTTTTGACACTGGCCGTTCCTATTGCCAATCTGTTTGTGTTTGAGATGTCACATGCCTTGCTTCATATTAACATTGTAATTTTCTTTTGGTTAAATGAGTGATGTTGGTTGAATGTGTTTTGCGAAATCTAAATGTTCTGTTCGACTTTTATACCAATTTTCATGCAGGACAGACATTCTCTTAAAACAGATCTAAATATTGAAAAATGCCTTTTTTAATATAGCGTTATATTGACCACTAATGTCAGGGACCAATACATCATTCCACTTGTTTAGCATATTGAGTTTAATACGCAGTTTGCCATGAAACAGAATATCAATTATTGTATTTATACTGAAATCGATACATGAGATAGCTTCCAAAACATATACAAAATGACTAGTTGGTTGTTCTGTAATGAGCAAAACAACATATAAACGGAAACAGTAATGTCAACAGCTGCACACAACTTATCACAAATTAAAACGGAAGACACGGTTTGATTATGTGTATGTAGTTTGTAATGAAAACATGCACACTTTTAATTTTTGTTTGTTTTGAGTTACTGTTTTTGTTGAAAAGTTTTTGTGAATGACTTTTGTCTCATTTACAATACACTGAACAAAATTCCTAATTACTCACTTTTGTATCTTAACTAATTTTCTTATTTTAAATATCTTTTAGAATAGATATGTAATTAGTATTTTGTTTTGACCCACAGTTTGTAAAACATTTATTTTTTGTTTAAATTGTTACATCTTTTGAGAGTTACCCTCCCTTTATATGAAAACATGACATGTGCTGATAAAACGCATAACATGAGTCAAAGATTGCTTAAAGATATAAAATTCTTAAAATTGGTATGAAATAATAGAAAAAAACATAAAAATTTGATCCAATTTATCGCAGATTCTCCGTCCATAAAAAAATGAAATATGGATAATCTTAAATTACCTCCCATTAAATTGAATATTGTTTGAAATTCAAGTAACTGTAATTCAGCGTTAACATTAAATATTCCGAAGATTTCTTTTGCAAACACATTTGTAGTGGTAATGCTAGTTAAACATGATGTCAAAATAATTTTAACTGGCATATTTTAGAATTAGAAAGATCGAAAGCTTCACTAATTTGGAGTATTTGATCAAATCATGTATACCCAGTTGTGTAAGTGTTATAACTTATTTCTAAGAAATCACATTGACATAAGAAAAAATATAATATGTTCATGCAATCAGAGCAGACGATTTACACTCGTTATTTTGCAGTTTAACCGTATCTCTAATCAAGCTCAAAATACACAAAACAATGAGAATATTACTGACATATTCTTAGGTAGGTACTTAGCAATTTGCTTTAGTGTATTTACGTTTACTTATAACGCCATGCAGAATAAGCAGTAGTACGATTGACCAAACAAATACGCATCATCCCATAGTTACGAATATGATTTTAACCTCCGGAAGACTTTTGTTATGACATTTGTTTATAAATATTTAATAAGACCCATGTAGGAACTCCGCCAACACGATACATTTGTGGCATCAAATATACTTTTTAAAGAAAGTGTCAACATATTCATATTAGCATATCAATTTAACTATGGTAAAATAGTTTTTAATGGCATACAGAATGAGTAATAACATTAAAAGGAAATATCCAGGTATTTGTATTGGGTGTGACAAATATTCATGTATGGAAAGACAATCTAACCGGAGACGCGTGCATGTGTTGTGGATCTGCGTTCAAGTCCTCCTCACTGCGAGACCACCTGTGAGTATCACCTTTACTTGAAAATAACGTTTGTAAGTAAACAGCGAGTGTATTATGTACAGAAACCGCCATAGTCGCAAAACACGACAACTGCTGAAATCCATGTCCTTCTCCAGTAATAGTGTGGTTAGATATCAAAGGTTCTCGCTAGCTCTGATTTCAATGCATTGATATAATGCAATCATTGGACAACACAATGAAGAGTCTGGATTGGCTTCTTCAAGAGACGTACATTGTAAGATGACTACCGTAATAGAGTGTAATTTGACTCATCAATGCTTAATTCGATAATTTCAGAAATTGTTCTTGTCCAGGCCGTAAGTGTATTTTTATTTGCGTCTTCGCTTTTACCCAAATTATTACAGAGACATATTAATAAATCGCATGTTTTGACATGTATTACTAAATACAATTTCCGATGGAAGTCGGTATAAAGGTCGGTCATATAATACAGCCTTGACATTCACAGAACGCAGTTACTAAAACCACGCAAAAAAAACAGCACACAATTACAATGTTATTAAGCAAGGCATGTGACATCACATATACAAACGGAGTGACAATACTATTTCCGCCTTGGAAACACTGCCGATGGGGGTTTAAACGGGGTTCTAGGGTGTATCAACCTCACGTGTACCGTATTGTCATTCTAATAAAATGGGACAGTCAAAATAAAGACATCCCCGCCAGGTTTTATTCTCTAAAAGGGTTATACTCTCTGAAAATACTCTTGAAATTAAGTGCATGATCCTCTTATCCTCAATACTATCACGATAGCCAGTGATCATATGGCCGGCAGGTTCATAACCTTATTAGGAATTAAGACATTACCAATCAGGGCCATACGATTTTCGAATTCAGGACCAAACACTATCCTATTGTTATGAAAACTGAAATGTAAAGATGATTTCATATAAGGGTAACATATCGTACGAGTATTCTCGAACTATTTTAGAAATTGTGCAACACCCGCCTGACATTTAAGTCACAGGCTAAATTAATTAACGCGGTGTATTTCTTTAAATCAGTATTTTTTTTTAAATTGTATCTAGGAAACATATATCTTAAAAGAAATGTGTTAGGTACATTATATTTTCCAAATAAAATACGACATAACTGTACTCTAGATAATTACATAAACGATGATATGATGGAAGCTGCATAGTCAGATAGGAATCAAAATAAGACGTAATTAGTTTGCATCACGCCGAATTCAAATTTGATTTCCATATCAGAATCTATTTACATGCAAATGCGATTTGTCTCACCGGGGAATGTCGTTATATTTTAAGGCTACTCTTTCTTTGAAATGCTTTTAGGGTGGACAGATCGTGTTAAAGCGAAAATGTTAAATTGGAACCAAAAAAAAGATAATAACGTAAGCAGGGACAATCAACCTAAGACATTATTAAACATGTTATTAATTCAAATGTTGGAATGTTTGCCCTTTGCGTGTTTCATTTATTCATATATTTTCTTCCGCAATAATATACCTTATATTATTTCTAGCCAATTTACATATCTTACCTACTTTTAAAACTAGCCCATTGACTTCAAAAGTAGGTCAAGTACCTCAGTATTACATTAGCGACCACAAGTGTAGGTCACCGGCTTTGTTTTTACCTTTTTTTGTTTTTACAGACATAATTTGTACTACATTTGAAAATTAGTTCAACATGTATGTCCAGCAAATCTTCGCACTGGATATCCTATTCCTATGATATCAAGTGTTCTTTGATATCATGTTCGCATTAAATTAAATTTTATATAACCATTTGCAACTCTGTAAGAAACATCAAACTGGATATCCTATTCCTATGATATCAAGTGTTCTTTGATATCATGTTCGCATTAAATTAAATTTTATATAACCATTTGCAACTCTGTAATATGATAGTATTTGCCTTAGTGTTTCTACAAATGGTCACCCATGGCATCTTAGACCACGTTTTGTGTACAGTTAATGAAGGTGTAAAGTATAACATAACATTAGTGAAAGGATCACAGTAAGCATTAATGGCTCCGTTGCATGTCGTTTGGATAATAGCGAGGATTGTGCGCATATAAAATCGATTCAAGCTAACCAGTAGGCCTTATTGCCTACTGACCGTTCCAAGTCGGTAACCCTGTCTTCACCACCCTTTCTGTTGTTTTTTGTCTCTTTCATTGTAGTTTCAAGTCCTTGTTTGCAGTACTCTGCGGACATACGATGCCATTGCGTTCGGACGCTGCGGTTTCTATAGGACCCTATATATCATTTTGAAACCTTTCGTCATGGCGTTTAAGTACTGTAATACCACCGAAAACCATCATCCGTAATATTCGTGACAAGTTACATTGATTGAACATTCCCAAGATGTTACATGTTACTGTCTAGAACAGTATATGCTGTTGCTGTTATACATATGAGCCGAAACACGCGAAAACGACCTTCAGACAAAATGATGACATTTTATGTGTGTTGATGTTTATGAAACACGGTGATTTTCTCTTTAAAAATGTCTTTATTTCATGTAGATATCTTAGTTAAAAGTGATTTTATCTCAATTTGAAAATTAAAGATTTTACTCGCCATTAATTTTGATGTTGACGTCGGCGTCTTGGACGACGTCGTTGATTAAATAATAACAAAAGACCTAAACAATTACCATTTTCTATAGAATCAACTATTTATATTAAGAAAACACATTCCCTATGACATAATGATTAGGTAAAACACGGAAGTGACGAGAAATTTGATTAGTAATTAATTGATTACCAGCCGACGTCATAAGTTGTTAATTTATGACGTTGTCGTCTAAACGTCCGAAGGGACGTTTTTGTGTGTAGCGGCTCATATATATGTTGCCATACAACTGGTATGTAAATATGTTGTCCTATAGCTGGTAGGTCAATGTGTTGTCATACAGCTGGTATGTATATATGTTGTCCTATGTATGTAAATGTGTTGTCCTATAGCTGGTAGGTCAATGTGTTGTCACACAGCTGGTATGTAAATGTGTTGTCCTATAGCTGGTAGGTCAATGTGTTGTCATACAGCTAGTATGTAAATGGGTTGTCCTATAGATGGTAGGTCAATGTGTTGTCATACAGCTGGTATGTAAATGTGTTGTCCTATAGCTGATTGGTCAATGTGTTGTCATACAGCTGGTATGTAAATGTGTTGTCCTATAGCTGGTAGGAAGGACGAAGGCATATAGTAGGACTTGTGTTTAAAGGTATTATACCTTTGTAGCAGAATAGTGGGGTGTTTGTGAATAGATAGGATTTATACGCGCGTTATTACTTTCTCGTCAAACGATGTGGAGAAATGATAGAATGTCCTTTTCGCTTGCAATGAAACGAGTCACCTATGATTTTATAGATGTTTGCCGCTGATGTTTTCTCATCAACAATTGCAATCGTTAAGTAAACTTTGTAACACTTATTGTTAGACCACTAGATTACATTACTTTGCAAACAAACGGTTACGTTATTTTGTTTTCAATTTTAAAAATACATCCTTGAAAAGCTCTAACGATAATCAAATATCTAACTGTGAATCCCCGTTTTGTCCTATTTTCATCACGAATGAATTCTGATTAATATGATTGTGCACGTCAGCA
Organism: Cyrtodaria siliqua; assembly: GCA_037043455.1. Classification (NCBI taxonomy): domain Eukaryota; kingdom Metazoa; phylum Mollusca; class Bivalvia; order Adapedonta; family Hiatellidae; genus Cyrtodaria; species Cyrtodaria siliqua. The sequence goes on from JAWPHD010002566.1 coordinate 249,940, forward strand.
TGGCTAACATTAATGTATATTAATTCCTAGTGCTATATCAACTAGGCTTCAGTCGGCGCAGCAATGACTTTGAATGAGCTTTAAACAGAGGCAATAAAACCAAACCTGTGGCTCTGTTACGTGTTTAAGTTGCTAATGCAAGTTTCACTAAATCAAAACAGCAATGCTATTACGCACAAAGTGTTTAAAACATTTATGGATTTCTCCAGCTGTGAATTCAATCCTATTCGCCTGACTTAGATGTTTATCTTAAAGTTTAAAAGAATCTAAATTATTAAATTAATAGCAAAATTGTTTCAATTTATAATAAACATTGCCACCTACCGTTACCAGGCGGTGCCCTTATTTTCAAGCCTTGTATGTTTGTGTTGCCGTATAATTTGCTTATATGTATACTTGTTGTCTGGTTTAATTGCGTGTTTTGGGCTGACTGTCTTCTGTGAATAAGGCACTGTCTGTCCGACTTGAATACCTACTTGTGTTAGTAAAGTAGAAAATTCCGTTTATATGTTGTTTTGCTCATTACAGAACAATTCCAAATAATATAATTTTAAAATAAAATAACAGAATGCATGGACACATTTTAATTGCTAATGAAGAACTGTGTAAATGTATGAAGGAGTTGTTATAAAAGGCAGAACAGTACAATTTGGTCAAGCATTCACATGGTCATGACAGCACGTGACATCTTTATTACTTGCATGAATGTTTAAAACCGAGACTAGCAGCAAGGTAATAATCAACTACATATATATATTGAGACTTTAATTGTTTAGATTGTTAA
>JAWPHD010002567.1:0-250554 GCA_037043455.1 Cyrtodaria siliqua
CATTATTTTACCGGAGTGACACGAAAATTACTGATTGTATACGATTTTTCATGTTTCTGTGTTTCATTTGTTGCTTCCGTCCTGTTTTAGCGCCATATTATTGGCTATAGAATCGTTATCTGTGGATGAATTGAATTGAATTGGATTTTATTGTCGCACCAACAGCTAAGGTCATATGGCGACTTTCCAGCTTCCATTGGTGGAGGAAGACCCTAGGTGCCCCTCCGCGCAATTTTCGTGCACGGGTGGGCACCTGGGTAGAACCACCGACGTTCCGCAAGCCAGCTGGATAGCTTCCTCACATAAAGATTCCTAGGCCCCTGAGGGATCGAACCTACAGCGGTGAGGGGAAAGTGATTTCAAGTCAGAGATGTTAACCACTCGGCCACGGACGCCCCTAACGGAGATGATAAAGACTGTGTCAAGTATTTGAGTATAATATTACCGTCAAATTTGCATTAAATCGCCTGATGTACCCAGCCGTTGATAGAAAAAACTCATTAGAAACGTACGCTTCGTTAAAAAGGCACGCTGACTTTTTAAATATTGTGTTGACATAAACAATATCTGTGCTATAAATAAACCATTTGGATCTGCACACTTCCTGTGTTGTACTTAGCGTCGGCGCAGCGTATAGGGGATACAGTGTATTAGTAGATATTTATTCGGCATAGCGTGTAAAGTTTAGTTTTATTCAGTTGATTTGTTAGCGTAATTCTCTAAGTTGTAACACTTTCGGGTGTTTCGCCAACTGTTTCAGTTTATGTTTTAATAAGCATATTCTGCCTTTAAAGGGACGCATGACAATTTTGATTAAAACTGGCGGAGTCCCATTAATTTTTCTACATAATTTGAATTTGTTCAATCATCAATATTAATTATAACAATAGTATAAAACAAGTTGTTTTTGTATATTACTAACTGTTGATTACATTTCACCGATAATATAGTCAAACCTATGGCACAATAACGAGGACAAGATGAAAACTTAAAGTTATATTTAAATATATGCAAGCAGATTTAATTCTAAAGTGATACTGTATTAACAAATCGAGAGGCTAATTTTCATGCTTCATGACGACTTTAAGATTGCCATGTTTTCCTTGAATTTATTGAACTCGTTGGATACACTTTTAATGATGCCCGGCAGAGATTTGCATCATAAACCTCGCGTCATATAATTTTATCCAACACTAAAATTCAATATAAAACAGGCACTCATTTAATATCCTCTATATAGTTATTCACATCGGTTTCTTAGCCAATACAAGGCTCGTCATGTTGGGAAAATAAGAAAAAAAAACTACGGCCTCAATAAAATGCAAATAATAAATAATTAACATAGATGACAAAAAATTTAACTTACGTTTTTAGAATTAACATATGAGAAATCTCAGATGTATGACATATTATAAATCATTTAAGCTTAAAGCTGCATTAGCCGAAACTTTTAATTTATAAAAAAATACAATGATTACGTTTAAAAACATTACATAACTGGCATTATCGAGCATTTACTATAAAGAAACAAGATATGACGGAATTCAATAGCGGTACAAAACAGGAAGTACTACTTCGTGGGATTGAATTCAAAGCCCACACTAAATTTACACTTGCGAGTAAGACTGACGCGCTCCCGACTGAGCTACACGAGAAAGTTACGCTCCCGACTGAGCTACACGGGAAAGTTATGTAAGACTGACGCGCTCCCGACTGAGCTACACGGGAAAGTTATGTAAGACTGACGCGCTCCCGACTGAGCTACACGGGAAAGTTACGCTCCCGACTGAGCTACACGGGAAAAATATGTAAGACTGACGCGCTCACGACTGAGCTACATGGGAAAGTTATGTAAGACTGACGCGCTCCCGACTGAGCTACATGGGAAAGTTATGTAAGACTGACGCGCTCCCGACTGAGCTACATGGGAAAGTTATGTAAGACTGACGCGCTCCCGACTGAGCTACACGGGAAAGTTACGCTCCCGACTGAGCTACACGGGAAAAATATGTAAGACTGACGCGCTCCCGACTGAGCTAGATGGGTAAGTTATGTAAGACTGACGCGCTCCAGACTGAGCTACACGCGAAAATTATGTTAGACTGACGCGCTCCCGACTGAGCTACATGGGAAAGTTATGTGAGACTGACGCGCTCCCGACTGAGCTACACGCGAAAGTTATGTAAGACTGACGCTCCCCGACTGAGCTACATGGAAAAGTACTGTGAGACTGACGCGCTCCCGACTGAGCTACATGGGAAAGTAATGTGAGACTGACGCGCTCCCGACTGAGCAACACGGGAAAGTTATGTAAGACTGACGCTCCCCGACTGAGCTACACGGGAAAGTTATGTAAGACTGACGCTCCCCGACTGAGATACACGGGAAAGTTATGTGAGACTGACGCTCCCCGACTGAGCTACACGGGAAAGTTATGTGAGACTGACGCTCCCCGACTGAGCTACACGGGAAAGTTATGTGAGACTGACGCTCCCCGACTGAGCTACACGGGAAAGTTATGTGAGACTGCCGCTCCCCGACTGAGCTACCCGGGAAAGTTATGTGAGACTGACGCTACACGGGAAAGTTATTTAAGACTGACGCTCCCCGACTGAGCTACATGGGAAAGTACTGTGAGACTGACGCACTCCCGACTGAGCTACATGGGAAAGTAATGTGAGACTGACGCGCTCCCGACTGAGCTACACGGGAAAGTTATGTAAGACTGACGCTCCCCGACTGAGCTACACGGGAAAGTTATGTAAGACTGACGCTTCCCGACTGAGCTACACGGGAAAGTTATGTGAGACTGACGCTCCCCGACTGAGCTACACGGGAAAGTTATGTGAGACTGACGCTCCCCGACTGAGCTACACGGGAAAGTTATGTGAGACTGACGCTCCCCGACTGAGCTACACGGGAAAGTTATTTAAGACTGACGCTCCCCGACTGAGCTACACGCGAAAGTTATGTTAGACTGACGCGCTCCCGACTGAGCTACATGGGAAAGTTATGTAAGACTGACGCGCTCCCGACTGAGCTACACGCGAAAGTTATGTAAGACTGACGCTCCCCGACTGAGCTACACGGGAAAGTTATGTGAGACTGACGCTCCCCGACTGAGCTACACGGGAAAGTTATGTGAGACTGACGCTCCCCGACTGAGCTACACGGGAAAGTTATGTGAGACTGACGCTCCCCGACTGAGCTACACGGGAAAGTTATGTAAGACTGACGCTCCCCGACTGAGCTACACGGGAAAGCTATGTGAGACTGACGCTCCCCGACTGAGCTACACGGGAAAGTTATGTAAGTCTGACGCTCCCCGACTGAGCAACACGGGAAAGTTATGTGAGAATGACGCTCCCCGACTGAGCTACACAGGAAAGTTATGTAAGACTGACGCTACCCGACTGAGCTACACGGGAAAGTTATGTGAGACTGACGCTCCCCGACTGAGCTACACGGGAAAGTTATGTAAGAATGACGCGCCCCCGACTGAGCTACACGGGAAAGTGATGCAAGACATACTGTAATCAAAGCCTAATGCGCTAATGGACATCACGTGAGCAACAGAAATGCAAATATTGCGGTCCCAGCAACGTTTACAAACAATATTATATTAAAACATATATTACTACATACTTATTTGGCTATATTTCCATTTATACATTTCACTGAATAAATATCAGACAGTAATTTGATTATGCTCTCCATATGCTTTACTTACGTACAGTGTCCCTTTATAACAATCGAACAGACCTAAAACAGTTACTTTTATATTTCAGACCCCCTCTTAGTGCACGAGACCCAACTGTGATAATACTGAAGAAAGATATGGACATAATGGACATTCGAATAAAATCCCTCGACATCGGAGTGCGCCTGCGAATGGACGAAATAAAAAAGATAGAAGACCGACTAGACGACATGATATCGGAAGAGCGTCTGGCGGTTCAGATGAAAAACGAAATATATCTCCAAGGAGATACTTACATTGAGTTGACGTCATCGGAACTTTTGAAAAAACTTAATTTTAGACATAAACGTTTGAACGAAGAACTAAGGTATGCAAAGGATTTTGAGCACAATCGCCGCGAAGCCGATATGTTACGCAGTGAGATAACGGCAATGATGAAACAGGCCGCCATTTGTAAAATACCCGACCTCGGTAGCAGAGCCGCTAAACAGTTACAGAAAATTGATTTAATAATGCGAGGAACCGGTGACAATAAAATGCCAAAGATTTACAAAGTTTCAGAGCGATCCGTTTCTCAACAGAAACATTTGAAATTAAGAAATAAGCACCAGTCGGCGTTTATATCTGCCTCAACGCCGATCGATGGATTTGATTCTACCAATAGATCGCCTTCCCTTCGATCCAGAAAGAAAATCTCAATTGGAAAAGGGAAATCACACCGTCAGCCAGTTCTGGATAATCATACAGACGACACCAAAATTCAGTATTGGGACACCGCTGAATTAGACCTGTCCGGGGCGACGCCATCTTTTAACACGCCGCGGCGCGGTAACCAGTCGGACAGAATGACAGTTCATTCTGTGTCGACAACAACTGTTGACGCCATTGCGGAATAATGTCAGTAACATATCTGTATTTAATCGTTATTTCATTGGATGAAACCTAGCATGTGATGTCGTTTTCAAAAGGTTTACACAAGTGTGATATCTTCTTGGAGGAACTACTTTTCTTGCGTGTATCGTATTTGAAATGTTTTTCTCAATCTTAAAATGTCGTTTTTAGTTAAAAGGTAGAAATTATAAGATTCCATTTGTTTCTTATGGAGTTCATGTATGTCTTAACTTTGTCGAATCTCGTAACATAAGGTGGACCAGACCACCCTTAAAAATATTTGTTTGCCCTTTCCCGACCCTAATTTCAAATTGTGGGTTGGTAGGTAGGCAAATATATCATTATTTATTTATTTTATTATTTTTTCCTATTAGTGGCACCTCGATGCGACCGGCAATTTAAAAAGGAAAATAAAAGTTCTATAAATTGAGGAACATATTTGAGTAGGGCCATTTTTTTCGGGTCGGTCGGGAAAGGGCAAATATATATTTTTTTAAGTGTGGCCTGACATGAAACATTGCTGGTTGACTGTTTCCCTACCTACCCACGAAAAAGGGCCCCACCCAAAACATTTTGTAACAATTTTTTAACATTGTTTTGTTTGTTGTTGTTGCTATCGTCAGTATATTTTTTCTTAATTTCTTAAGGTGTTTACTGTCTTTGGCAAAAATTAAAAACAAATCACATACCTACCTACCCATTTATGAAATCCTGAGTCGGGAAACGGCAAAGAAATATTATTTAAGGATGGCCTAGAGTCTTTGATTTTATTCAAACTGTGAGCGATCTGAAAAAGTTTACACATTCATAAACTCAATAAAAAAACACAGTTTAGTCCTAGAATAGAACGACTGTTTCACTTGAACCACAAGTACATGCAACTAGGGATTTGAGAGTCTTTTACAAAGCACAGTAAAAACTGGCTTGTATGAAACGTAGAACAATAGACCTTGCAAAAACTCAAATGAAACGGTAACAAGACCAACTGTTCCGCATTTCATCATATATTAGCAGCGGCATGTCATACAAGGCATAGTCCTCGCATAACCATATCACACCGATTGCCTGCCTCAATATAGCCTGGCACGTGATGTTCTATACTTTATCATATATTTTACTGTGTGGGAATGGAATAACACCATTCTATATTTTCCATATATCACTAGTTATATAAGTATGCAAATAAGCCTAGTATGCGCTTTCAAAATAAATTCGAAAATGACTATGATCCAATTCCCACGGTTTATGTCGGTTTCGCGTTTTAAAGCGACAGGCAAAATGCAATAAAAGTCGATATGTGAGTTATGTGATAAATAGAATCTAACATTCGTTTTCATTCATTATTGAATTTATTAAACTGGTTAGCAAAAATGATATAATGCTCGGCAAGAGCCTCGCATTATATCATTTTGCCAACTCGTTTAATAAATTCAATAATGAATGAGTACTCATGTAAGAACCTCTATTTATAAGCAGACGAACAAACTAAGCACGAATATGCGGCGATGGAGCCGTTTACCAAACTTCCGGTCTTATTTCTACAGGCACTTTTGCTAATCATAGACAAAAGTTTAACTGGTTACTGTGAAATGTATGAGAAACAAACTAGTTCGTAAACTTTGGTATTAAACTGGACCTATGCTGTTTAACTTCTGGGTTTAAAGGGACTGTAACGACACAGCCAAACAAGCGCTGTTATTGAGAGTTCTGTAAAACTTGGGAAAATGTGAAAGCATTATTAAAATCGAATGATAAACAAAAAAGATATGACCATTTGAAGGTTGTTCTAAAACGGATGTGTAAGCCGCCATTTTGAGAGCTAGGATATCACAGTTCTAAATTACCATTTATGGAATATTGATCAATATCATTTAAAGCAAAGAAAATCACTGCAAATAAATGCAAACTACTTTACTGGTCATATAAAGCATTATTGCCATTAAGTATACATAGTTTCATACAGTTGCTTTCATTTTATCCCAGTAAATAAGTAAAAGTTCATATTTATAAATATTCCATATATGGTCATTTCATAGCTCTGAAAATGGCAGCTTTTATATCCGTTTCAACGGAACCTTCAAATGATCATATCTTCTTTGTTTATTATCCGATTTTGATAATTCTTTCAACCTTATTCAAGTTTTTCAAAACTTTAAATAATATAGATGGTTTGGCTGTGTCGCTACATTCCCTTTAATATAAAAAACATTCGTTTTCTAATTTTCCCCACGCGGATAATTTTGTGGGGAAAAAAGTTAAAAACTAAACCAAAGTGCTGATCTGAAAACAACGAGATCTTCGTGTGAGTATTTATTTCAATTGTGAGGGCTTGTGAAATGTATTACTACGACTTTCTTAATAAAACAATGAACCAGAATATGGTTTCATAAAAAAGCTATCGACCCTTCATAACTTTTTTTTTCAATATTCTCAGAAGCATGTTTACAGTTGTAGGTTTCTAAGCGTTGTGTTTTCTAATATACATATTCATTATATGTTAAAAACACGCTGATGCATTTAACATTTGCACGATGCAGCTTGCAAAAACGTTCAGATTAATAAATAATTTCTATCCAATTTTAAACAAGTTTGGAAAAGTTTGTTAAACAAATTAGTTTTGAATAAAACAGTTATTCCAAGGAGTGTCGTATTATTTAAAATCCTTCATTGGCAGCTGTCGCCAAAAGGTTTTATCCAATAAACACTTAACACGCTACAGTTCAGCTTCGTCTCCGAGTACATTTGTTGGCATATCATCGTCTTGCTGATCTCCGTCTCTAAAACCCGGAGGTGTTCCTTCTGGAAGAGGCGAGAGAGTGCAAGCCGGGGCCATGGGCCGTCGCATCATCCGGGACACTGCCGTGGAGCGAAGTGTCAACGAATCCGACATTTCGAAGTTCTGTATTTTATCTCGGAAAAAGGACTCATCCTCTTTGGTTTTCGAATATACGCTCGGTTCCACGAATTTTAAGTTCATGTGAGGCCGAAGTGTGCCATCGAATCCCCTTTTCCAGTTAGCTGAAATGAAATGAAAATCCAGATTTACAGAGGAGGTGTTATTCCGTTTAATGTCGTCAGTTCACCTCAAAGTGGAGCCGTTTCCCGTTCCGATCGATATTAGTGTATCAGTTCTACTTTAATTTAATCATGTTAATGGTTGTGTCAATAATTATAATATATTTATATACAAATTACACTTTAACAATGAATGGTCTGAATGAACTAAGAGAGTTTGTTCGGAAAACCAGAGATTTGACCCCACCTAGAATCGAACCAGACACCTCTGTATCGAGAATCTTAATTAGTTAAAGGTTTTAAACGCCATTTTAAAATTGAATGAAATGATCATGTGTCCGAACTAGAGCAGAAGTTCATTATCTACCATTAAAGAAGCCATCTCGCCAACAACTGCCATCTTTTACAACATATGCACACCGTTTCTAAACCTATTGACGATTAGGTATACATATAATTTACCTATTTTGAGAATCCCAACTTTAACAATATAACTGACTTCAAGCAGCCAGGCCAAACCCTAAAACTAAGGGCGTCGAATTTAGAGTTACCAACTCATAATTCATTTTACGCATATTCAGTCATGCCTATTTTAAGAACCCGTGAATAAGCCTACGCTTTTAATCGACACATATACATGCTTATATGTCCTGAACACCTGTTTAGGGTTTGAATAAACGCTTTTAAAGTGTAACTGTGTCGTTAATTGGAGGGTTATTTCTTTAAACAAGGTGTGTGGGTGTGGGTGTGGGGGGGGGGGGGGGGAAGCTTTCGTTTCGCTTGATGAGAACTTACGAAACGAGACTTACAATAAGGGAATGTTTCTATATATAGCTTCCTCAGTTCGAATGGCGTCATGGAGACTGGTTTGGACATCGCCTCTTCCGGTTCCTTTTAATAAACAAAACGCACGATGCAATTATAACAACACCAACAGCAGGTCACGTGTCCAGCAATGCATTTATCAATGTTTTCAAGTTTCAAGATATTGGCATGGTATAATATTAACATCAATAAAAAATATACATAGTTAATGCCAACGAAAATGGTGAAAGTTCTGCGTTTTATACGGTGTTCCGTTAGGGCCATCGTACCATCGCGTATCGACCTTTACAAGTCGATGCGCGATGGTACGATGGTACGATGGCAATGGCACGATGGTACGATGGCGATGGTACGATGACGCGATGGTACGATGGCGATGGTACGATGGCGATGATACGATGGTCCATCGAGTCATCGCCATCGTACCATCGCCATCGTACCATCGCGCTTCGACCTTAAACGCGAAGGTACGATAGTACGATGGTCCATCGTACCATCGCGCATCGACCTTTTACAAGAGATGGTACGATGGTACTATGGAGAAGGTACGATGGTGATGACGCGATGGACCATCGTACCATCGCCATCGTACCACGTGGCATCGACATCGTACTATCTGCCATCGCACCATCGCAGTCGAGGACATCAAGGATGCAAAGATTCGACAATACTTTTCTTAAATCTATCCCTTCATTTAGGTTCAGCAAAACTTGAATTTTTCGATAAGAAAACATTGCCAAAAAGTATTGTCGAATCTTTGCATCAATGCTGTCCTCCATTTTTGTTTTGCTTTGATGTGCCATGTCTAAACGGAAGGCGATGGAGCGATTTTACGATGGAGCAGGGGGCGATGCAACATCGCACATCGACTGTGGTCCATCGCGTCATCGCCATCGTACCATCGCCATCGTAACATCGTGCCATCACGGATCGACTTGTAAAAGGTCGATGCACGATGGTACGATGGACCATCGTACCATCGCGTTTAAAGTCGATGCGCGATTGTACGATGGCAATGGTACGATGGCGATGACGCGATGGACGATCGTATCATCGCCATCGTACCATCGCGTCATCAAACCATCGCCATCGTACCATCGTGCCATCGCCATAGTACCATCGTACTATCGCACATCGACTTGTTTAGCTGTAGCATTATTATTTTTTCTCAATAAAACACATTGCGAGCAAAGGCGCAATTACATCAAATAGAGTTGTTTTACTTTCTAGAAGGGTTGAAAAAGTCCGAAGAACTGCATCTAGATGGTCATGTAGACGATGGCGCAATTCAAGTCATGTTAGAGAAATGCTTACTGAATTAGAATGGTCCCAATCTAGTTTAACCCTCTTTTATAAAATCCATACAAGTCTAGTCTCCATAAATAAGGAACAGGTTATTATTCCGTCTAACTCCTTACGTCTTACCAGGTCACGCCACCCAATACAATACATAATATCAAATGTCAACGCTCATGCTTATAAATTCTCCTTCTTCCCGAGAACTATTCGACTAGGGAATAGCCTCCACACCACCACTCAACCCACGCTACACATTGCGTGTTCCCGCCTTAATTCCATTAAGCGCTGGGAAAGCTTATATCTGCAGGATTCCATAACGGATATTTCGACAATAAAACACGTTTAAAAACGTTTTTTACTGAAAAAATACAATAACCTGTTTAAAATTGCCTGTTAAATGTTTTAATTTTACAATATGCAAACCTTTTAAGCCGAAATTAAGGTTTTATTTCATACCCCAGCCAACCCCGATTTTGCTTCTTGGAGAAGGGGTTGGATTGGGCATGAAAGTTAATACTCGGACCACGTAATGAGTCTCAATGGCGACTGTGGATGAGTTCAAATCACAAATCTAAGCATCATGTCAAAAGCACGACGTTAGTGTCTTTGACAATACTTCGTGTAAATATTTTTAACGGTGACTCGGTCAGTAAAGTTTCTATCTATTGTGTTACTGGACTGACGCCAAAACTTCTAATGCCACCACCAGGCACCTGCTATGATGATCAAATATGACTGAATGCAGTATTGACAGAAAAAAAGAAAAGTAGTTACTATTCATGACTGATATATATCGTACATTAGAAATAGACGCAACACCAGAAATAAAACAAGAAAATCGGTGGAACCGATTGATGCTCCCCGAAATGTATCCTCAACTTATCATATGGCCTTGTATCACCCAGCAGTTTTCAATTTGCAGTTCCATTAGTAGTTTATGCGCCAGATAAAAATCTAAGTAAAAAATAACAAAGGGCAATAACTCTAATCTAAATGATGACAGAGTTACATTTCATTGCAGTCCCATCAGTAGTTTTGAAGATATGCTCCTGACAAACATTCTAAGTATAAAATTACAAAGGGCAAAAACTCTAATTTGAATGAAGACAGAGCTACGGTTCTTGCACTTTGCACTTTCACGCGTTGCCCTATATCATTGTGTGAAGTTTCATTGCAGTCCCATCTGTAGTTTTGAAGATATGATCCAGACAAAATGTCTAAGTATAAAATTACAAAGGGCAATACCTCTAATTTGAAAGAGACAGAGCTACGGTTCTTAAATTATGCACCTTCTCTTATTGTCCTCTATCATTGTATGAAGTTTCAGTGTAGTCCCATCAGTAGTTTTGAAGACATTCTCCGGACACAAATTCTAAGTATACAATTACAAAGAGCAATAACTCTAATTTGAATGCTGACAGAGTTACGGTTCTTACACTCTGCACTTTCTCAAATTGCCCTCTATCATTGTGTGAAGTTTAATGCAGTCTCATCAGGTATGCTCCGGACAAGATAGTGTGACGGACACACGGACGCACGGCAACACGGTCGGACGGACAAAGCGGCAACTATATGCTTGCCCTTCGGAGCGCATACTAAATCAAAGCACTGAACCACTCAGAAAGTATCGATTCCGGAAAAAAACGGGATTGCGTACTAAGGTGGTAAACATTTGTGCAACATATTATTGAAATCGGATGGGGCATTAATCAGAGTTATGAGACCGGACGGAAGGACAGACGGACAATGGCAATTCTATAACCCTAATCGGCGGGGGATAAAAAGTGAAGCTATGTATAAATGTTTAAATTGTATACTCGGTAAAAAAAGTTTTGGACCAGGGTATATAAAGTCATATAAAAAGAAAACTAGTGGACAGAATTTAAGTATCTTTTTTTAATAACCAAGGTCTACCCTACCCAGTTAATTTGGTACCAGAAACATGAAATTCCAAACAAGATTTGAGTTTTAAAAAAAATCGCGAACACACAAAGGGTCTGTAAAAAATGTTGCAAAGTCCATACAAAGTAACAGTTACGGACACATTCGAGTAACCAATAAAAATATTATTATTTGTTCGCAAACTTTCATTGTAAACGATAATTATTGTTGATTGTTGATCTATTGTGAATTATCATCTGAGATAATAAGGGTTATGGTCGAATGTCATGGTTCAGCGATCATTTTACGGGTTTGAACACTGCCATGGTCCAAAACTTTTTTTACAGAGTATATAAGTGTCAAAGAGGAATAACTATAAAATGAAAATGTCAGAGAAAGTTGGTTACAACATGCGTATACATGAGGTCTCGATTCCTTTCGAAAACCAATCAGATGCAATTATGCATAACAGAGTTATCGCCCCTTGAATGTCCAAAATAGGATTTCTGCAAAGCCTTTTTCTTAGGCCATATGGCTAAAACAAAACAAACTTCATTCATTTATGAAGAATAAAAAATAAATAAAAGAAATACATGTAGTCTGATGTAACGGTAGTCAGAGTTTCTATGTATTGTTCTAAACTCTTTAAATATAAATGCTTTTTAAACAGAATACTGATAATGGTAATAAAATGTAATAAAATGCCATTGATAGAACGTAATACTTATAACTATTCCACTGTACTATATGTACTCATTCTCTAATTGAAGTATGTTTGTTTGTACTCTTCTCTGAAATATTGTGTATTGTATTCCGCCTTGTTTAGGCAATACCCATGTAAATGTTATGCCAAATAAAATATTGAAATATCTACTCGCGAATTTATAAACGGCCTTTGATAGTTACCATGATGTAATGTGATAAAAGGTTTCAATTTAATATCATGGTAATCGGATTACTTACTCTTCAAGGTACGTGCGACACGGATTCTATTTACTATCCAATTACATCTGATATATATCTATTTCATGTATGCATACTAATTGTTCCAATATATTATATAAATAAATTAATAAATATTATTGTTTGTCGTTATATACATCCTTCATACACTGATAATATTCCGACAATCTCTTGCTACTTTCGGTATTCTCCGTACTACGCACCGGCTGTTTCCGTTATATTTCGGAATGTATGGTACGGTACGGCTTTCACTCCCAACCTCAAGTAGACGCTCGTTTACGTTATCAATCTCCACGCAGAGTTATCGTTCCTTGCACTCACATATCAAATGAGGAACGAGTGTACTCTGGGTAGAGATTGTTACGTTATAAGACATATGCGCATACATTTGTACCGGACCAAATCCCTTCAAAAACAGCGTACTTAAACTTAAGTTAAAATCGCTTAATGTTTTACCAACGCTTACATATGTATAAATATGTTGTCAATATACGGATCTTTTGCCCATTTACAGCCTTGCAATGGTACTACTTTTAACGCGCTGTAATCTGGTGCTCTGTGGTTTCTAGTAGAAATTCCTTGTGCGTCAGAATTGCCACTACTTAGAACATTGCCTGACGGCACCGTCCAAAAACGTATTTAATATCTTTAGCAAACTACGATATTTAACACAAAACAATTCATTTTGCGACTGGACCTACTGTGCATTTCAGGGTGCCTAAATGAAGATTTATTTTTTATTTTCTAAATTTGTTCATACCTGATATGATTGCATATAATGAAAATGGACGCTCCTGAATCTGTTTGCAATCTTTGCGTAGCCATCCTCAAAGCCAATAATTCATTTTGACCCCACGTGTTTACATGTAATTTTATTAATAGCCGAAAACCAACATGTGCGGAACATTTAATTTTTCTAGGGTAGGGTAAATTAAAAAATCAGTTGACCAACAGTGGTGAAAATAACAAAATTTAAACGCAATATACTATTTACCTGCCTTATATGTGGTAGATATAATGGTTTTCATTCCAAAAGGAAAGATAAGTATGATCGATTACTGGGGGTGCTGAACATTGAACAACAACACCACCTTGCATAACCTACGTTTTACTTGGTACGTCCGAGCCCTAGAAACAGACATGCGCAGAAGACAATTTCTAAAAATAACACCGCCATGCTGTTTTAATTTTAACAGTGTAAACAAGGGTGGTCAAAATGAAGTTTAGGCTTTGTGAAGCATAACAGATGGCTAGGGCAAGACTGTAAACAGATACACGAGCGCCTGATTTCATTCTGTTTAACAATATCAGGTATGAAAACATATAGCTAGTAATAAAACATGTGACATCCAGGCACTCTGAAATTCACGGTAGGAATAATTTCTCTGTGCTCAACAACCTTTCTGACTTAACGGAAACTCTAGGAGTAAGCACTGACAAATCAAATCGGTGGTTTAATTACAACTGATTACAAAAAACGCGAAACTTAACGGAAACACTGACGCAAGGACCGACCAATCAAATCATTGTTTACTTCAAACTGATTAGTTAAAAACGCAAAAATCCAAGTCGAATAGACGTATGCCATTAATGTTTACCGTGTCGTCGAAGAATATGTGCGATGCAGTTGTCGGCCTTGTCTGTACTACGTCAGGGTCAGAGCACGGATTGTACGTGCTACAGATGGACTCGGTATCCGAGTCCGGATGTACTACTCGTTTCTTCTTGTGAGAGGCAAACGCTAAAGCAGCAGCGATTACAGCGATCCCCACGACTAGTACCCCACAGATTACTCCCACTACCATCCACGTCACTGAAAATATATACAAAACGATCACTCATTCTACGATCTACATAAGTATAGCTATATATAGGATACGACCTCTCATTTTATCATCCACGTCACTAAAATAGATACTAAACGATCACTCATTCCATCATCCTAAAATGAGAAATAGCGTTCTATAGAAACCACAGCGTCCAAACACAATGGCATCGTAGGTCTGCACTTTATGACAAACAAGGAGCAATATTTAATTAATTATACAATGAAAAGACAACATACAACAGAAAGGGTGGTGAAGAAAGGGTTATCTATTTGGAACGGTGAGTAAGCAATAAGGCATACATGTTAGCTTGAATCGATTTTATGTATACACAATCCTCGCTATTATCCTGTCTTCAGCGCCCAAATAGACAAGACAGTGTAAACTAAATCCCATCAAAAGGAATTCTCTAACAATAAAGTCCACACCCAGAGAAACTAACAAAAGAAACAAGATGTTGCTGTAAAGCTATATAAAATACAAAATAAGAAACATCTCAGGATGTCACTGAAAATAGATACGAAACGATCACACATTCTATCACCTACATATGACAATAGATAGAATACGATATCTTATTCTATCATCCATGTCACTAAAGATAGATACGAAACGATCCCTCATTCTGTCATCTACATATCAAAAAACCCAAACGAAACGATCGTATGAAAATAGATAAGACACGATCACTCATTCTTTCATATACGTCATTAAAATATATTCAAAACGATCACTCATTCTATCATCTACGTATAAAACTAAATACAAAACGATCACTCATTATCATCTACCTATGAAAATGCATACGAAACAAAGCCATCACCTACTTATGAAATCATGCTATCACCTACTTATGAAAATAGATACGAAACGAGCTCTCATTCTATCATCTAAGTATGGAAAAAGACGCGAAACAATATCTCATTATATCAGCTACGTATTAAAAAAATACGAAACGATCACTCATTCTATAATCTGAATGTACATATGAAAACAGATACGAAACGATCACTCATTCTATCATCGATCATGTACGTCACTGAAAAAAGTACATATACGAAAACAACGCACATCACCTACGTCACAAACAAAAGGATCACGCTTTACCATTCAAGTCAATACAGTTTAGCGGCTACACTATTTAACAGATAATGTATGGTGCTGAGGTCCATATGCAAGTTTATGGACTGGGCAGTCCGACCTAGAATGTTATATGGACCGAAGCACCATAAATTATTTGTTATATTATACCGAATCTGACCAACAAATTAAATCAATACATTTAGGATTTATTTTGACATCTTTTTTTTCACACGTCCGTTAATATAGCTATTGGACCGGACGCACGGTCAATATGCCACTTTATGGACCGGATGACGTCACATTAAACAAAGAGTGGAATATGCAAATGAGGTATAATATATATAAATATAAGCAATGTTTTTCACTTTCCTTGGAATGTTTGGCTTTAATTAAGATAATTTAATTAAACTTGGTGTAATTATTTCTCTCAACGTACTACTATGTAAATATCATATCCTCTTGAGGGTGACAGTGGATATTATCATTTCGAGGGTTGATAATATCCACTGGCACCCTCAAGAGAATGTGATATTTATTTTATTATACCGAACACATACTCCTAATATACTAATATATTCGATAATGAAGAAAAAATTGTTGTTGTTGTTGAACAAATCTATTTTTAGAACTGAGCTTTTCAAAAAGTTAGCGGGCTGATTTTTTGCGCTATCACCCGCTATGACTCGTTGAGGGTGATAGCGCGACATATCAACCCGGCAGGGTATGGGGATTTTATATGGACTGTTTACAGTGAGGTATAAAAACATTTGTTTACACACTGTTTCTTCGGAATTAATTAACATAATTAAACTGTTTTCAATTATCTCATCGATGTTATGCGTTTTCTCAAAAGTAACACATCCACGACTGGGTTACACAAAATACTTCATAGAACTTGAACAGAAGGTCCCTGCTTGACGTTTGGCAAACACAGGGTAGTGCTTGTACTGGACGACCTCATGTTAGTTTAACGTGACTGGGTGGGGCATCATGTCATGTATATAAGACGTGGTATTCCGGTGTGGTAGCACTATCAAATTCAGTTTTGAGCTCAATGCCACAAATGGACACCGTTGTGATTGTTAAAGCGACGTTTAAAACATGCATACATAAAAAATTATATACGTATAAAACTAATATGGCATTTACAACAACTCCAAATGCGAGCTCAGATAGGTTGGTCTCAGATAGGTTGGTAGACCGAACGCAGACGACACATGTAGGCGTAAGGAGTGGGTGAATGGATACATGCACACAGCCAGACGTGTGTACATTGGTCTTGGACTCACCATTATTGGTTGTAACAGTGGTAACATAACCTGCTTCCGTAGTTGTAGTAGCAGCAGTTGTTTGTGTCGTGGTGTTCGTAACGGTAGTTGTGGTGACGTTTGAACCGGAAGTAGTAGCTGTGGTGACGTTTGAAGCGGCTGTCGTTGCAGCAGTAGTAGTGGTGACGTTTGAAGCGGTAGTAGTGGCTGTCGTTCCAGCAGTAGTAGTGGTGGCGGGGGTGGTTACCGTACAATGTATGTCTGAAAAAGAAGCATGTGTTAAGTACATTTTCCCGTTACCATTTACTATTGTTTGGGGCGCTTGTTTCAGCCTAAGATTTTTAAAGATTAAACAGGCATTTTTAGTGGTAAATAAAAAATATCTATCAAATAAAGATGTTATTAAAAGAAAATCATGCTACAATTGTAAGTTCTTTCTTACAGTCTCAGATTTTGAAGGAAAACAAAGTGGATACTTTTTATTTTTGCTGAGTGTAGATTGATGTTTGATCTTGATCGACAAAACATTTCTCATTCTACTTGGATTACATATGTTAAATCTTCATTAGACCAGTTAGGTTTTTCGGATATTTGGTTAAAGGGACACTGTCCGTAAGTAAGCAGATAATGAGCATAACCAAATTAAAGTCGGATGTTTATTCAGTGAAATGTATACATGAAAACATGAGCATAGACCCTAAGAAGTATGTAGTAATACATTCGTGAGTTTGAAAAGAAAAGGTTTTTAATTATTATTTGTAAATAAAGTGGGACCCACAATATTTACCTTTTCTGCGATCACGTGACTTCCATTAGCGCATTAGGTTTTGATCATAGTATGTATGGCGTAATATGTATAGTCCGTTTAGCTCAGTCGAGAGCGATGTCGACTACTTCACGCGCAAAAGAATTAATGCGAGTGTAATTTTTCGTTTGGGCTGCGAGTTCAAACGCACGAAGTGGTATTTTTTTTTTTTTACCGCGATTGAATTCCGTCACACAATTTTGCTTTTAATTAGTAAATATTCAATAATGTTTAGTGTGTAATGTTTGCGAACATAATTAGTGTGTGTTTTATAAGCTAAACGTTACGGACAATGTCCCTTTAAACCAATCTGTTCGATCGCCTTCCTATTTTCGGAATAGTATTAAAGTAAAATTTAAAGATCAGTATATTCAGCAATGGAACGACCAGATTTTTAACTCGAGTAAATGTCTGAATTATAGAATATATTAAACATCATTCCGTTTTGAAAATTGTTTAAAGTTGTTGCCTAAACATTTAGCACTGTCTCTTTGTCATTTTAGGTGTTGTAGTCATAAACTATCAATTGAGAAAGGTCGTTTTTATAATATTGAACGTAATTTAAGAACTTGCCAATTATGTAATGTTAATGTCATTGGAGATGAGTTTCATTATCTTTTTGACTGTCCCTATTTCAATGTTGAGAGAAAGAAGTATATTCCAAGAAACTTTGTTAGACCCAACATTATAGATTTTGAAAATGTGTGTCCAAAGTGATGACAGATATATTCTGTTAAAATTATAAATTTTGTGAAAAAAAACTATGCTTAATTTTAACTAAAATTGTCCACCTTCCTAAAACAACAGCTACTAGTCATGCCACTGAGGCTGATATTGTTTCTTATGCTATGTAATCATTGTTTGCATTGTTTTATGAGTGCATTTGTGCATTTGTTCATGTATTTTTTGTTGTTTGATGCTGATGCCCATATGGGCCTAGTTTATGAATACAAACTGAAAAACTGAAACTGAAACTGGTAAATTTACGGGCGGACTTACATATCATCGATGCATTATGGATGCATTAGAACTGACAGAATGGGTGCGTCACCCCTTGGCAACTACCATGGGTTACCAACGGCCACCGATGGCAGCATATGCTTCAAAAGGTAGGTCACCGTGAATGACTTTGACCTACATGTTGGTCTCTGTTGATTTAGTTGGTTTTCGCACAGCTTCAAACTTCCTACACATTAACACCTACATGAGAGCAACATGTTCATGCTAAAAGAAGGTCAGTGAGAAAGACTGACAAAGGTCAGTGAGAATGACTTTGATAAAGGTCAGTGAGAATGACTTTGACAAAGGTCAGTGAGAATGACATTGACAAAGGTCATTGAGAATGACCTTGGCATACTTCATAAAACACTTGTATTACTAGTATTGATTTTGTTTTGTGACTGACTGACTGCCATACGCATTTCCTGCATCGAATAAATAAATATACATCTATTGCATCGAATACATAAATATGCCTTTCTTGCATTGAATAAACAAACATGCATTTCTTCCATCTTATAAATAAATATGCCTTGAAAATGTCTTTCTTGCATCGAATAATAAACATGCATGCATGTCTTTCTTGCATCGAATAAATAAATATGCCTTCACGCATTTCTTGCATCGAATAAATAAATATGCCTTAAAAATGCATTTCTTGCATCGAATAAATAAATATGCATGTATGTCTTTCTTGCATCGAATAAATAAATATGACTTTCTTGCAGCGAATAAAGGAATGTGTGTTTTTCTTGCATCGGATACATACATATGCCTTTCGTGTATCGAATAAATAAACATGCCCTTCTGTATCGAATAAATAAACATGCATTTCTTGTATCGAACAAATTAATATGCCTTTCTTGTATCAAACAAATTAATATGCCTTTCATGTATCGAATAAATAAACATGCCCTTAAAAATGCATTCTTGCATCGAATAAATAAACATGTCTGTATGTACTTTTGACATCAAATAAATAAACATGCCTTTCTTGCAGCGAATAAATACATATGCATTTGTGCCTTTCTTGCATCGAATACATACATATGCCTTTCATGCATCGAATAAATAAACATGCCTGTCTGGTATCGAACAAATAAATATGCCTTTCTTGTATCGCATAAATAAATATGCTTTTCCTGTATCGTATAAATAAATATGCCTTAAAAATGCCTTTCTTGCATCGAATAAATAAATGTATGACTTCAGTTGTTAATTGTGATTTCAATCGTTGTGGTAAGTTTGGTATTACAATTTACTTGTCAATAGTGATATCTCTCGTCATGGTAAGTGTGACATATGTGTTAACGGTGATATCTCTCGTTGTGGTAGTTGTGATATATCTCTAATTGTTAATTGTGATCACACTCATTGTGGTTATTGCGATATATCACTATAATTGTTAATTGTGATATCTCTCATTGTGGTAAGCGTGATATATCTCTATAATTGTTAATTGTGATATCTCGCGGTGTGGTAATTGTGAGATATCTCTATATCTGTTTTAATTGTGATATATCTCGTTGTGGTACGTGTGATATATCACTATTATTGTTAACTGTGATATCTCGTGGTGTGGTAATTGTGATATATCAATATAATTGTTAATTGTGATATATCTTGTTGTGGTAATTTTGAGAGTTCTCTTTAATTGTTAATTGTGATATCTCTTGTTGTGGTAAGTGTGATATAGCACTATAATTGTTAATTGTGATATCTCTTATTGTGGTAATTGTGAAATACCAATATAATTGGTAGTTGGGATATTTCTCGCTTAATTAATTGTGATATATCAATATAATTGTTAACTGTGATATCCCTCGTTGTGGTAATTGTGAAATACCAATACAATTGGTAATTGGGATATTTCTCGCTTAATTAATTGTGATATATCAATATAATTGTTAATTGAGATATCTCCCGTTGTGGTAATTGTGAAATACATGTACCAATACAATTGGTAATTGGGATATTTCTCGCTTAATTAATTGTGATATATCAATATAATTGTTAATTGTGATATATATTTTGTTGTGGCAATTGTGATACATCACTATAATTGCTAAGTGAGATATCTCTCGTTGTGGTAATTGTGAAATACCAATATATTTGGTAATTGGGATATTTCTCGCTTAATTAATTGTGATATATCAATATAATTGTTAATTGTGATATCCCTCGTTGTGGTAATTGTGAAATATCAATATAATTGGTAATCAGTATACTTGTTAACTGGGATATCCCTCGTGTTAGTTATTATGATATATTACTATAATTGTTAATTGTGATATATCTCGTTGTGGTAAGTGTGCTATATCACTGTAATTGTTACATGTAATTGTGATATCACTATCAAGTTCATTTATATTCTATGATTCTTTACGTCAGGGGAAACAGGAGAAAATATGAAAAGACCTCGTTTGTATAACTTATAGGCATACTTACATGACAGCGAAATGCTTACTATTAAAATGATAATCCAATATTTCCTTTTCCTAATCATTTTATATTTTCTTTCATTCCGTATTCAGATTGTTAGATCACATGTTATTAATTAAGAGTGTTCTGAAACAGGCAACTGGCACTGTCTTCAGTATATATACATAAATAAAATTAATATCAGAATCGAAATTGTAATAACTATAAACCTGTGACGTTGAATACAATCTAAGATTAGGGATTAAACAAGGGATTAACCCGGGCTATAACAGCGATCTATTTATTTTTATCCGTGTATTCAAATCTGTTAATGTTTGTTAATGACACATTGGTTTAAATGGATAATGGTTCAACTGTTGACATGATTTTTGATATTGTTCAAATATTTTACTGTCAGATTGTTTTCCATGTGTAAATATGTTTAAATGGCGAATTGATAAAAGTAGAAACTGATTAACTCTTGACTTGAAATTTATTATTTTTACAGATATATTTGATTACGATTTCTTTTCAGATGTTCTTATTGCACCGACCCTGTAAATCTAAAAACACTTACTGCCTTAAGATTTGCTAATGCCGATTTACATTATTTGATAATTGATCAAAGTTACATATTGACATGATTATAAATGACTTCATGGGCCGAATTGTTTTTTCGTTTTCGCAATAAAAAATGTAGATGGTTCTAAAAACGATTTTTTTTAACTCTCCAACTTAATTTATTAATCAAATTGAATTTCTCTATTTACGCAAACAGATTATTTCGATGAATACCCCTAAATACCATTATTATCAGATTTGTGTATGCCACCAAAGAGACGCACATAGTAATTGCATTGTTATCTTATTCTCTGTGTTTTTTGCTTCTGAAGAATCAGTATTTACACTGTATTTATATAGAGAATAATAAATGGGTATTTTCATATCACACCCTACATCAGGCCTGAGACACCATATCAGCTCGAGAGCTTTAGCTCGTGGGCTGATATGGGTCGAGGGCCTGATATAGAGTGTGATATGAAAATAAACATGTTTTATTCTGCTTATCACATACTTCAGCAATTATTTTTTGAACTCTCAGCTTCAGCTATCTGACTATGCTGTTTTCCAGGAAGAACAAATTCATGTTATTAATAGATCTAGTCCATTCCGATGTGTTCATGTCTTGCGGAAAGTGTACACGGCATTTACATTTTCCGAAACTAGATTTAAAATGAATGCCACTGAATTTGAAATTGTCTAATTAAGAAAATGAATGGTCATAGATAGATATTTCATCCATGTATATGGTATATAGCCGATCATTTGGCGCGAAAACGGGATGGAAGCACCAGATGGAACGCAGACGACAAACCATCCACGTGACAAATCGTATACAATCGTAGTAACTAATCGGTAATTTCCGTATCTTTCCGGTGAACGGGTTGGAAAGAACATTCGGTTATTTCCGTGATATGAAATTGTTTATCCTATGATACAGCGTTATTGCCCGGCAACTAAATCCTGATTGCTATGACTAACTATGTTTATGGTGTATCGTATACTCAAAACCAGTGTATTTATAGGCAAGTATGTGATTAATGTATATACTCATAGTCAATCAGAACGCACCACAAAACAAATACTTTTAGAAGTTACAATTTGAGGCATTTTGGAAAAATATGAGATATTCCATATATTGAGTCGACAATTAACACATTTCCATGTGCATATTTCATTTTGGATTTAGTGCATTTCACATTGGTGTTATGAATGCAGGTGCATTTCCGATTTTCTTCAGTTAGATCGCACAAAGAAATCATTTTCTCAAAAACATTCATGGCATACTACAGTCAGACGTCAAGCAATAAAAAGGCTAGTAAAATCAAATGGAATTCATTCGGAGACAGATTAATTCAGCTTGAATTTTAGTGACACAGTTTTCGTTTTATGATTATTCATAGCAAACAATGTTAAATAACAAGGTAAATAACTGCTTAACTGCTTGTCATAAAAGCCTACCAATAAACATGTAAGACAAGTTAGGTATCAAGATTCAATACTTAAAATATAGAAAATACTGGTTCAGCAGTTTTATTCCAAATGGTTTGCGAATAATCCAACAGCATAAACATATGGAGTTAATGGTGCGTTTTCATTGACAGTCGGTATATCTCAGTCGAGTTGTTGAACCAGATAGATTACATCGCTAATAGTTGAATTATCTTCCCTTGAAATGGCAAAAATGCATAATTTCTAGTTTATTTTTAAGTGTTTTAACCACAGATGTCCGATATATCAAAGTGAGTTATCTGCCCTTGAATCTGCAAACAACTACATACTTCAGACTTGGGGGCATCATTGTTTACATTTACATTTCGGTAACATTTAACAATGTGATTCCTTTACTATTTATTCTAACGTATACATCGTATAACTACTGTTCACTTACATAACATACACATTGGTGTGTTCAGGAATTAATATCTACAGTTCTTAAACTGCACTTAAACTGCGTTATTTAATAGAATTCCACATTAGCAAATGACAATGTTTATTGTTGTTGTTAACTAATTGGTGCCAGTAATGGTCTGGTAGTAATTTACCGTCCTATAAATTAATCTGGTTTAATACCACCAATTCATGTTATAGTAATGATGTAACTTTGCAACCTAGTTGATATTATTCATTGTTTAAATGATTGGTTTAATAATCTCCATATTTTGGTCAGAGTAGCCAAGTGTCATAGCGTAGGTTTACCCTCCCGACTTCAAAGTATTTGTCTACGATTTTTGTGATAAATGTAGTAATTTCAAATTTACCCCAAGCCAACGTTGTACATTTGTTACCTTTTGATGTGCTTATATTTACAGAGTTAAAATCAATACTAGGGATAATAAGAAGCACCGCCAGGTGGTGTAGACGCTCGACTTTCAATGCCTTGTTTATTAAATGGGAATCTATATTGAAGGGGCATAATTTTGCTTGATTGCAGAATTATTGCACATGTTAATAAAAGTTTGCAAGTATAATGATATCGAATCCATTCGTGAAGTTCCAATCAATTATGTAAAGTAGTTTCGGAGATACAAGCTTACATACAGACTTTAACCAACAAGCTTACATACAAACTTTAACCCAATTTTCTTAGTTTCAATCAATTATATTTACACCGAAATACAAAAGAAACGCATCACTTTTGTTTTTTAAATATTTCGGTTCCTAATAATTTCCAGCAATATGTATTGTATTTATTTGATTTAAAGGCATACACACTTATCATTACACACTAAAAATATTGAAACCGCTGATCCGTGACGTCTGAATGCACCGATGAGACGAAAACCATGTTTTGCACGTTTTGAAAACCACGTCAGCACGAAATCGATAATTTCATGATCTATTAGGATGATCTAACCGAAAAAACACAAAAGTTATGTTCTTGTTCCAGTAATTTGTAAATTAAAAATGTCTTTCCTATCAAACCAAGCATTCTCGGTACTTTCAGTACTTTGATTTTTCTTGCTAAGTGCTTAAAAAAAACACAAAAGAACAACCGCGGGGCGTATTCCACTATGACAACGCCCGACCTCATGTGCTCAATACACAGCTAACTTCCTACGTGCGAATAATATCCAAGTGATGAACTGGCCGGCCCTATCTCCTGATCTTGCACCCATTGAGAACATCTGGGCGGTGCTTGAACAGCGCGTATATGGACGACATCCGCCACCAAACAACGTCAGGGAGCTACTTCAGGCACTGACGGAAGAGTGGAGAAACATTCCACAACGCCGGAATGCCAATGCCGTCTGCTCAATGAGGAGGAGGCGTTTAGCCTGCATCCGCGCCTGCATCCACGCGTGTGGTGGCTACACGAAATATTGACTTTTGTGACTTTTGAATCTGGGGGTGTAGTGTTTTGACTGAATGAAATTCATACTTTCCGATAATCGATTTTTGTTAAATTTTCACAGTATATGGTGTTGATATTGTAGTAATGAAATATTGTTGTATGGAATAAATTAGAACGTTTATTATTTTTTTGTAGCAATTTTCCCAAGTGATGCGTTTCTTTTGTCTTTCGGTGTACATCGCTATTGCATTCTTTACGATGAATCTTATTTGACACGCTGCATTTTATTTTCCGATGAATACCATTACCTTCGGAATACCTCATGATATGCCCTTTAACGGTTTTCATTGGATGATGGGCGGAGCTTAACTTAATAGAATATTGCGCATGAGGGGTGTGTCTAAAATGTTGCCGATCGTAACGGCTGTTACATTTTACTCCATAACAATCCCCGTATAATACACTATTTTCTCGAAATAAATAGTAAATCTGGCGTATATAGAGAAAAAATCAACGCCATTTTAAAGGTAAATATTTATATAAATATAAGGAATGAAATGCGCTCTTTTGGTTTTCATTGGGGTATGAAAAACATTTGGGTGGTTAAAAGTACGCGTGGAGTGACTCCACACACTTTAAAGGGACACTGTCCGTAACTTTTAGCTTATAAAACACCCAATAATTATGTTCGCAAACATTATACACTAAACATTATTCAATATTTACTAATTAAAAGCAAGATTGTTTAACGGAATTCAATCGCGGTACAAAAAAAAGCAAATCCACTTCGTGGGTTTGAACTCGCAGCCCAAACTCCGCAGTAAAAATAAGTGTGCGTGAGCGTAACGTTGTCGGAACTCGCTCCCGACTGAGCTAAGCGGGCTATACATATTGCGCAATACATACTATGGTGTAAACCTAGTGCGCTATGGAAGTCACGTGAACGCATAAAAGGTAAATATTGTGGGTCCCACTTTATTTACATTTAATAATTAAAACTTTTTTTTTTTAAACTCACGAATGTATTCCTACATACTTCTTAGGGTCTATCCTCATGTTTTCATGTATACATTTCAATGAATAAAAGTCAGACAGTTATTTGGTTATGCTCAATATCTGCTTACTTACGGACAGTGTCCCTTTAAACCACCCAAATATTTTTCATACCCCAATGAAAACCAAAAGAGCGCATTTCATTCCTTAAATGTAAAGAAGTTTCGGCGATACAAGCTTGCATACAAACTTTAACCAACAAGCTTACATACCAGCTTTAACCAAAGTGTCTAAGTATAAAACGGGCCATGTTTTTGTTAACATAAAAACATGCGTTATAGAACATGGCTGTATGATGTTGTCTAATTTCAACATGTTGTCTAATAATACATGTGTGAAGTTTCAGTCCATTATGTTAATACAAGCTTACATACAAATGTTAACCCGGACGCAGACGACGCAGCCGCAGACGACGACGATCAAAAAGAATACAGTAGCTCTTATTTTGTCTTCGAAAAGGTCGAATTAAATTGGATTTTATAGTCGAGCCAAAAGCTAAAGTCATTTTGTGCACGGGTGGACACCTGAGTAGCTGGATAACTTCCTCACATGAGGAATCGAACACACAGAGGGGCGAGTGATTCTAACCACTCGGCCACGGACGCCCCTTAAAAAGTCTAGTTAATTATACTGTTTATATTATATTAGAAAACACCATTCTTCTTGATGATAACAGTGAGGCAAGCAAAGTATAACATTTAATTAGAGGTTGTTTTGAGTAAAAACAGATACTGGGGAAATGGCCATAAATCCTACAAAGATCGTTCGGCTGCAACACGACGACGATATGCGCAACTAGGCGTGGTACTGATAATCTCTACCAAGTGTCCTTGAAATTCGGCCAGGGGTTCAGGGAAACTACCTAGTCTTGACAAAGTTTATGTATTAAAACTTTTAAATGGCCATAACTCCGCCAAAAAGCATTCAACCGGAACACGACAACGATATTCCCAACCTAGTTTTGTTGAAATCCGACCAGTGGTTGAGGGGAACTAGTCCGGACACAGGTTGTTTATTAAAACCTTTAAAAAGGCCACAATTCTACCACCAAAAATCATTCCACCAGAACACGACAACGGTATGCTGCAGCTAGGCTTGGTACTGATCCTCCCTTCTATGCTTGACTGAAATCCAGCCAGGGGTTCAGAAGAACTAGTCCGGACAAAGGTTATGTATACGGGGCCATAACTCCGCCAATATCATTCAACCGGAACACGATAATGATATGCACAACTAGTCTTGATACTCATCATACATATCACCCCACTCGTCAGCTCACCCTTTAGTCAACTCTCCACTCTAAAACCCCTTCCAAATAAGCTAAAACCCCACTCCGGTCAATACTCCGCTCCAACTTCTCCACCAAAAAATCAGCTCACCCCAATTCGGTCAGCTCGTCCCCATGTCCTACCGTCTCGTCATGATTTTCATCATTCTGCATTAATCTCCGCCCCTTTTTCCCCGGAAATATTTTCTTTCGTGAAATAACCTCGGTCATGGAAGAAAGCTTGGATAAATTAAGAAAGCAATGTCGGACTAAAACCATTATTTTATGTCATGGAAGTTTTGAGATTTTGTGTGCGTGAGTGAGACCGTGCGTGAGGGCGTGCGTGCGTACGTGTGTGGTGTTTAACGGTGCTTTTAACAATATTTCAGTCATATCACGACGGTGTCCACTTGTAGAAGTAGGATCTTAGTATTCTAAATTGTATAGTGTTTCCACAGTTGAATACCACACTGAAGACATGTGACATGATACCCCAGACAGTAACATTGTACCGACACCGAGCCGAGCAGTCCTAGCACTACTCTTTATACCGTAGTACATTGTTATAAAGACGAATATGTTCACCTTGTTCTTATTTAACAGCACGCCTGCATTGTAGGCTGCACGCCTGTATTACCGTGGTGCATTTTTTTACGATAAATCTTCTTCAAATTATCATATTTGTGTCTAGAAATTCGCACATGTACGACCGATATTTATATCTAGGGTTGGGAAATTCACAAGATAATGTAAAGGTTTGAATATAGAAAAAAATAATCTTTATAAAAAAATAATAGGACAATGCAAATTTAAAAAAAAAAAAAATGGAAATCATATGTCCAGATATTTCAAATAGTTGTTAGTGCAATTTGAAGGCTAACTTATAATTTTACCCTCTTTTGTGGCGTTCTGTATTGGAAGTAAAACGCAGGAAACAAATACAGACCAACATCCCACTATAAGGTTATAGCATAACTTACTTTTAAATAATGGCCTTCCAACTGATTTATGTTATTAAGCAGTCATCTGTACTCATCCTTTGGTCATCTGTATCCATCCTTTGGTCATCTGTATCCATCCTTTGATCATCTGTATCCATCCTTTGATCATATGTTCCCATCATTTGGTCATCTGTATCCATCCTTTGATTATCTGTACCCATCCTTTGGTCATCTGATAATATATATTCATATGTTGATCATCAGTATCCATCCTTTGGTCATCTGTACCCATCCGTTGGTAAACTGTATCCATCCTTTGGTCATCTGTACCCATCCTTTTGTATAAACTGTATCCATCCTTTGGTCATATGTACCCATCCCTCGGTATAATCTGTATCCATCCTTTGGTCATTTGTATCCATCATTTGGTCATCTGTATCCATCCATCGTTCGTTTGTATCCATCCACTGGACATCTCTATCCATCCATTAGTTTGTGTTAGTTATATGTATCCATTCAGTAGTCACCTGCATCCATCCAATGGTCATCTGTATCCATCCATTGGTCGTTTGTATCCACCCACTGGACATCTGAATCCAACCATTGGTCATTTGTATCCATCGTTTGGTCATCTGTATCCATCCATTAGTCATTTGTATCCATCCACTGGACATCTGTATCCATCCTTTGATCATTTGTATCCATCATTTGATTATCTGTATCCATCCATTAGTCGTTTGCATCCATCCACTGCACATCTGTATCCATCCTTTGGTCATTTGTATCCATCCATTAGTCGTTTGCATCCATCCAATGCACATCTGTATCCATCCATTGGTCATCTGTATCCTTCCATTGGTCATCTGTATCCATTTATTAGTCATATGTATCGTTTCATTGGTCACCTGTATCCATCCATTAGTTACCTGCATCCATTCATTCGTTTGTATCCATCCACTGGACATCTGAATCCAACCATTGGTCATTTGTATCCATCATTTGGTCATCTGTTTCCATCCATTAGTCGTTTGTATCCATCCACTGCACATCTGTATCCATCCTTTGGTCATTTGTATCCATCCATTAGTCGTTTGCATCCATCCACTGGACATCTGTATCCATCCATTGGTCATATGTATCCATCATTTGATTATCTGTATCCATTTATTAGTCATATGTATCCTTTCATTGGTCACCTGTATCCATCCATTAGTTACCTGCATCCATTCATTCGTCATATGTATCCATCCCTTGGTCATCTGTATGTATCATTAGTCATATGTATCTAGCCATTTGACATGTGTATCCACCCAATGGTCATATGTATCCATGCATTGGACATACGTATCCATTTATTGGTCAGCACCTATTGGTCATATCTATCCATCCATTGATCATATGTATCCACCCACTGGACATATGTATCCACCCATAGGTCATCTGTATCCATCCATTGGTCATATGTATCCACCCAATTGGCATATGTATACATCCACACGTCATCTGTACCTCCACATTGGTTATATGTATCCATCCATTTGACATGTGTAGCCACCCACTGGTTTATATATAAATCCAGTGGACATATGTATCCACCCATTGGTTATATGTATCCATCCATTGGTCATATGTATCCACCCATTGGTCATATACATCTACTCATTGGTCATCTATATCCATCCTTTGGTCATCTGTATGGATCCATCAGTTGACCATATACCGTCCAATCCAACACGAGGATCCTTGCAGATTACTGTAGTCTTCGAAAGATCAACGCCGAAAGCGACTGCAAGATTATCCAAGATGACTTAATTCAATTAACTGAGTGGGAGAAACTCCGCCCAAAGAAAGGTAGCCTCCTTAGAGTTCACAGGAAGAAGTCTCCAATCTTCTCCAGCTACACACTCAAGTGGAACATACTTACAACAGAGGATGTTGCAACGTACCTGGGAGTGGACATATCCATGTACCTGTCGTGGAAACACGGTATTGACAAGGTATTCAAGAAAGAGAAAAGTGTCCTAGGATTTCTTCGGCGCAACCTTCGCGTCATCATTGATCAAGCAAAGTGCGCAGCATATTTCTCTCTCGTAAGACTACGCCTCGAATACTGCTCAAACATCTGGAATCCCCACAGCGACGATTAGGTATACTAGTTGTAGAAGGTACAACGAAGAAGTGCTCGATATGTATACAACACATCGGAATATGAATACTAGTTGGAGAAGGTACAACGAAGAAGTGCTCGATATGTATACAACAAATCGGAATATGAATACTAGTTGGAGAAGGTACAACGAAGAAGTGCTCGATATGTATACAACACATCGGAATATGAATACTAGCTCGAGAAGGTACAACGAAGAAGTGCTCGATATGTATACAACACATCGGAATATGAATACTAGTTGGAGAAGGTACAACGAAGAAGTGCTCGATATGTATACAACACATCGGAATATGAATACTAGTTGGAGAAGGTACAACGAAGAAGTGCTCGATATGTATACAACACATCGGAATATGAATACTAGTTGGAGAAGGTACAACGAAGAAGTGCTCGATATGTATACAACACATCGGAATATGAATACTAGTTGTAGAAGGTACAACGAAGAAGTGCTCGATATGTATACAACACATCGGAATATGAATACTAGTTGTAGAAGGTACAACGAAGAAGTGCTCGATATGTATACAACACATCGGAATATGAATACTAGTTGGAGAAGGTACAACGAAGAAGTGCTCGATATGTATACAACACATCGGAATATGAATACTAGTTGGAGAAGGTACAACGAAGAAGTGCTCGATATGTATACAACACATCGGAATATGAATACTAGTTGTAGAAGGTACAACGAAGAAGTGCTCGATATGTATACAACACATCGGAATATGAATACTAGCATTATCAGCTCCATGTCGGACCTTCTTCAGTGGGAACATGATCACAAGAATCCAGAAGAACCAATGCACAGTCCACAATACGCTACAAGATCGCCAATTACCTCGTAGAAATTCCCGCTGATCAGTATCCGACTCTTGCCTGAAGTCGAAGAAGGGCAAACCACAGCAGGAAATAGCCGTAAATATACGCCAACACATCTAAACAAGTTCAGTTTCTTGCCCCACACCGTATAACCGCCAAACACCAAGTCGAGCATTGTTTCAAATCTGTTCCGATTTTAACGCGATGACGAAACGTAGGTATTTCTTATTTTACTTACAGCTATGCATATTGATTGATATTATATAAACATTTAGTATGCTAGGATGTTCACATATGTGTGTATATTATGTCAATATGTTTTTAGTCCATCATTAGAAATGTAGAAATTTGAGATGTTTACATATTTTATAATATCATTATTAACCGCTCAGGGACACTAAAAGACATCTATTTTAAGATACATACTTAGATGTATGTTTTGTTTATCCATAACTAGATTAACAATATTAAGAAAACGTCATAAATCGATAGAAATAGGTGTTTAAAAAATTGATAAAATTTGACTTAAGTTAAGATATTGCTAAGAAGCTTTATGAATATGTACTATGAATATATGAATATATTTGAATACTTCATGTTAATACAAAGTACACATATGGATTTTGTAGAAACAAATAAGTGCTACAATGTGGAACACTATTTAGTATTATGTTTACTAATCACTTTAATATTTGTTACCATTTTGGTCAATTATTTATTTTGAATTATAACAAATAGACGCACTTATTAATATGAGACGTTTTTTTAAATTTTCTATGCCGACGCCAACGACAGTCTAGAAACGACTGCCAAAATTCCTTCATCTCGTTCAAAGAAATCTTAATATCTCATTGGCTACTGGTTGCAAAACTCTGAAATTTCACACTTGTGCTCGACAATGGCTATAGATTTAATCGGTAGCGAGAACGGTGTGCAAAGGGGCGGGTTTTGGCTTGAAAGTGTTTAACTTGCGCTTCTTGTTTACAGTCACAGACAATAACTCGTCTATTTTGCAATAATATGGACTAAAAACGTATTGATATAATCTTCAAACATATCTACACATAATAGCGAACAAAATGTTTGTAATATCAATCAATATGCATAGCTATAAGTAAAATAAAAATACGTACCGTTTCGTCATCGCGTTAAAATCGGAACCGATTTGAAACAACGTCCAACTTGATGATTGCCGGTTATACGATGTGTAGCCCGTAGTTTACAACATCAATGATGCGATCTTCCACTCAACTAGAAAAAGAAGAACATCATCCACCCATTCTTCGCCTGTATCCATCAACTGTTGACCTTCATTCAACTGATGGCCTTCATCCATCATTTCGATATCTGAATCTATCAGCATGCATAGATCTATATTCATCCTTTGATGGCCACCGTCTATCATGTGTACATCACTGTCTATAAGCATACTTTGGTGATCTATATTCATCCTTTGATGGCCTGCGTCTATCATATCTACATCACTGTCTATAAGCATACTTTGGTGATCTTTATTCATCCTTCCGTATAGTCATAAATACTGCGAAATAAATGTATACTTATTGCAACGCTGTTGCTAAGTAACGTCCTTTGTGCACGACGTCACGACGTCATTGATTGAATAGTATAGAATATAATAACTTTATTTTCCAATCATGGGCCACAAAGATGGCATTATAATCGCAATAAACATTACTTGGTCCGAGTATTAATGTTTATACCCCATCCAATCCCTTCTCCAAGAAGAGAAAATGGGGTTGGCTGGGGTATGAAATTAAACCTTAATTTCGGCTTAAACGTTTTGCCTATTGTAAAATTAAAGCATTTATAGGCAATGTTAAACAGGTTAACGCATTTGTTTCAGTAAACATGTTTTTAAACGTGTTTTATTGTAGAAATATCCGCTATATAAGGCCGTCTAATATAAGGTTTTCCACCGCATACTGGAATTAAGGCAGGACCACGTAATGAACGAACAACATAATGAAACATAACAAAATCTTAATTCTGATTAGGATAATAACAGTAAAATGAAATTAAATCAATATACATCATGTACATTATATAGAGAATATTAAGTCAGTGCCTTTTACTATCAAGTTTATTAGGCGAGGCTTAGAAAACGAATAATGGCTCAGAGTATCCACATTACTATTATTACCTATTTCTCAGAATGTTACGCTTAGTGGGCACTCCTCAGTTTCGCATGAATGTCCATGGTGTAAATCAGAAAGAAATCAACTAAGCATCTTCTAGGTTCATGGATGGTATTTATAACAATTATGAAGCACATGTTTGATGTTTTTTTTCAGTTTTGAGTACTTCTAAGTTTATTTTGGTGTATTGGAATATGCACTCTTAAGGTTTTTTGGAAGCTATAAATAGAAAAATGTGGACCTATCAAAAACTTCCAAAAAGTAGGTAAAATGGCTGATTTTGACTCACGGTTTGATCAGATTGGAATAACTTTTTAAAACGCCAAAGTAGGGATGTAAAATTTAGCATTTCATGATATGCATGAGCATTATGAGTGCAGACATGACCCTGATATGCGTAGGATTATTATTTTTATTTATTGACATTTAAAATATTGCTAAAATTGCTTTTTTAGCATGTTTTGAGGGGTGGGTTAATCTTAAAGAAATGGGACTAAAGTTGTAAAGTAAATGCTTTTTGATACTTTTATTTGGTAAGGAAACATGGGTAATTGTATTGTCTTCTAAGAAATGTATGACACAATGATGATGTTATTTATTTTTGCTCAAGGATTCAGGCTAAGGGCTTGTCATGGGTTTGATGATTGAGAAATGTACATTAAACTGTGGAGTGCCCCCTTAAAGGGACACATGGCAATCTTGAATTTTTTGAAAACTCACGGCGTCCCGTTAGTTTTTCTCTTAACTTGCATTTGTTCAATCATTAATATTAATTGTTAGAATAGTTCAAAGCAAATTGTTTTACATATTACTAACTTTTTATAATATTGCACCAACAATATAGTTTAAAAAAATGGTCAAATAATGAAGAAAACTGAAATCTCAATTTTTTATTTAAATATATCAAGCAGTTTTAAAGTAAAAATGACGCAGAATAAGTAAATCGAAGAGCAAATTTTAATGTTTGAATAAAACTCAAGATTGCCATGTGTCCCTTTAAGGGTCCAACTTTTTTTTACTAAAACAGTCAAATGAAGGATTTTTTGTCAACAATTTTTCAAAGTTTGTAACCATTCGGTTTGTTTGCGAAGAGAATTACTTCGGTTAGAATGGAATTTGCCGATAAAGGCAAACCCGCATTGCTACAAAACCCAGATTATGAACAACTCAGTAAAATATGTATATTGTAATACTCCGCGATGCACCGTATCTTGAGATATCTCAATATATGTCTAATTTATCTTGAGATATTCCATGTTGATATATCACATTTTATCTTGATATCTCAATCAATCTCAAGATATCTCAATGTATATCTCAATTTATCTTGAGATAACTGTCTTGAGATATTCTGAAGTTGTTTCGAGATAATTATCTTGAGATATCTCAATGTGCCTTGAGTCCTTCATATCTCAAAATAAATGGAGATATATCTTTCAATTTCTCCAGATGTATCGCAACTTATCGTGAGATATCTAACTTGCGATATCTCAAGATCCCATGTGTTTTGCGGTTGGTAGATGCAATTTGAGTGGGATATTCTAAGTCTGAGGTGGGCTTTTTGCCATTTAAAAACTAACCATTGGTGTAATTCTTGGGTTTGCCATAACACTGTTTCATTATATTGACAGTTTGCTAATGGTAATGTCCCATTTAAGTACTGGTTGCTATGGTATTTTGATGTCATAGTAAAATGACGTTAAACATAGAATAGCATGTGGCGTAACGTCATGTCACACGACGTCATTATGTCGTGTCGCGTTAAAAAAAAAATCGCGGCTATAGCGGCTTGATATACATCGGGTTATAGGAGGCAACTTTTTAGAGTGGAAATGACTTCTGATTGCACATTTCAGACCTTTTTCATGCTATAGAAAAAAAACAGACCGAAAGAAAAAGTTTGAAAAAAAGCTGTTAAACAGGCTATTTCAGTGTTATCGTTAGGCCAATTTTTGGACAATCGCAATAATTCGTATGTCAAGACGTCCGGAATAAATTCGCGAAAAGGAAAAAGGGCGTTTCAATTTTTTTTAACGGACAACTTTCCCTTAATGGGGCACTCCTCAGTTTCGCATGAATGTCCATGTAAATCAGAAAGAAATCAACTAAGCATCTTTTAGGTACATGGATGGTATTTATATTAATTATGAAGCACATGTTTGATGTTTTTTCAGTTTTGAGTACTTCTAAGTTTATTTTGGTGCATTGGAATATGCACACTTTGTTTTTTTTGGAGGCTATAAATAGAAAAAATTGGACCTCTCAAAAACTTCCAAAAAGTAGGTAAAATTTTGACTCACGGATTGATCAGATTGAAACAACATTTTAAAATGCCGGAGTAGGTATGTAAAATTTAGCATTTCCTGATATGCAAGAGCATTATGAGTGCAGTCATTACCCTGATATGCGTAGGATTTTTTTATTTTTTTAATTAATTGACATTTGAAATTTTGCTAAAATTGCCTTTTTAGCATGTTTTGAGGGGTGGGGTAATCTTAAAGAAATGGGACTAAAGTTGTACAGAAAATGCTTTTTGATACTTTTATTTGGTATGGAAACATGGGTAATTTTATTGTCTTCTAAGAAATGTATGACACAATGATGATGTTATTTATTTTTGCTCAAGGCTAAGGGCTTGTCATGTGTTTGATGATTGAGAAATCATACAGAAACGCCGCCATGTTGTTGTTTTTTGTTTGTTTTACGACGTCAGACAACGTTACGTGCATGACGTCAGATAATGTTACGTACAATAAACGCCGAGGGATTCCGCATTGATTGCTCTATTGGTCAACTTGCCTAATAAAGCAAAATTTATTAGGTCACCCCTTTATTAAGCAGAAAAGTGCATATCAAAAGAGGTTATGGGTTTTGCAACGACTGTATGTTTATTGGTTGACCCATTTATAGAAGATATAAAAGTCGAACAGGAAATGTAGCATGCAAGGACCATTTACCATTTACAGTTTGCCACAATGCTTGTCTCTTTGACTGTGTGATGACTTGGCAGATTGTGGAACCTATGATGACTTCTACCTAAATCCTCAAAGAACGGTAGCGTTTGATGTTTGTTAAATCCTGTCTTGTCGTATCCTAAATTATCTTTTTGCTCTGGAGTATTTGCTTTGAGGCTTTGGTTTTTATATTCATATATACATGATCATATATTTATATTACCTAATAATACCGACTTGTTTGTTAGAACTATCCCGTTTTTAGGGTAAGGGTGAGGTTTGGTGCACCCTTGAACCTGGTTTATTGTCAACCCGTTTGTGTTTGTGATGTCACATGCCATGACTCTGCAGTTCAGGGTGAGAAAGTTCTAGGCCCATTTTCCATATTTTATCTCGATGTACATGGAAGATGAGCCTGCCTGCTAGGCGCCATATAACCTTTTCATGTGTTGGTGCGCCTTAAAACCCCAATTCAATTCAATTCAATTAGTAACATTGTAATTGTTGTTGTTTAAATGCATGTTGACTGTGAAAGCTACATTTCCTGTTCGACTGTTATTAGTTTGATTGCTTGAATTGGATAAATGATTGGCAGCTGGGTTCTTATTAAGTTGAAAACGCGATTGCGCAGACCAGACAATGTATGTTTTTAATATTTTAATCACAAAAGTATTAACAAATCTTTTTATTCACTCCGTTTCATGCGTGTGAGAGTGTCGGGTTGGACATCTCTAAACACACCGCTCAAACATACATGTAATATGCATCAAATGATGAAGGCATGATTACTCTAGCACGGCACACTTATGTGGATATCTATTTAGAATACAACGAGTGAGTATAAACAAGGCACAAAACAAAACCACAAATGATATGGAGAGCAATCATGCACATACACATGAACTTATACACATCAGCTGCACATAGCAGACTTTCACCTAAGTATATAAGTTCGAGTGAGTATAAACAAGGTACAAAACAAAACCACAAATGGTATGGAGAGCAATCATGCACATACAAATGAACATATACACATCAGCTGCACTTAGCAGACTTTCACCTAATTATATAAGTTCGAGTGAGTATAAACAAGGCACAAGGTATAGAGAGCAATGATGCACATAGAAACATCAGCTGCACACAGCATACTTTCACCTAATTATATAATTTCGCGTATAAGAGATGATTTGTCAGGCAGAAGACAGATGGCTCTTTGATATAAGCACAGTCTCCGGCACCTTTTTTATCGTCTGTCTGTACCTTATTATCGTCTGTCTGTACCTTATTATCGTCGGTCTGTATCTTATTATCGTCTGTCTGTATCTTATTATCGTCTGTCCGTACCTTTTTATCGTCGGTCTATAGCTTATTATCGTCTGTCTGTACCTTATTATCGCCTATCCGTACCTTATTATCGTCTTTCCGTACCTTATTATCGTCTGTCTGTTTCTGATTATCGTCCGTATTTCTTTCTTCCGCCAAAACAGCAGCAGACGCTTAACAAATCGTCTGTAACTAGGATTAAAAACACAATATATTATCGGGTTGATCATACTGTTATACACCGGCATCCGAAACAAAATTTGAAACCATGTCTGTATCTCAAACTCGCTGTTTGTGGACAACACCTTCATTGTGACTGTTACATAGTATGGTGCAAAGCAGACTAAAAATCCAACCGAAACCACGAACATCATTTTGCTTATTAACTTTTCTGCATCATTCGCACTGTCAATAGGTAAACCGCCGCTGAGTTGTGTGATAATTTTCCTATGTTTGCGAAGTTTCCACCAAATGCTTCCATATGCGAAACCAAAAGTGACTAACACTAGTGCAGTTATAACCAGATCGATCATATGAAATACCGCGATATATATCTGTATATCGGCAGCATTTGAATTCGTGCAGTAATGTCCGGTAATCGATTTGTTAGTTGAAACCGTTATGTTCAACGCGACAGCATCGTATGTAAAGAAATCCCGCAGAGACGCAAACATTGTTATGAAAATAAAAATCACCACAGTTATTTTCGCTTTCTTTATTGTAGACTGTGTGTCGAAAGGTTTGCACATCTTTCGGTATCTGTCTATAGCAATGAGCCACAGTAAAGCCATGGACAGCATCACACCCCAGTGCACAAAGAAAAATATAAATTTGCAATTCAAACCGTCAATGGAATAATAGGCTGTCTGTTCATATAAAAATGCAAAGACCCACGCAGATACAAACAAATCTGTGACAGATAATGCCGTAATTAGAATCGTATTCGGCGTTTTCTTGCATTTTACGCCGTAGAATATGACAGTAAAGAGGTTAGTCAAAATCCCGAATAGTGCAATTATGACAGTATATACTATAGTTGGTGTTCTTTCGGTCAGTTTCCTTTCACGTGCTTCGCCTATTAAGAATTCGTCTGCATCATATGTCGTATTGCTCATCATTGCTGCAGGATTTTGCCGCAGGAAAACAACCTAAAATGAAAAATACGGTCATATAAACGCGCAATGGCACTGTATCCACACTGTACTAGTATCACAAACTAAATTAAATATTCAACGAACAGGACAATGCACAACACAAAGAGCGGTGAAGACAGGCTTGGAACGGTCAGTAGGCGATACGGCCTACTGGTTACCTTAAATCGATTTTATATGTACACAACTTTGCTTTTATCCTGTCTTCAGCGCCCTAGCTGACAAGACAGTGTAAATTAAAGTACATACCATCAAAAGGAAATCTCTAACAATATCCAGAGAAACAGTTAAACGTTGTTAAAAGAGATATATAAAAAAATACATAATTAGAAGGAAAAAAAACTCGGGATGTATCCAGAATTGTACTGAACAACCACAGGAGTTGCAGCAAAAACAAAAACTTTGCAACCTAATTGATATTATTGTTTAAATGATTAGTTTAATAATCTCCATATTTTGGTAGTAGCCAAGTGTCATAGCGTAGATTTACTCTCCCGACTTCAAAGTATTTGTCTACGATTTTTGTGATAAATGTAGTAATTTCAAATTTACCCCAAGCCAACGTTGTACATTTGTTACCTTTTGAGGTGCTTGTATTTACAGAGTTAAAGTCAATATTAGGGATAATAAGAAGCACCGCCAGGTGGCGCAGACGCTCGACTTTCAATGTCTTGTTTATTAAATGGGAATCTATATTGAAGGCGCATACTTTTGCTTGATTGCAGAATTATTGCACATGTTAATAAAAGTTTGCAAGTATAATTATGTCGAATCCATTCGTGAAGTTCCAATCAATTATGTAAAGTAGTATCGGTGATACAAGCTTACATACAAGCGTTAACCAACAAACTTACATACAAACTTTAACCAAATTTTTTAAGTTTCAAACTTTTATGTAAAAAGTTTCGGAGGTACAAGCTTACATACAAGCTTTAACCAACAAGCTTACATACCAGCTTTAACCAAAGTGTCTAAGTATAAAACGGGCCATGATTTTGTTAACATAAAAACATGCGTTATAGAAAATGGCTGTATGATGTTGTCTAATTACAACATGTTGTCTAATAATACATGTGTGAAGTTTCAGTCCATTATATAAATACAAGCTTACATACAAAGTTTAACCCGGACGCAGACGACGCAGCCGCAGACGACGACGATCAAAAAGAATACAGTAGCTCTTATTTTGTCTTCGAAAAGGTCGAATTAAATTGGATTTTATAGTCGAGCCAAAAGCTAAAGTCATATTGTGCATATAGTCATTTTGTGCACGGGTGGACACCTGAGTTTGTGCACGGGTGGACACCTGAGTAGCTGAATAACTTCCTCACATGAGGAATCGAACACACAGAGGGGCGAGTGATTCTAACCACTCGGCCACGGACGCCCCTTAAAAAGTCTAGTTAATTATACTGTTTATATTATATTAGAAAACAACATTCTTCTTGATGATAACAGTGAGGCAAGCAAAGTATAACATTTAATTAGAGGTTGTTTTGAGTAAAAACAGATACTGGGGAAATGGCCATAAATCCTACAAAGATCGTTCGGCTGCAACACGACGACGATATGCGCAACTAGGCGTGGTACTGATAATCTCTACCAAGTGTCCTTGAAATCCGGCCAGGGGTTCAGGGAAACTACCTAGTCTTGACAAAGTTTATGTATTAAAACTTTTAAATGGCCATAACTCCGCCGAAAAGCATTCAACCGGAACACGACAACGATATTCCCAACCTAGTTTTGTTGAAATCCGACCAGTGGTTGAGGGAAACTAGTCCGGACACAGGTTGTTTATTAAAACCTTTAAAAAGGACACAACTCTACCACCAAAAATCATTCCATCCGAACACGACAACGGTATGCTGCAACTAGGCTTGGTACTGATCCTCCCTGCTATGCTTGACTGAAAACCAGCCAGGGGTCCAGAAGAACTAGTCCGGACAAAGGTTATGTATACGGGGCCATAACTCCGCCAATATCATTCAACCGGAACACGATAATGATATGCACAACTAGTCTTGATACTCATCATACAGATCACCCCACTCGTCAGCTCACCCTTTAGTCAACTCTCCACTCTAAAACCCCTTCCAAATAAGCTAAAACCCCACTCCGGTCAATACTCCGCTCCAACTTCTCCACCAAAAAATCAGCTCACCCCAATCCGGTCAGCTCGTCCCCTAGTCCTACCGTCTCGTCATGATTTTCATCATTCTGCATTAATCTCCGCACCTTTTTTCCCGGAAATATTAATTTTCTTTCTTGAAATAACCTCGGTCATGGAAGAAAGCGTGGACAAATTAAGAAAGCAATGTCGGACAAAAAACATTTTTTTATGTCATGAAAGTTTTGAGTTTTTGTGTGCGTGAGTGAGATCATGCGTGAGGGCGTGAGAGCGTACGTGTGTGGTGTTTAACGGCGCTTTTATCAATCTTTCAGTCATATCACGACGGTGTCCACTTGTAGAAGTAGGATCTTAGTATTCTAAATTGTATAGTGCTTCCACAGTTGAATACCACACTGAAGACATGTGACATGATACCCCAGACAGTAACATTGTACCGACACCGAGCCGAGCAGTCCTAGCACTACCCTTTATACCCTAGTACATTGTTATAAAGACGAATATGTTCACCTTGTTCTTATTTAACAGCACGCCTGCATTGTAGGCTGCACGCCTGTATTACCGTGGTGCATTTTTTTACGATAAATCTTCTTCAAATTATCCTATTTGTGTCTAGAAATTCGCACATGTACGACCGATATCTATATCTAGGGTTGGGAAATTCACAAGATAAATGTAAAGCTTTAAATATAGAAAAAAAAATCTTTATAAAAAATAATAGGACAATGCAAATTTAAAAAAAAAATCATGGAAATCATATGTTCAAATATTTCAGATAGTTGTTAGTGCAATTTGAAGGCTAACTTATAATGTTATCCTCTTTAGTGGCGTTCTGTATTGGAAGTAAAACGCAGGAAATAAATACATACCAACAGCCCACTATAAGGTTATAGCATAACTTACTTTTAAACAATGGCCTTCCAACTGATTTATGTTATTAAGCAGTCATCTGTACCCATCATTTGGTCATCTGTATCCATCCTTTGATTATCTGTACCCATCATTTGGTCATCTGTATCCATCCTTTGATTATCTGTACCCATCCTATGGTCATCTGATAATATATATTCATATGTTGATCATCAGTATCCATCCTTTGGTCATCTGTACCCATCCGTTGGTAAACTGTATCCATCCTGTGGTCATCTGTACCCATCCTTTTGTATTAACTGTATCCATCCTTTGGTCATATGTACCCATCCCTTGGTATAATCTGTATCCATCCTTTGGTCATTTGTATCCATCATTTGGTCTTCTGTATCCATCCATCGTTCGTTTGTATCCATCCACTGGACATCTCTATCCATCCATTAGTTTGTGTTAGTTATATGTATCTATTCAGTAGTCACCTGTATCCATCCAATGGTCATCTGTATCCATCCATTGGTCGTTTGTATCCACCCACTGGACATCTGAATCCAACCATTGGTCATTTGTATCCATCGTTTGGTCATCTGTATCCATCCATTAGTCGTTTGTATCCATCCACTGGACATCTGTATCCATCCTTTGGTCATTTGTATCCATCATTTGATTATCTGTATCCATCCATTGGTCGTTTGCATCCATCCACTGGACATCTGTATCCATCCATTGGTCATATGTATCTATTCATTGGTCGGCTGTATCCATCCATTGGCCATCTGTATCCATCCATTGGTCATCTGTATCCATTTATTAGTCATATGTATCGTTTCATTGGTCACCTGTATCCATCCACTAGTTACCTGCATCCATTCATTCGTCATATGTATCCATCCCTTGGTCATCTGTATCATGTATCATTAGTCATATGTATCCATCCATTTGACATGTGTATCCATCCATTGGTCGTTTGTATCCATCCACTGGACATCTGAATCCAACCATTGGTCATTTGTATCCATCATTTGGTCATCTGTATCCATCCATTAGTCGTTTGTATCCATCCACTGCACATCTGTATCCATCCTTTGGTCATTTGTATCCATCCATTAGTCGTTTGCATCCATCCACTGGACATCTGTATCCATCCATTGGTCATATGTATCTATTCATTGGTCGTCTGTATCCATCCATTGGTCATCTGTATCCATAAATGTGTCATCTGTATCCATTTATTAGTAATATGTATCCTTTCATTGGTCACCTGTATCCATCCATTAGTTACCTGCATCCATTCATTAGCCATATGTATCCTTTCAGTGGTCACCTGTATCCATCCATTAGTTACCTGCATCCATTCATTCGTCATATGTATCCATCCCTTGGTCATCTGTATGTATCATTAGTCATATGTATCTATCCATTTGACATGTGTATCCACCCAATGGTCATATGTATCCATGCATTGGACATACGTATCCATTTATTGGTCAGCACCTATTGGTCATATCTATCCATCCATTGATCATATGTATCCACCCACTGGACATATGTATCCACCCATAGGTCATCTGTATCCATCCATTGGTCATATGTATCCACCCAATTGGCATATGTATACATCCACACGTCATCTGTACCTCCACATTGGTTATATGGATCCATCCATTTGACATGTGTAGCCACCCACTGGTTTATATATAAATCCAGTGGACATATGTATCCACCCATTGGTTATATGTATCCATCCACTGGTCATATGTATCCACCCATTGGTCATATGCATCTACTCATTGGTCATCTATATCCATCCTTTGGTCATCTGTATGGATCCATCAGGTGACCATCTACCGTCCAGGCCAACACGAGGATCCTTGCAGATTACTGTAGTCTTCGAAAGATCAACGCAGAAAG
The DNA here is from genome assembly GCA_037043455.1 of Cyrtodaria siliqua. Lineage (NCBI taxonomy): Eukaryota > Metazoa > Mollusca > Bivalvia > Adapedonta > Hiatellidae > Cyrtodaria > Cyrtodaria siliqua. The sequence goes on from JAWPHD010002567.1 coordinate 43,579, forward strand.
CGACTGCAAGATTCTCCAAGATGACTTAAATCAATTAACTAAGTGGGAGAAACTCCGCCCAAAGAAAGGTAGCCTCCTTAGAGTTCACAGGAAGAAGTCTCCAATCTTCTCCAGCTACACACTCAAGTGGAACGAACATACTTACAACAGAGGATGTTGCAATGTACCTGGGAGTGGACATATCCATGTACCTGTCGTAGAAACACCGTATTGACAAGGTATTCAAGAAAGAGAAAAGTGTCCTAGGATTTCTTCGGCGCAACCTTCGCGTCATCATTGAGCAAGCAAAGTGCTCAGCATATTTCTCTCTCGTAAGACTACGCCTCGAATACTGCTCAAACATCTAGAATCCCCACATCGACGATCAGGTATACTAGTTGGAGATGGAACAACGAAGAAGTGCTCGATATGTATACAACACATCGGAATATGAACACTAGCATTATCAGCTCCATGTCGGACCTTCTTCAGTGGGAACATGATCACAAGAATCCAAAAGAACTAATGCACAGTCCACAATACGCTACAAGATCACCAAGTACCTTGTAGAAATTCCCGCTGATCAGTATCCGACTCTTGCCTGAAGTCGTACTAGGGCAAACCACCGCAGGAAATAGCCGTAAATATCCGCCAACACACATCTAAACAAGTTCAGTTTCTTGCCCCACACCGTATAACCGCCAAACACCAAGTCGAGCATTGTTTTAAATCTGTTCCGATTTTAACGCGATGACGAAACGTAGGTATTTCTTATTTTACTTACAGCTATGCATATTGATTGATATTATATAAACATTTAGTATGCTAGGATGTTCACATATGTGTGTATATTATGTCAATACGTTTTTAGTCCATCATTAGAAATTTAAGATGTTTACATATTTTTAAATATCATTATTAACCGCTCAGGGACACTAAAAACATCTATTTTAAGATACATACTTAGATGTATGTTTTGTTTATCCATAACAAGATTAACAATATTAAGAAAACGTCATAAATCGATAGAAATAGGTGTTTAAAAAATTGATAACATTTGACTTAAGTTAAGATATTGCTAAGAAGCTTTATGAATATGTACTAAGAATATATGAATATATTTGAATACTTCATGTTAATACAACGTAAACATATGGATTTTGTAGAAACAAACAAGTGCTACAATGTGGAACACTATTTAGTATTATGTTTACTAATCACTTTAATATTTGTTACCATTTTGGTCACTTATTTATTTTGAAATATAACAAATAGACGCACTTATTAATATGAGACATTTTTTTAATTTTCTACGCCGACGCCAACGACAGTCTAGTTCCGACTTCGCCGACTGTCCACATATTGAAACGACTGCCAAAATTCCTTCATCTCGTTCAAAGAAATCTTAATATCTCATTGACTACTGGTTGCAAAACTCCGAAATTTCACACTTGTGCTCGACAATGGCTATATATTTAATCGGTAGCGAGAACTATGTGCAAAGGGGCGGGTTTTGGCTTGAAAGTGTGTAACTTGCGTTTCTTGTTTAAACTTTTTTTAAGTTTACAGTCACAGAAAATAACTCGTCTATTTTGCAATAATACGGACTAAAAACGTATTGATATAATCTTCAAACATATCTACACATAATAGCGAACAAAATGTTTGTAATATCAATCAATATGCATAGCTATAAGTAAAATAAAAATACGTACCGTTTCGTCTTCGCGTTAAAATCGGAACCGATTTGAAACAACGCACGACTTGGTTATTGCCGGTTATACGGTGTGTCCCCCGTAGTTTACAACATCAATGATGCGATCTTCCACTCAACTAGAAAAAGAAGAACATCATCCACCCCTTTTTCGCCTGTATCCATCAACTGTTGACCTTCATTCAACTGATGACCTTCAACCACCATTTCGATATCTGAATCTATCAGCATGCATAGATCTATATTCATCCTTTGATGGCCTGCGTCTATCATATCTACATCACTATCTATAAGCATAATTTGGTGATCTTTATTCATCCTTCCGTATTGTCAGAAATACTGCGAAATGTGGACCTATCAAAAACTTCCAAAAAGTAGGTAAAATGGCTGATTTTGATTGGTCAGATTGGAATAACTTTTTAAAACGCCGGAATAGGGATGTAAAATTTAGCATTTCATGATATGCAAGAGCATTAAGAGTGCAGACATGACCCTGATATGCGTAGGATTTTTTTCTTTATTTATTGACATTTAAAATATTGCTAAAATTGCTTTTTAGCATGTTTTGAGGGGTGGGGTAATCTTAAAGAAATGGGACTAAAGTTGTACACAAAATGCTTTTTGATACTTTTATTTGGTATGGAAACATGGGTAATTTTAGGATTCAGTCTAAGGGCTTGTCATGGGTTTGATGATTGAGAAATGTACATTAAACTGTGTAGTGCCTCCTTATCGAGGACGCCGCCATGTTGTTGTTTTTTGTTTGTTTTATGACGTTATGCAACGTGACGTGCATGACGTCAGATAATGTTACGTACAATAAACGCCGAGGGATTCCGCATTGATTGCTCTATTGGTCAACTTGCATAATAAATCAAAATTTATTAGGTCACCCCTTTATTAGGCAGAAAAGTGCATATCAAAAGAGTTTATGGGTGTTGCAACGACTGTATGTTTATTGGTTGGCCCATTTATAGTAGATATAAAAGTCGAACAGGAAATGTAGCATGCACGGACCATTTACCATTTACAGTTCGCCACTATGCTTGTCTCTTTGACTGTGTGATGACTTGGCAGATTGTGGAACCTATGATGACGTCTACCTAAATCCTCAAAGAACGGTAGCGTTTAATGTTTGTTAAATCCTGTCTTGTCGTATCCTTAATAGTTTGTTCTCTTTTGGCTCTGGAGTATTTGCTTTGAGGCTTTGGTTTTTATATTCATATATACATGATCATATATTTATATTACCTAATAATACCCACTTGTTTGTTAGAACTATCCCGTTTTTACGGTAAGTGTGAGGTTTGGTGACCCTTGAACCTGGTTTATTGTCAACCCGTTTGTGTTTGTGATGTCACATGCCATGCTTAGTAACATTGTAATTGTTCTTGTTTAAATGCATGTTTTTGGTTGACTGTGAAAGCTACATTTCCTGTTCGACTTTTATTAGTTTGATTGGTTGAAATGGATAAATGAATGGCAGCTGGGTTCTTATTAAGTTGAAAACGCGATTGCGCAGACCAGACAATGTATGTTTTTAATATTTTAATCACAAAAGTATTAACAAATCTTTTTATTCACTCCGTTTCATGCGTGTGAGAGTGTCGGGTTGGACATCCCTAAACACACCGCTCAAACATACATGTAATATGCATCAAATGATGAAGGCATGATTACTCTAGCACGGCACACTTATGTGGATATCTATTTAAAATACAACGAGTGAGTATAAACAAGGCACAAAACAAAACCACAAATGATATGGAGAGCAATCATGCACATACAAATGAACTTATACAAATCAGCTGCACATAGCAGACTTTCACCTAATTATATAAGTTCGAGTGAGTATAAACAAGGCACAAAACAAAACCACAAATGGTATGGAGAGCAATCATGCACATACAAATGAACATATACACATCAGCTGCACATAGCAGACTTTCACCTAATTATATAAGTTCGAGTGAGTATAAACAAGGCACAAAACAAAACCACAAATGGTATAGAGAGAATGATGCACATAGAAACCTCAGCTGCACACAGCATACTTTCACCTAATTATATAATTTCGCGTATTAGAGATGATTTATCAGGCAGAAGACAGATGGCTCTTTGATATAAGCGCAGTCTCCTGCACCTTTTTTATCGTCTGTCTGTACCTTATTATCGTCTGTCTGTACCTTATTATCGTCGGTCTGTATCTTATTATCGTCTGTCTGTATCTTATTATCGTCTGTCCGTACCTTTTTATCGTCGGTCTGTATCTTATTATCGTGTGTCTGTACCTTATTATAGTCTGTCTGTTTCTGATTATCGTCCGTATTATCTTTCTTCCGCCAAAACAGCAGCAGACGCTTAACAAATCGTCTGTAACTAGGATTAAAAACACAATATATTATCGGGTTGATCATACTGTTATACACCGGCATCCGAAACAAAATTTGAAACCATGTCTGTATCTCAAACTCGCTGTTTGTGGACAACACCTTCATTGTGACTGCTACATAGTATGGTGCAAAGCAGACTAAAAATCCAACCGAAACCACGAACATCATTTTGCTTATTAACTTTTCTGCATCATTCGCACTGTCAATATGTAAACCGCCGCTGAGTTGTGTGATAATTTTCCTATGTTTGCGAAGTTTCCACCAAATGCTTCCATATGCGAAACCAAAAGTGACTAACACTAGTGCAGTTATAACCAGATCGATCATATGAAATACCGCGATATATATCTGTATATCGGCAGCATTTGAATTCGTGCAGTAATGTCCGGTAATCGATTTGTTAGTTGAAACTGTTATGTTCAACGCGACAGCATCGTATGTAAAGAAATCCCGCAGAGACGCAAACATTGTTATGAAAATAAAAATCACCACAGTTATTTTCGCTTTCTTTATTGTAGACTGTGTGTCGAAAGGTTTGCACATCTTTCGGTATCTGTCTATAGCAATGAGCCACAGTAAAGCCATGGACAGCATCACACCCCAGTGCACAAAGAAAAATATAAACTTGCAACTCAAACCGTCAATGGAATAATAGGCTGTCTGTTCATATAAAAATGCAAAGACCCACGCAGATACAAACAAATCTGTGACAGATAATGCCGTAATTAGAATCGTATTCGGCGTTTTCTTGCATTTTACGCCGTAGAATATGACAGTAAAGAGGTTAGTCAAAATCCCGAATAGTGCAATTATGACAGTATATACTATAGTTGGTGTTCTTTCGGTCAGTTTTCTTTCACGTGCTTCGCCTATTAAGTATTCGTCTGCATCATATGTCGTATTGCTCATCATTGCTGCAGGATTTTGACGCAGGAAAACAACCTGAAATGAGAAATACGGTCATATAAACGTCAATGGCACTGTATCCACACTGTACTAGTATCACAAACTAAATTAAATAGTCAACGAACAGGACAATGCACAACACAAACAGCGGTGAAGACAGACTTGGAACGGTCAGTAGGCGATACGGCCTACTGGTTACCTTAAATCGATTTTATGTACACAACTTTGCTTTTATCCTGTCTTCAGCGCCCCAGCTGACAAGACAGTGTAAATTAAAGTACATACCATCAAAAGGAAATCTCTAACCATATCCAGAGAAACAGTTATTATAAACGTTGTTAAAAGAGATATATAAAAAACTACATAATAAGAAGGAAAAATACTCGGGATGTATCCAGAATTGTACTGAACAACCACAGGAGTTGCAGAAAAAACGAAAACCAATATAGGGTACGATTTAAAAACCGGAGAATCCCACAGAATTGACCAGTCATCGCACACGAGAAAATTGAAACGTAGTGACTGACTGTAGAGGGGTCAATCTTTAAACATGAAGTACGTTCATATCATTTTCTGACGAGTTTCCTGAATAGTTTGTTAGTGTTCAGGAAAAAAGTGGTCAGGAAACCGTCATACTCCTTCAACTTCCAAAGTTTGTAGATCACATCTCCATCAAATATAGTATGTGATACTGTTAATCGCAGAAATTTGTTTAGGTTGGTGTTGTACTTCTCCAATAGGAATTCGTTTCCGCGATATAACTTTGAGAAAGAAATGTAAATATTACTTGGGGCTTCTTTGAGATATACTCTGCTTAGATACTGAGTATTATGATCTGAGCTGGTTTACACGACAGCGCTACTTTCTATGGTAATATAATTATATCTACTGTTTATGCTTATGGTGATACTTAAATGTAATACTATTTAGAGAATTATACTTATATGTGTGGCTTCTTGAGATATACTGTCTTGCATGACATGCTTCAAAAGTACTTACTTAATATATATTATACTTAATATATATTATTAGTTTACCATTACCATCATTACGAAGAATACAATGACAACATATGTTTAGGTTTATGTCAAAAGTATTTTTTAAGGTAAATTCACAAAATGCAGAATGTTTTGTTAATTCTACATTTGTCGTTTTTACAACTGCTGATTGCTGTCTCACTATGGTCCCCATCTTTTTTATTAACATTTATGACTAGTATTTAACTGTCTGTTAATTGTCAGGGTCTTGGTGCAGCAGAAAAACGTATTGATGTAGTTCACTACTTAAAAAGTAAAAATTGTCACATATATTGCCTTCAGGACATTCACTCTACTACACCAACTGAAAATCTTATTCGCACACAGTGGGGGAAATGATTGTATTTTTAATTCAGGAACCTCGAATGCAAGAGGTGTTGTAATACTTTTCAACAAACACTTAGAATATAAAGTACATTCTCACATATCAGATAACGAAGGTAACTTTCTCATAGCTGACTTAACAGTTGACAAAAACAGATTCACACTCATCACTTTATATGGCCCAAACAATGACTCCCTCAATTTTTACGACAGTATTTCATTAAAATATGAGCAATAGAAAAACAGCACTGTAATAATGTGTGGAGACTTTAATATTGCTCAAGATCCAATACTTGATTACTCTAATTACAAAAGCATAAATAACAGTAAGGCAGGAGAACGAGTTTTAGACATTTAATGTGATTATAATCTAATTGATCCTTTTAGAGAATTACATCCACATTTAAAACGGTAAAACCTGGAGACGAAGAACTCCATTAAAACAAGCTAGACTCGACTTCTTCCTTGTTTCAGAAAATATGTTTTCTTCAATAGAGAAGTGTACCATTGAACCCAGTTACCGATCTGATCATTCAATGGTAGTTCTAAAATTGAATTTTAATCAATTTATACATGGTAAACCCCTTTGGAAACATAACAACTCTCTTTTTAGTGATATTGAATACTTAAATACAATAAATAAAAAATTAAAGACATTAAAACACAGTATGCTTTTCCAGTTTATAACATAGAGAACATATGTAATATCCCCGATAATGAAATACAATATCCCCGATAATTGCAATAAATGACCAATTGTTTCTCGAAACACTACTCATGGAATTACATGGTAAATCTATATATTAGTCTAGTTATAAGAAGAAAATTACAGGTAAAAGAGAAAATGAATTGATTGCTGAAATAGAAACTTTAGAAAAATAACTTGTCTTTAAATAACTTAGAAACCTTAGAAACATTCGAAAATGAATTAAGAATATTAAGAAAACAAAAAATGAACGACTACCTAATGAGATCAAGAGCAAATATAATTGAGAATGACGAAAACCCAACCTCATAATTTTGCAATTTAGTATCTCATAATTACTCTTCGAAGATAATTCCTAAAATAGCAAAAACAAAATGGAGAAATTATATCAGAACAACATGAAATTTTAAACGAGAAATTCTATGAACAACTATATACTGGCAAAGACAATGAACTAGAAAACATTAACTTAGAAAATGACTTGAAAGACTTTGATATACCTAAACTTACAGACAGCGAATCAATTAATCGTGAAGGCCATCAGAAACACTCAAAAAAAAGAAAAATACCCGTAGCACAGGGTCAGATGTTTTTGGTGCAGATGTTTTTAAAGTATTTTGGCAACATATAGGGCATTTTGTAGTAATTACAATCTTTAAATTAGGGGTTCACTAAGGGAAAACTATCAATAACTCAAACAGAAGGAATAATAACGGTTATACCTAAGAAAAACAAATCGTGACTGCATCAAGAAGCAAGAATTAACCATCGGCTTTTTTCAACGCAGCATTATCTACATAATATAAAAAGAGCAGAAAACCACGAGACAATAGTTTGTATGTTTTGGACCTGTCCTTCATCTCAGATTTTTTTAACACAGATACACACTTTCTTTTTAACACAAAACATAAACCTGAATCTGTCAGAACAAGCATTTATTTTTAACACACAAGTGAAGAACAATCAACAGTAGAGTTAAACATTATTTTAGAAATGAAATACTATAGATTTATCTCAAAACGACTAAAAACACCGCTCTCCCTTACCCCAATGATATACAGACTACGGTATCTGTGTGAAACATAAACAAATCGCAATTAGAAATAATCAACTAGAATGATTTCATAATTCATGGAGCAAGTACAAAACCATTATATATTAATCTACTAACTCCTATCCATGCACTCCTCCTGGTACAATTTTAGAGCAAAACTAAAGCACTGACAATTTGTAAATCAATTATAACAATACTGCATATTAAATACTTGCATATAAAATATGTTTATAAGCAGATGGGTCGTTGGACAGCAATCAACTGTTAGGTAAAAAAATTCGTTAACATATTTGTTCCCCTCTTCCTGAAATCATATGTTCCCTGCCTCAACCGTACAATACATGTAAATTGTCTGTATTAATTCATTATGCTAAAATATAATTTCATATGAATATTGTAATTGATAAATGTAAAGATATTGTAAGGTGTGGTAAGGAATGGTTCTCCCCGACCCTTGCTACACAATTAACGGGGAGATTAAACGGGTCGTCAAAAGACGGCTCAAAAAACCAAAACGAACTATCTACGAATTTTGTGATATTAAACCAAATTTACTTGCAATAAAAGCAGATATAAAATCGAAATGAAAAGTAGCATTCAAGGACGACAGTCAACCACAAACACACAGAGAAACAAACAACAACTATAAATATGATTAATTAAAAGGCAGGATATATGACATCGCAAACACAAAAGTATTATGGCTACCGCAATTGGAACGGTCAGTGCCAAAACAAGGCTGCTGGGGTTTAAATCAGGTTCTAGCCACACTTACCCTATTGGCATCCCAATAAACGGGACAGTGTAAATAAAGATATCCCCGCCAAGTTATAATCTCTAACAAACAAGGCAGCATTAACAGGCAATTCCGAAAGAAAACACATAAATGATCATGTATACATAAGATAAAAAAAATAAAAGCCCTGAAAGCCACAAAGTAAGTACTCAATGACTTGGCATAAGTCAGAGCAACATGAGAACACAAGGTTACGACAATATAAGATTAAAGACAAACATCAGACGCTAGATACCGTCCTAATAAGTTGATTCCGATTATTAAAGTCCACACATCTTTACCAGTTCTAGCAAAACGAATGAGCTGGGAGATATAAACCCAGTATGATGTAGCACGAGGAACATCCTCATCTAAGTGTGGATAACTAACGATGGCAACGTTAAATGTGTCTCTTTTATCAGAGATTTAGGTATGTACGCCATCATTTGAAATCGAGAGATAACGATCAAGGAATGAATCTATAGTATCGGAATTGTTAGCTTTATTCCACGTGAGCTCTGGTGGATAAATATGTGACCACATGAGCAAAGAACGGATTATCAATATTGAGAATATCATCTAGATACCGAGATATGTAATTAAACGCATCAATGATGTCTCCCTGGCTGGCTGGTGACTCAACATAAAATCTTTTTTATAACAGTAAAAAAACAAATTTGCGACTATTGATGCACAGTTAGTACCTATAGGAAAAGAAACAACCTGGAGGTAAACTGATTTACCGCATCTAATAAAGAAAGTAGATATAAAATTGAACAGGAAATGTAGCACTCAAAGACCAGTCAACCAAAAGCACCCACAGAAACAAACAACAATTACAGCAAGATATGACACCACAAACATAAAAGGGTTGACAATAGGGCTATCGTCTTTGAGCGGTCAGTGGCAAAAAGAGTCGCCAGAGGTTTAAACCAGGTTATAGGGTGCACCAAAACTCACTCTTACTCTATTGTCATACCAATAAAAAGGGACGGTGTAAATAAATGTGATATTCTCTAACAAACAATGCAGCATTAATAAGCAATACAAAAGTGTATGAGAGTGGACCTTTGGAAACGACCGAAAATGATAAATACGAAATATTGCAGTCTCGGTTTGATTGAGACTGCTCATGAGCGGTAGTGCACTATGCTCGCTACCGTTCACGTCCCCTAGCCCCGGGTTGAGCAGAACTCAATATTCATAAAATAAATAGTATATAATGTTAACCATCCCGAAGATGCATATGGCGGTGGACATGCTATATTACATATCCAGCGGCGTATGGTCTCTAACAAAATGCTATGCCCCGAAGAGCGAAATAAACAAAATGTATTATATTAATTTAAATTGAAGATTTAATTTCACGTTAATAACATATTATTTAACAGTGAATTCGTAACTGGGCTCTTGTCGTGTGAAATTTACACAATGACTAGTATTTGCTTTATCGTGTTTATGTATGGCTTCATATTTCTGCCTGGATGTAAATGTTAAAGTGCATTGTTTCGGTTGGCTGCATTTTGTGCTAGCTAAACATTGCATCGGCGTTTTTGCGTTGTATACTAATCGTGAGACTAATCCTGTATATGTGACCTAAGAGTATACATAATACACAATATACAAATAGATTACACACACAACGCTATTCTTAAAAGGCTTGTAAACGTATACTTCTCGCGTAGTGAACGCCCTATCTACAAATTAACTATAAAATATCACGCACACAGGAGAGCGGGGCAGAGTAAAGATATAAGGTTGATTGTATAGTCATGATGTAAGATGTGTATTATTAAGATATAATAGTGAAGCGCGCGGTGTAGTTAAGTTAAAGGGACAGCTAGCAAATGTGTTTACGATTAAGATATAGTTTAGACAATATGTATAACGAATAAAGAGTTGTTAGAGTGTGATAATAAACGATAATAAACAATGCAGGAGTTTGTCAAATCTATCAGGTACAAAAGGACGGTTTAAACAAATCCCGGTAAAGTGGCGTAACCATCTTCTTATCAAAAGATGAATTGAATGTTGTTTAACGGCTCATCAACACAGTATAGGTTATTTTGAGCCGCCCCAGAGAGAGGGGAAGGATACATAGGAATCCGGGAACCTGCCCTACTCTTATTATCGAATAGATTCCTATGGTTCTTTAACGTGCTCGGAGGATAGACCGATACATGGGACCGCCCGGTTTACGTCCCCATCCGACGGACGAGGCTAAGGTAAAGTGTCTTGCCCAAGAACACACCGACGGAACTCAGTGGCACCACGGAGGATTGAACCCGGCCTCCGGTTACAAATCCGCCGCGCTACCGACTGCGCCACGCCAGCCCCCTTTATCAAAAGATGAGTAAGAAGGTTAACGTTACATATACACGGATCAATTCACAAAATGCATAATTACATTCGTTTGTATTTCTTATTTTAAATGTATTTAAGAATAGCTGTGTGATAAGTGTTTTGTCTTGATCAATAGTTTGTAAAATATTAGTTTTTAGTGGTTATAATACAAGGGCCAATTTACACTGGTCTTATATTCATGTGACAAACATAGTTTGTCTCAATGTCTCGCATAACTAAGCTCTGAAACTACGTTCTATCTCCACCTAAAAGTTCAATACTCCACGATGGAAATAAACTCTGTCTCTGTCGAATCTATCGTCATGTGTCTATCTTCTGTATAGTTTGTCGCAGTCATACAATGGGACATTATAATACCATTTGACAAAATATGTATTGTAACTATTGTATAGTTGGATATTTTCGACATCTTAGACATGTTATGTACACATTAAATATTTTATTTACAAAGTTTATATTTTGTTTCCACATTATATGACATTGTATCATGGTTACATTAATATATACAACATCGATATAAATACATATACAAGTAAGAGCGCTCTAACTAATTATAATTGTACTACATGTGTCGGTTCAGTTTGCTAGTGATTTATGTCAAAGCTGTTTTTGAAAAATTATATAGAAGAGAATGCCTCACTCCTATTGTAGAATCAAAAGGCTAACATCTATACCCTTGGAAGGTATAATTGGCAGTTTAAAGCTTATATATGACGTCATAATCCTCACTGCTAATGGTAGCCAATACTTATGTAACAAAATATCAAGATTGCAAACTGAAGCGTCTTTTATCGACTGAAAAATAATAATAAGATTGATTGTGGTTTAACGGCATGTCATGTTGTGCACATAGTCATACACACATATATATATGCATACACATATACACACATACATACACATGCACATATACACATACATGCATGTACACATCCGCATGCATATACACGCAGACACACCTGCACATATATGTGCATACATGTACCTGACATCTAGATATGTTGCCACCAGAACACTGACGTTTGCTTGTCATATTATTCAACATGATTCTGTAATTTTCACTATAATGATTGTTATAGTATTACATATACGAGTAACAACCTTAAGTAAGTGCTATTTTACGACGCTGTGTGGTTCTTGACAATTGCTATTAGACTATGCGTTCTTTTTATGTATTCATAATGTACGCTTTCGTGTATATATGTACGTATCCCTGCTATGTAGCGTATATATCTAAACCATTTATAGTGGATTCATTTATAAAAGTTATTTACCTCTCTCATTATGACATAGTAATCCAAAGTTCCAAATATTTATTTCTGCGTGAAAAAACACATCCGCATTGAACAGTGTATGTTTCGAATGGACAAATTTAGAATGGTCCAGTGAAGTACATTGGTGGTTCTTAGAGGTTAATTTTACTGACCAGCGTAGGCTTGTGATATAAATTGAATTGGTGTTAACTTTTAAATATCATCTTAATTATTTTATTTTTACTTTCATCTATATAATGTCACATTATCGTTTTGATGATGTGACGTGCTATGTTATAATATATGTTTTGATTATCCTTAATTACCATGACGTGTTGTATCGTATTAATATAATCTCTATATTGTTACATGAATGTTTTGACGACGTGATAATATCCCAAATCAACTTTACTTATTAACTATTAAATTAAAATGATATTTATTCCGTCTGTCTTTTACTCGCTATATGGCTGTTTATGTTCATAGACTACCTAACTGATATATTGGATACAACATCGGGATTTCACATATGTTATTGATTAAGTATATTGTCTATCATAATATTATTTACTCCGTATATGATTTATATGTAACTATTTCCGCAGATGGGTTTTTATCGCTAGTAGTTGATTAATGACGATTCTATCTATGTGAATTTTTGTTATTGTGAATATTATTAAATTAAATTTTATTAAATTTTCTGTATTATGCATTTATTTAAAGCGTCGATCATGTGACATATAATACTGTAAACGTATTCATGCCTATGCTTCACCACGCATTATACATAATGTAAATTTAAATATTACTTATTCTGCCAACTGACTTTCTTCTGTTAACTATTTTAGTTTTTGTTAATAGTAAATATTATTAAATTGTCTGTATTATGCATTTATCTAATGCGTCGATCATGTGACACATAATACTGTAACATATTCATGCCGTATGATTCACCACGTATTACGCATAATGTAATTTTAAATATTATTTTATTTTGCTAACTAACTATCTTCTGCTAACTATGTGAAATTTTAAATTATTAAATTGTCTGTATTATGTATTTATTTTATGCGTCGATCATGTGACACATAATACTGTAAACGTATTCATGCCTTATGCTACATCACGCATTATACATAATGTAATTTTAAATATTATTTTATTCTGCTAACTAACTACGCATAATTTATGTAGTGCAAACCGTCATAAGAAATAGATGTGTATACATCATATCACGCATGGATGCATTTGCTTTCTAAATAAACCTGGTGTAAAACCAAATTCCATTTATTCCGTTTGTATTGTTTTTTGTATGTGATATTTTGTTAACTGTGATCATAATTAAAGTGTCTGTATTATTATTTTGCATAAGTCATGTTGCACAAAATATCAAGTGGAAATAGATGTGCATATGTCATTTCTTGGTATTACACATAATGTAAATTCAAATTTCATTTATTTCGTTTGTTTTATGTGTGTGATTATTTATATTATCGTGTATAGTAATGCGTGTATATATTTTCTACTCTAGTGGCTGAATAATATTGACATTACATTGTGTGCGAACAATGCGACTGGTGTGGTTTCATATGCCAGCATTTTCTGGTGCCAAGGAACACACGGCCTTTTATCAAAGTTGACTTCAATTATGTGTTAATTGTCATGCGATGTTCGTAAATTGAACATTTCCTGGATGGAGGGTGCTTTTGACCAATTTAAAAACCGCTAAAACAGATTTTCTTGGGGTTTTAATGTCTATTAGTCGGTAACGTGGGATGTCACTGTACCTGGGTACATACAAAAGATGTCTGTGTGTCACTTTGATAGCACTATGAGCTAAGGATGCACATTTAGTGTGTGTGTTGTATTTTACCTTCAATCCATATTTTCCACATTAGGTTTGTGTATATAATAAATATATTGGTAGTTAATAACACAATTACATATAATTATGTAACGGACATATGTTGATGTGATACCATATCTACATATCAATATGAAGTAGGGTTATTTTTCATATAATTATAATATAGAAATAATATAAGTACTGTGGAATGTACTGTGTAATGTAACCATGATATGCGGTTAAAAATGTAATGATGTATATATATCTGTTCCAAAATATATGACTTGTTTTATTTTATTTTATTTATATATATTATGGTATGATAACATCGTCAGCGGTCTGTATGCGTTTCGTTCACCTAGAAAAATAATTGAAACATTGACCAGAGGGCACTGGATTTTGAATTTGTTGGTTATAATACAAGGGCCAATTTACACTGGTCTTATATTCATGTGACAAACATAGTTTGTCTCAATGTCTCGCATAACTAAGCTCTGAAACTACGTTCTATCTCCACCTAAAAGTTCAATACTCCACGATGGAAATAAACTCTGTCTCTGTCGAATCTATCGTCATGTGTCTATCTTCTGTATAGTTTGTCGCAGTCATACAATGGGACATTATAATACCATTTGACAAAATATGTATTGTAACTATTGTATAGTTGGATATTTTCGACATCTAAGACATGTTATGTACACATTAAATATTTTATTTACAAAGTTTATATTTTGTTTCCACATTATATGTATCATGGTTACATTAATATATACAACATCGATATAAATACATATACAAGTAAGAGCGCTCTAACTAATTATAATTGTACTACATGTGTCGGTTCAGTTTGCTAATGATTTATGTCAAAGCTGTTTTTGAAAAATTATATAGAAGAGAATGCCTCACTCCTATTGTAGAATCAAAAGGCTAACATCTATACCCTTGGAAGGTATAATTGGCAGTTTAAAGCTTATATATGACGTCATAATCCTCACTGCTAATGGTAGCCAATACTTATGTAACAAAATATCAAGATTGCAAACTGAAGCGTCTTTTATCGACTGAAAAATAATAATAAGATTGATTGTGGTTTAACGGCATGTCATGTTGTGCACATAGTCATACACACATATATATATGCATACACATATACACACATACATACACATGCACATATACACATACATGCATGTACACATCCGCATGCATATACACGCAGACACACCTGCACATATATGTGCATACATGTACCTGACATCTAGATATGTTGCCACCAGAACACTGACGTTTGCTTGTCATATTATTCAACATGATTCTGTAATTTTCACTATAATGATTGTTATAGTATTACATATACGAGTAACAACCTTAAGTAAGTGCTATTTTACGACGCTGTGTGGTTCTTGACAATTGCTATTAGACTATGCGTTCTTTTTATGTATTCATAATGTACGCTTTCGTGTATATATGTACGTATCCCTGCTATGTAGCGTATATATCTAAACCATTTATAGTGGATTCATTTATAAAAGTTATTTACCTCTCTCATTATGACATAGTAATCCAAAGTTCCAAATATTTATTTCTGCGTGAAAAAACACATCCGCATTGAACAGTGTATGTTTCGAATGGACAAATTTAGAATGGTCCAGTGAAGTACATTGGTGGTTCTTAGAGGTTAATTTTACTGACCAGCGTAGGCTTGTGATATAAATTGAATTGGTGTTAACTTTTAAATATCATCTTAATTATTTTATTTTTACTTTCATCTATATAATGTCACATTATCGTTTTGATGATGTGACGTGCTATGTTATAATATATGTTTTGATTATCCTTAATTACCATGACGTGTTGTATCGTATTAATATAATCTCTATATTGTTACATGAATGTTTTGACGACGTGATAATATCCCAAATCAACTTTACTTATTAACTATTAAATTAAAATGATATTTATTCCGTCTGTCTTTTACTCGCTATATGGCTGTTTATGTTCATAGACTACCTAACTGATATATTGGATACAACATCGGGATTTCACATATGTTATTGATTAAGTATATTGTCTATCATAATATTATTTACTCCGTATATGATTTATATGTAACTATTTCCGCAGATGGGTTTTTATCGCTAGTAGTTGATTAATGACGATTCTATCTATGTGAATTTTTGTTATTGTGAATATTATTAAATTAAATTTTATTAAATTTTCTGTATTATGCATTTATTTAAAGCGTCGATCATGTGACATATAATACTGTAAACGTATTCATGCCTATGCTTCACCACGCATTATACATAATGTAAATTTAAATATTACTTATTCTGCCAACTGACTTTCTTCTGTTAACTATTTTAGTTTTTGTTAATAGTAAATATTATTAAATTGTCTGTATTATGCATTTATCTAATGCGTCGATCATGTGACACATAATACTGTAACATATTCATGCCGTATGATTCACCACGTATTACGCATAATGTAATTTTAAATATTATTTTATTTTGCTAACTAACTATCTTCTGCTAACTATGTGAAATTTTAAATTATTAAATTGTCTGTATTATGTATTTATTTTATGCGTCGATCATGTGACACATAATACTGTAAACGTATTCATGCCTTATGCTACATCACGCATTATACATAATGTAATTTTAAATATTATTTTATTCTGCTAACTAACTACGCATAATTTATGTAGTGCAAACCGTCATAAGAAATAGATGTGTATACATCATATCACGCATGGATGCATTTGCTTTCTAAATAAACCTGGTGTAAAACCAAATTCCATTTATTCCGTTTGTATTGTTTTTTGTATGTGATATTTTGTTAACTGTGATCATAATTAAAGTGTCTGTATTATTATTTTGCATAAGTCATGTTGCACAAAATATCAAGTGGAAATAGATGTGCATATGTCATTTCTTGGTATTACACATAATGTAAATTCAAATTTCATTTATTTCGTTTGTTTTATGTGTGTGATTATTTATATTATCGTGTATAGTAATGCGTGTATATATTTTCTACTCTAGTGGCTGAATAATATTGACATTACATTGTGTGCGAACAATGCGACTGGTGTGGTTTCATATGCCAGCATTTTCTGGTGCCAAGGAACACACGGCCTTTTATCAAAGTTGACTTCAATTATGTGTTAATTGTCATGCGATGTTCGTAAATTGAACATTTCCTGGATGGAGGGTGCTTTTGACCAATTTAAAAACCGCTAAAACAGATTTTCTTGGGGTTTTAATGTCTATTAGTCGGTAACGTGGGATGTCACTGTACCTGGGTACATACAAAAGATGTCTGTGTGTCACTTTGATAGCACTATGAGCTAAGGATGCACATTTAGTGTGTGTGTTGTATTTTACCTTCAATCCATATTTTCCACATTAGGTTTGTGTATATAATAAATATATTGGTAGTTAATAACACAATTACATATAATTATGTAACGGACATATGTTGATGTGATACCATATCTACATATCAATATGAAGTAGGGTTATTTTTCATATAATTATAATATAGAAATAATATAAGTACTGTGGAATGTACTGTGTAATGTAACCATGATATGCGGTTAAAAATGTAATGATGTATATATATCTGTTCCAAAATATATGACTTGTTTTATTTTATTTTATTTATATATATTATGGTATGATAACATCGTCAGCGGTCTGTATGCGTTTCGTTCACCTAGAAAAATAATTGAAACATTGACCAGAGGGCACTGGATTTTGAATTTGTTGGTTATAATACAAGGGCCAATTTACACTGGTCTTATATTCATGTGACAAACATAGTTTGTCTCAATGTCTCGCATAACTAAGCTCTGAAACTACGTTCTATCTCCACCTAAAAGTTCAATACTCCACGATGGAAATAAACTCTGTCTCTGTCGAATCTATCGTCATGTGTCTATCTTCTGTATAGTTTGTCGCAGTCATACAATGGGACATTATAATACCATTTGACAAAATATGTATTGTAACTATTGTATAGTTGGATATTTTCGACATCTAAGACATGTTATGTACACATTAAATATTTTATTTACAAAGTTTATATTTTGTTTCCACATTATATGTATCATGGTTACATTAATATATACAACATCGATATAAATACATATACAAGTAAGAGCGCTCTAACTAATTATAATTGTACTACATGTGTCGGTTCAGTTTGCTAATGATTTATGTCAAAGCTGTTTTTGAAAAATTATATAGAAGAGAATGCCTCACTCCTATTGTAGAATCAAAAGGCTAACATCTATACCCTTGGAAGGTATAATTGGCAGTTTAAAGCTTATATATGACGTCATAATCCTCACTGCTAATGGTAGCCAATACTTATGTAACAAAATATCAAGATTGCAAACTGAAGCGTCTTTTATCGACTGAAAAATAATAATAAGATTGATTGTGGTTTAACGGCATGTCATGTTGTGCACATAGTCATACACACATATATATATGCATACACATATACACACATACATACACATGCACATATACACATACATGCATGTACACATCCGCATGCATATACACGCAGACACACCTGCACATATATGTGCATACATGTACCTGACATCTAGATATGTTGCCACCAGAACACTGACGTTTGCTTGTCATATTATTCAACATGATTCTGTAATTTTCACTATAATGATTGTTATAGTATTACATATACGAGTAACAACCTTAAGTAAGTGCTATTTTACGACGCTGTGTGGTTCTTGACAATTGCTATTAGACTATGCGTTCTTTTTATGTATTCATAATGTACGCTTTCGTGTATATATGTACGTATCCCTGCTATGTAGCGTATATATCTAAACCATTTATAGTGGATTCATTTATAAAAGTTATTTACCTCTCTCATTATGACATAGTAATCCAAAGTTCCAAATATGTATTTCTGCGTGAAAAAACACATCCGCATTGAACAGTGTATGTTTCGAATGGACAACTTTAGAATGGTCCAGTGAAGTACATTGGTGGTTCTTAGAGGTTAATTTTACTGACCAGCGTAGGCTTGTGATATAAATTGAATTGGTGTTAACTTTTAAATATCATCTTAATTATTTTATTTTTACTTTCATCTATATAATGTCACATTATCGTTTTGATGATGTGACGTGCTATGTTATAATATATGTTTTGATTATCCTTAATTACCATGACGTGTTGTATCGTATTAATATAATCTCTATATTGTTACATGAATGTTTTGACGACGTGATAATATCCCAAATCAACTTTACTTATTAACTATTAAATTAAAATGATATTTATTCCGTCTGTCTTTTACTCGCTATATGGCTGTTTATGTTCATAGACTACCTAACTGATATATTGGATACAACATCGGGATTTCACATATGTTATTGATTAAGTATATTGTCTATCATAATATTATTTACTCCGTATATGATTTATATGTAACTATTTCCACATATGGGTTTTTATCGCTAGTAGTTGATTAATGACGATTCTATCTATGTGAATTTTTGTTATTGTGAATATTATTAAATTAAATTTTATTAAATTTTCTGTATTATGCATTTATTTAAAGCGTCGATCATGTGACATATAATACTGTAAACGTATTTATGCCTATGCTTCACCACGCATTATACATAATGTAAATTTAAATATTACTTATTCTGCCAACTGACTTTCTTCTGTTAACTATTTTAGTTTTTGTTAATAGTAAATATTATTAAATTGTCTGTATTATGCATTTATCTAATGCGTCGATCATGTGACACATAATACTGTAACATATTCATGCCGTATGATTCACCACGTATTACGCATAATGTAATTTTAAATATTATTTTATTTTGCTAACTAACTTTCTTCTGCTAACTATGTGAAATTTTAAATTATTAAATTGTCTGTATTATGTATTTATTTTATGCGTCGATCATGTGACACATAATACTGTAAACGTATTCATGCCTTATGCTACATCACGCATTATACATAATGTAAT
The DNA here is from genome assembly GCA_037043455.1 of Cyrtodaria siliqua. Classification (NCBI taxonomy): domain Eukaryota; kingdom Metazoa; phylum Mollusca; class Bivalvia; order Adapedonta; family Hiatellidae; genus Cyrtodaria; species Cyrtodaria siliqua. The sequence continues at coordinate 63,960 of JAWPHD010002567.1, forward strand.
TTTAAATATTATTTTATTCTGCTAACTAACTACGCATAATTTATGTAGTGCAAACCGTCATAAGAAATAGATGTGTATACATCATATCACGCATGGATGCATTTGCTTTCTAAATAAACCTGGTGTAAAACCAAATTCCATTTATTCCGTTTGTAATGTTTTTTGTATGTGATATTTTGTTAACTGTGATCATAATTAAAGTGTCTGTATTATTATTTTGCATAAGTCATGTTGCACAAAATATCAAGTGGAAATAGATGTGCATATGTCATTTCTTGGTATTACACATAATGTAAATTCAAATTTCATTTATTTCGTTTGTTTTATGTGTGTGATTATTTATATTATCGTGTATAGTAATGCGTGTATATATTTTCTACTCTAGTGGCTGAATAATATTGACATTACATTGTGTGCGAACAATGCGACTGGTGTGGTTTCATATGCCAGCATTTTCTGGTGCCAAGGAACACACGGCCTTTTATCAAAGTTGACTTCAATTATGTGTTAATTGTCATGCGATGTTCGTAAATTGAACATTTCCTGGATGGAGGGTGCTTGTGACCAATTTAAAAACCGCTAAAACAGATTTTCTTGGGGTTTTAATGTCTATTAGTCGGTAACGTGGGATGTCACTGTACCTGGGTACATACAAAAGATGTCTGTGTGTCACTTTGATAGCACTATGAGCTAAGGATGCACATTTAGTGTGTGTGTTGTATTTTACCTTCAATCCATATTTTCCACATTAGGTTTGTGTATATAATAAATATATTGGTAGTTAATAACACAATTACATATAATTATGTAAAGAGACTTAGCGATCTCATCAAAAACCTTAAAGATGAAAGATGTGCACGACTTGAGGCGGCGAGTGAAAACACAGAAGCATTACGCAGTCAAATAAACAGGATAAAAGAAACTATAAATAGGGTGTTAAAAAAAGACACAACATTGGGTGAGAGAATCAAAACCTTGTTTAGGGAGCAAGGTATTACTATTGTTAGTATTTTGACTGCCTTTGGTATGATTATTGGGGTATTAGTTGATGCCATTATTCCTACAACAGGAGGAGGGACTGCCCCAACTCCAAAACCTGATCCATCAAGTGTAAAAGATTGGATAAAAAAACAACTATTTAATCTTGGTAAACGTCTTGCCAACCTGGCTGGTAAAGCTGCTGCAGCACTTCCAGGAGTTATTGGTGCAATAGTATCATGGCTTTTATCTGCAACATGTAATGTTATTAATTGGCTTGGTAACAATCTATGGGCTTTGCCTGTGTTTGTTTCCGGGTTGTTGTATGTGGCATCCAAAGAGTGGTTTAGTAAATCTCGTAAATAAGTAATGCAGCAAGACCTATTACTATGGTACCAACAATTATGGTTGTTTTGTTATTTTCGTGTTCAATCGCTATTTTTTTGTATTTCTGGTGGGTTATGTTCCACAGTTTTATGTATTGATTTATCAGAATGTTCCGGTAAAAATTTCTTTGTTGTGGTGCCTTGAAAAGGTTGAACATATTTTGGTGGCACTGGTTTTATATTTACATCATTATTCAATCCTAATGCTTGTGCATCGGTTGCTATTACAATTTCATTATTGTAGTCTTGTATTATTCCGATTCTTAATTCCATGTCGCTCGGAGACATATACAATCTACTTCCATAGACAAAATTTACTTTACTTCTTGCATATTTTAGGGTGTTTTCATATCTTGAAATTTGACTGGGCAAGTCGATGGGGCTATTTATTGCGTCCTTTATATTTGCTAAAAAAAATGTTTGTGACTCAAATGCTGTCCCAGTTCCAAGTATATCTGCTCTTGTTTGTGATTGTGAGCCAAGAATTGCCCAGCAGTATGTTCTTATGCTGTCATTGATTCTTTCTACTCCTGCCCTTGTAAATCCAGATGAACTATCTAGTATAAAAGTAGACCAGCTGTTGTCTGCCTCAGATCCTTGTGCAATGTAATCAATGTGATATGTTTTATCACTCTCGTAGACTGTGAAACTCATCGTTTTGTTGTCGTATACAGTATTTACAAAAGGATGATAACCAATATTTGTCCAGTAATTATAAATTGTTCCTAGACCATTATTATAGCTTTGTTTCTGTCTCCAGTCTGAATTTAAGTCAATGTTAAACTCCTTGCATATTCTCTCGTATGCGTTTCGGTTATATGTGTTATTAAAAGCATTCCAATTTGAGTCTTGCGGCATTGCTACACTCATCTCAAATAATATTCTCCTAACTTGGTAGTAGACATGAAATCGAAATAACGAACCAACCAAAGTATCAGCTTTTAAATGATTGTTGAAATCAATGCCACATCCAGTTGTCGCACACCAAATAGCAAAGTTTAACTGATTCTGCCAAAATGACATCCAATCTGTTCCCCAGCGTTGGACTATAGCATCTGATTTGACGTATGAGAGTTTGTATTTTTCAAAGACATTTGAAAATGATGCTTTAAAGCCTTTACCGTCTGATGTAATGACTATGTTTTGATTTATTATATCTATCACTTTCTTGCTAAAAGTATTTGAATAGTGATCATCTGGGTTATATTTGAATTCTTTAGAAATCATTTTTATTTGTGTTTTTATATATATATATTAAAAAAATGTTTCATACAATTTCAAACATAGACAACTCTATTAATTTACAACAGTATATCGATAATAGAGATGGAACTAAGCGCGTTGGATTAAAAAGTTTTATATACACTATCGGTTGGTATAATATTAATGATGAAATCATAAAGACAAGAAATCCAGCTAAAATAAAACATTTACCAGCTGGACTCTATAACTTTCAAGACTTGGTAGAAGATTTTAAATTGCTAAATGAAAAGATTATTCTGGACAATATTATCCAAATTGGTGCAGCCATTATACATACGCCAATAGAAACACGAATGTCAAGCGGTCTTTCAAAAATGCTGGGATTCAAGGACAGAAAATGGTTGACAGGTACTAATATGGGAGATTACCCAATTAATTTAGCTCCTTATAAACAGCTATATGTTCATCTGGAACAAGTTAATACGAGTATTAATTATTTCAATGGCGCACCAAACACTATTATAGGGGTTGTGCCTGTAGTAAATAAGCAGTTTGGAGATATAGTATATACACATTTTTATCCTGAATATCACTGTCTTATGAATGGTGCAATTACTGAATTGAAAATAGAAGTTAGAGATGAGTATGGCAACAAGATATTTAATCACGGTTTGCCTATGAGTTGTGTTTTAGAAATTATTTAAAAAATATATTTTTATAAAAAAACAATGAGTATATATGGACCAACAAGACCTAAAAAAACAGAAGACTTAGAGGCTTTGATAAATGATGTTCAAAATTTATATAGACGAATTGTGCCTTTTGTTGACCAGTTTAATCATTTAAAAAATAGAGTTGATAATTTTAAATATGGGATTATAACAATATTTGCAGAGGCTAAGGGCCCACTTGTATCAAACAGAATACTCTCATTTGGTAACGGCGGGGCAGAAAAAAATGTGGGGCATGTAATGACACGCCGTGGACGGATTATGGGAATAGGTTTAGCATGTGAACGATTAGTTGGTGACGTATCTGTAATAGTTTCTGTCAATGGTGTTGAACAACCAAATTATGGTATAACGCTTCACATCATTCCACGCAATCATGATAACTTTGATAAACCTTTAGAGATTGGTGCTGGTTCTGTTGTTAACTTTGTATGCAAGGTTGCCAACGCTACAGCTGTAAATACGGTGGCATCATTATTAATTGAATTAATTTTTATTTTTTATTTATTAATAAAAAATGAAGCAACCGACAGCACCAAGTATATATCCTGAGTTGCAAGTGGAAGACGGACAAAATTATAGATTACAAAAGATTTCAGAAATTGAAAAAAAGTTAATTACAGAGCGAGATATACGTCAGTCACTTTATAAAAAATATAAACGTGGTATTAATATTACAGATGGAATTGACACTACCTTGATATATGCAGGTGTTATTATGGCTGGGATTGGATTTGTTGTTCCAGTTTTGTTACCTTTAGAAATAGCAGCAATAGTATGTGGAGCTACAGGTGTTTGTATTAATTTTATCAGACGCAAGCTTAATGCAAAAGCTCAAAAACATCATGAAATAAAAACTTTGGCGGAGTCTAAGTTAAATAGTATAAAGCAGTTAATATCAAAAGCGTTGAGTGATGCACAAATATCTGATCAAGAGTTTAAGATGATTTTAGATGAGTTGGATAAATATTATAGTTTTTAAAACAGGACACCAAACAAAAAAAGGCTGAAATAAGTGAAGTTCAAAAAAAAGAACTAGTGGAGCAGGGAAGAAAGGAAGCAATGGCAACCTTGCAAAAAAGTCTAAAAAGTGTGTAATAAATTGTTTTAGTAATGTGTATGAGTACGAACCACCACCTTTGTATTCAAGGTCAGAAAATTGTTAATTTGAATGTAATTTTGATAACAAATCGACAAATTTGTTTTGTATTAAATAAACATTTTTATAATTTTTGATAACTTATAAAAAAATTAAACTTGCAATCTTCACTACCCCTATTTTAAAAAAGTTTAATAAATCAAGTAAAATCACCATTTCATGGGCCAGAACACCCAAAATACATATATATGCATTGTTATCTTATTCTCTGTGTTTTTTGCTTCTGAAGAATCAGTTGTTACACTGTATTTATATAGAGAATAATGAATGGGTATTTTCATATCACACCCTACATCAGGCCTGAGACACCATATCAGCTCGAGAGCTTTAGCTCGTGGGCTGATATGGGTCGAGGGCCTGATATAGGGAGTGATATGAAAATAATTTTTTTTATTCTGCTGATCACATACTTCAGCAATTATGTCTTTGAACTTTCAGCTTCAGCTATCTTACTATGCTGTTTTCCAGGAAGAACAAAAGCATGTTATTAATAGATCTAGTCCATTCCGATGTGTTCATATCTTGCGGAAAGTGTACACGGCATTTACATTTTCCGAAACTAGATTTAAAATGAATGCCACTGAATTTGAAATTGTCTAATTAAGAAAATGAATGGTCACAGATAGATATTTCATCCACGTATATGGTATATAGCCAATCATTTGGCGGGAAAACAGGATGGAAGCACCAGATGGAACGCAGACGACAAACCATATACAATCGTAACTAATCGGCAATTTCCGTATCTTTCCGGTGAACGGGTTGGAAAGAACATTCGGTTATTTCCGTGATATGAAATTGTTTATCCTGTGATACAGCGTTATTGCCCGGCAACTAAATCCTGATTGCTATGACTAACTATGTTTATGGTGTATCGTATATTCAAAACTATGGAAAGCCTCGGCTGCCTTCTGTTGGCCTTTTGCATTTTGTGCAGTACGTTTCCTAAGTTGTCCTGTGCATTTTCTAAGTTGTTATGTGCATTTAGTAAGTTGTTATGTGCATTTAGTAAGTTGTTATGTGCATTTTCTAGGTTGTCATGTGCATTTTCTAAGTTGTCTTGTGCATTTTCTAAGTTGTCATGTGCATTTTCCAAGTTGTTATGTGCATTTTCTAAGTTGTTATGTGCATTTCGTAGGTTGTTATGTGCATATTCTAAGTTGTCTTGTGCATTTTCTAAGTTGTTATGTGCATTTCATAAGTTGTTATGTGCATTTTCCAAGTTGTTATGTACATTTAGTAAGTTGTTATGTGCATTTCGTAGGTTGTTATGTGCATATTCTAAGTTGTCTTGTGCATTTTCTAAGTTGTTATGTGCATTTCGTAAGTTGTTATGTGCATTTCGCAGGTTGTTATGTGCATATTCCAAGTTGTCTTGTGTATTTTCTAAGTTGTTATGTGCATTTTCTAAGTTGTCATGTGCATATCATAAGTTGTTATGTACAGGTCTACGTGAGGTAGTCTTCTCCCTCCTCCCTCCACCATTTCTCCCTTCTCCCTCCCTTATCTCCCTTCTCCACCCCCTTTTCTCTCTTCTCTCTCAGAGTACTGATAAACAAGGGACGAAATCCATAAACGTATCTATCGTGGAGATAGAACGTGTACGGCAGACAAGATAATGGTCAATTAAGGATTTTGATAGGATATAGACTGTTTTACCCAAAACGACTCTCAAACAATGATAATTTTTCACCATTTATTTTTTTACAAACTTGCTATTTTAAAAATATCACGCCCCTTTCTCTCTCGACTCCCGTCCTCTTGTCTTCCGACCCCCACCCTTGTCTCCCGGCCCCGCCCCTTATCTTCTGTACCCACGGCCACCTGTACCACACCTCCTGATACTGCCACCTGTGACCCGATCTATTGTTTTCAGACCAAGATTTATTAACTCCACGTCAGACAATCCCTTACACATTTTAATATCAATTTTCTGCTCTAAGAATTCATTGTATAATGTCCCTAGCCCAATTTTGTTAAAGTATGCAGAGCTCCTGGAGCCGCCATTTCTACCGATGTTTCCTTCAAAACCTATTCCGATAAAAAGTCTACGTAACGACGACTTGTAGTTTGCACAAGACAACTTACGAAATGCACATAACAACTTACTAAATGTACCTAACAACTTACGAAACGCACATAACAACTTAGAAAATGCACATAACAACTTAGAAAATGCACAAGACAACTTGGAATATGCACATAACAACTTACGAAAAGCACATAACAACTTAGAAAATGCACATGACAACTTAAAAAATGCACAGAACAACTTAAACAATGCACATCACAACTTAAACAATGCACAAGACAACTTAGAAATTGCACATAACAACTTACAAAATGCACATAACAACTTCCGCAATGCACAGGACAACTTAGAAAATGCACATAACAACTTAGAATATGCACATAACAACTTACGAAAAGCACATAACAACTTAGAAAATGCACATAACAACTTAAAAAATGCACATAACAACTTAGAATATGCACAAGACAACTTAAACAATGCACAGAACAACTTAAACAATGCACATCACAACTTACCAAATGCACATAACAACTTACGAAATGCACAGGACAACTTAGAAAATGCACATAACAACTTACAATATGCACATAACAACTTACGAAATGCACAGGACAACTTAGAAAATGCACATAACAACTTAAAAAATGCACAAGAGGACTTGCAAAATGCACATAACAACTTAGAAAATGCACATAACAACTTAAAAAATGCACAGGAAAACTTAGAAAATGCACATGACAACATATAAAATGCACATAACAACTTACTAAATGCACATACCAACTTAGAAAATGCACAGGACAGCTTAGAAAATGCACATAACAACTTACGAAATGCACATAACAACTTACGAAATTCACATCACAACTTAGAAAATGCACATAACAACTTAGAAAATGCACAAAACGACTTACAAAGCGTACTGCACAAAATGCAAAAGGCCAACAGAAGGCAGCCGAGGCTTTCCATACAAAACCAATGTATTTATAGGCAAGTATGTGATTAATGTATATACTCACGGTCAATCAGAAAGCACCACAAGACAAATACTTTTAGAAGTTACAATTTGAGGCATTTTGGAAAATTGAGTCGACAATTAACACATTTCCATGTGCATATTTGGATTTAGTGCATTCCACATTGGTGTTATGAAATGCAGGTGCATTTCCGGTTTTCTTCAGTTAGATCGCACAAAGAAATCATTTTCTCAAAAACATTCATGGCATAATACTGTCAGACGTCAAGCAATAAAAAGGCCAGTAAAACCAAATGGAATTCATTCGGAGACAGATTAATTCAGCTTGAATTTTAGTGACACAGTTTTCGTTTTATGATTATCCATAGTAAACAATGTTAAATGACAAGGTAAATAACTGCGTAACTGCTTGTCACAAAAGCCTACCAATAAACATGTAAGTCAAGTTAGGTATCAAGATTCAATACTTAAAATATAGAAAATACTGGTTCAGCAGTTTTATTCAAAATGGTTTGCGAATAATCCAACAGCATAAACATATGGAGTTAATGGTGCGTTTTCATTGACCGTCGGTATATATATATATATATATATACATAAGATCTCGGACGAGTTGTTGAACCAGATAGATTCCATCGCTAATAGTTGAATTATCTTCCCTTGAAATGGCAAAAATGCATAATTTCTAGTTTATTTTTAAGTGTTTTAACCATATATATCCGATATATCAAAGTGAGTTATCTGCCCTTGAATCTGCAAACAACTACATACTTAAGACTTGGGGGCATCATTGTTTACATTTACATTTCGGTAACATTTAACAATGTGATTCCTTTAATTTATCCTAACGTATACATGGTATAACTACTGTTCACATACATAACATACACATTGGTGTGTTCAGGAATTATCATCTTCAGTTCTTAAACTGCTCTTAAACTGCATTATTTGATAGATTTCCACATTAGCAAATGACAATCTTACTGGAGGTGGTCATGTTTATTGTTGTTGTTGGTGCCGGTAAAGGTCTGGTAGTAATTTACCGTCCTATAAATTAATCTGGTTTAGTATCACCAATTCCTGTTATAGTAATGATGTAACTTTGCAACCTAATTGATATTATTTTTTAAATGACTAGTTTGATAATCTCTAATTTTGGTCAGAGTAGCCAAGTGTCATAGCGTAGATTTACTCTCCCGACTTCAAAGTATTTGTCTACGATTTTTGTGATAAATGTAGTAATTTTAAATTTACCCCAAGCCAACGTTGTACATTTGTTACTCTTTGAGGTGCTTGTATTTACAGAGTTAAATTTAATATTAGGGATAATAAAAAGCACCGCCAGGTGGTGCCGACGCTCGACTTTCAATGCCTTGTTTATTAAATGGGAATCTATATTGAAGGGGCATAATTTTGCTTGATTGCAGAATTATTGCACATGTTAATAAAAGTTTGCAAGTATAATTATGTCGAATCCATTCGTGAAGTTCCAATCAATTATGTAAATTAGTATCGGTGATACAAGCTTACATACACGCTTTAACCAACAAACTTACATACAAACTTTAACCAAATTTTCTAAGTTTCAAACTTTTATGTTAAAAGTTTCGGAGGTACAAGCTTACATACAAACTTTAACCAACAAACTTACATACCAGCTTTAACCAAAGTGTCTAAGTATAAAACGGGCCATGTTTTTGTTAACATAAAAACATGCGTTATAGAAAATGGCTGTATGATGTTGTCTAATTACAACATGTTGTCTAATAATACATGTGTGAAGTTTCAGTCCATTATATAAATACAAGCTTACATACAAATTTTAACCCGGACGCAGACGACGCAGCCGCAGACGACGACGATCAAAAAGAATACAGTAGCTCTTATTTTGTCTTCGAAAAGGTCGAATTAAATTGGATTTTATAGTCGAGCCAAAAGCTAAAGTCATATTGTGCATATAGTCATTTTGTGCACGGGTGGACACCTGAATAGCTGGATAACTTCCTCACATGAGGAATCGAACACACAGAGGGGCGAGTGATTCTAACCACTCGGCCACGGACGCCCCTTAAAAAGTCTAGTTAATTATACTGTTTATATTATATTAGAAAACACCATTCTTCTTGATGATAACAGTGAGGCAAGCAAAGTATAACATTTAATTAGAGGTTGTTTTGAGTAAAAACAGATACTGGGGAAATGGCCATAAATCCTACAAAGATCGTTCGGCTGCAACACGACGACGATATGCGCAACTAGGCGTGGTACTGATAATCTCTACCAAGTGTCCTTGAAATTCGGCCAGTGGTTCAGGGGAACTACCTAGTCTTGACAAAGTTTATGTATTAAAACTTTTAAATGGCCATAACTCCGCCAAAAAGCATTCAACCGGAACACGACAACGATATTCCCAACCTAGTTTTGTTGAAATCCGACCAGTGGTTGAGGGGAACTAGTCCGGACACAGGTTGTTTATTAAAACCTTTAAAAAGGCCACAATTCTACCACCAAAAATCATTCCATCAGAACACGACAACGGTATGCTGCAACTAGGCTTGGTACTGATCCTCCCTTCTATGCTTGACTGAAATCCAGCCAGGGGTTCAGAATAACTAGTCCGGACAAAGGTTATGTATACGGGGCCATAACTCCGCCAATATCATTCAACCGGAACACGACAATGATATGCACAACTAGTCTTGATACTCATCATACAGATCACCCCACTCGTAAGCTCACCCTTTAGTCAACTCTCCACTCTAAAACCCCTTCCAAATAAGCTAAAACCCCACTCCGGTCAATACTCCGCTCCAGCTTATCCACCAAAAAATCAGCTCACCCCAATTCGGTCAGCTCGTCCCCTAGTCCTACCGTCTCGTCATGATTTTCATCATTCTGCATTAATCTCCGCCCCTTTTTTCCCGGAAATATTTTCTTTCGTGAAATAACCTCGGTCATGGAAGAAAGCTTGGATAAATTAAGAAAGCAATGTCGGACTAAAACCATTTTTTTATGTCATGGAAGTTTTGAGTTTTTGTGTGCATGAGTGAGATCATGCGTGAGGGCGTGCGTGCGTACGTGTGTGGTGTTTAACGGCGCTTTTAAAAAACTTTCAGTCATGTTACGACGGTGTCCACTTGTAGAAGTAGGATCTTAGTATTATAAATTGTATAGTGCTTCCACAGTTGAATACCACACTGAAGACATGTGACATGATACCCCAGACAGTAACATTGTACCGACACCGAGCCGAGCAGTCCTAGCACTACTCTTTATACCCTAGTACATTGTTATAAAGACGAATATGTTCACCTTGTTCTTATTTAACAACACGCCTGCATTGTAGGCTGCACGCCTGTATTACCGTGGTGCATTTTTTTACGACAAATCTTCTTCAAATTATCATATTTGTGTCTAGAAATTCGCACATGTACGACCGATATTTATATCTAGGGTTGGGAAATTCACAAGATAAATGTAAAGGTTTGAATATAGAAAAAAAAAATCTTTATAAAAAAATAATAGGACTATGCAAATTTAAAAAAAAAATCATGGAAACCATATGTCCAAATATTTCAAATAGTTTTTAGTGCAATTTGAAGGCTAACTTATAGTTTTATCCTCTTTTGTGGCGTTGTGTATTGGAAGTAAAACGCAGGAAACAAATACAGACCAACATCCCACTATAAGGTTATAGCATAACTTACTTTTAAATAATGGCCTTCCAACTGAGTTATGTTATTAAGCAGTCATCTGTACCCATCATTTGGTCATCTGTATCCATCCTTTGGTCATCTGTATCCATCCTTTGATCATCTGTATCCATCCTTTGATAATCTGTACCCATCCTTTGGTCATCTGTATCCATCCTTTGATTATCTGTACCCATCCTTTGGTCATCTGATAATATATATTCATATGTTGATCATCAGTATCCATCCTTTGGTCATCTGTACCCATCCGTTGGTAAACTGTATCCATCCTTTGGTCATCTGTACCCATCCTTTTGTATAAACTGTATCCATCCTTTGGTCATATGTACCCATCCCTTGGTATAATCTGTATCCATCCTTTGGTCATTTGTATCCATCATTTGGTCTTCTGTATCCATCCATCGTTCGTTTGTATCCATCCACTCGACATCTCTATCCATCCATTAGTTTGTGTTAGTTATATGTATCTATTCAGTAGTCACCTGTATCCATCCAATGGTCATCTGTATCCATCCATTGGTCGTTTGCATCCATCCACTGGACATCTGTAGCCATCCATTGGTCATATGTATCTATTCATTGGTCGTCTGTATCCATCAATTTGTCATCTGTATCCATTTATTAGTAATATGTATCCTTTCATTGGTCACCTGTATCCATCCATTAGTTACCTGCATCCATTCATTAGTCATATGTATCGTTTCATTGGTCACCTGTATCCATCCATTAGTTACCTGCATCCATTCATTCGTCATATGTATCCATCCCTTGGTCATCTGTATCATGTATCATTAGTCATGTGTATCCATCCATTGGTCGTTTGTTTCCATCCACTGGACATCTGAATCCAACCATTGGTCATTTGTATCCATCATTTGGTCATCTGTATCCATCCATTAGTTGTTTGTATCCATCCACTGCACATCTGTATCCATCCTTTGGTCATTTGTATCCATCCATTAGTCGTTTGCATCCATCCACTGGACATCTGTATCCATCCATTGGTCATATGTATCCATAAATTTGTCATCTGTATCCATTTATTAGTAATATGTATCCTTTCATTGGTCACCTGTATCCATCCATTAGTTACCTGCATCCATTCATTAGTCATATGTATCCTTTCATTGGTCATCTGTATCCATCCATTAGTTACCTGCATCCATTCATTCGTCATATGTATCCATCCCTTGGTCATCTGTATGTATCATTAGTCATATGTATCCATCCATTTGACATGTGTATCCACCCAATGGTCATATGTATCCATGCATTGGACATACGTATCCATTTATTGGTCAGCACCTATTGGTCATATCTATCCATCCATTGATCATATGTATCCACCCACTGGACATATGTATCCACCCATAGGTCATCTGTATCTATCCATTGGTCATATGTATCCACCCAAATGGCATATGTATACATCCACACGTCATCTGTACCTCCACATTGGTTATATGTATCCATCCATTTGACCTGTGTAGCCACCCACTGGTTTATATATAAATCCAGTGGACATATGTATCCACCCATTGGTTATATGTATCCATCCATTGGTCATATGTATCCATCCATTGGTCATATGTATCCACCCATTGGTCATATGCATCTACTCATTGGTCATCTATATCCATCCTTTGGTCATCTGTATGGATCTATCAGGTGACCATCTACCGTCCAGGCCAACACGAGGATCTTTGCAGATTACTGTAGTCTTCGAAAGATCAACGCCGAAAACGACTGCAAGATTCTCCAAGATGACTTAAATCAATTAACTGAGTGGGAGAAACTCCGCCCAAAGAAAGGTAGCCTCCTTAGAGTTCACAGGAAGAAGTCTCCAATCTTCTCCAGCTACACACTCAAGTGAAACATACTTACAACAGAGGATGTTGCAACGTACCTGGGAGTGGACATATCCATGTACCTGTCGTGGGAACACCGTATTGACAAGGTATTCAAAAGAGAAAAGTGTCCTAGGATTTCTTCGGCGCAACCTTCGCGTCATCATTGAGCAAGCAAAGTGCGCAGCATATTTCTCTCTCGTCAGACTACGCCTCGAATACTGCTCAAACATCTAGAATCCCCTCATAGACGAGATCAGGTATACTAGTTGGAGAAGGTACAACGAAGAAGTGCTCGATATGTATACAACACATCGGAATATGAACACTAGCATTATCAGCTCTATGTTGGACCTTCTTCAGTGGGAACATGATCACAAGAATCCAGAAGAACCAATGCACAGTCCACAATACGCTACAAGATCGCCAATTACCTCGTAGAAATTCCCGCTGATCAGTATCCGACTCTTGCATGAAGTCGAAGAAGGGCAAACCACAGCAGGAAATAGCCGTAAATATACGCCAACACATCTAAACAAGTTCAGTTTCTTGCCCCACACCGTATAACCGCCAAACACCAAGTCGAGCATTGTTTCAAATCTGTTCCGATTTTAACGCGATGACGAAACTTATTTTACTTACAGCTATGCATATTGATTGATATAGTATGCTAGGATGTTCACATATGTGTGTATATTATGTCAATACGTTTTTAGTCCATCTTTAGAAATTTAAGATGTTTACATATTTTTAAATATCATTATTAACCGCTCAGGGACACTAAAAGACAACTATTTTAAGATACATAATTAGATGTATGTTTTGTTTATCCATAACTAGATTAACAATATTAAGAAAACGTCATAAATCGATAGAAATAGGTGTTTAAAAAATTGATAAAATTTGACTTAAGTTAAGATATTGCTAAGAAGCTTTATGAATATGTACTATGAATATATGAATATATTTGAATACTTCATGTTAATACAACGTAAACATGGATTTTGTAGAAACAAACAAGTGCTACAATGTGAAACACTATTTAGTATTATGTACTAATCACTTTAATATTTGTTACCATTTGGTGACACTTATTTATTTTGAATTATAACAAATAGACGCACTTATTAATATGAGACGTTTTTTTAATTTTCTATGCCGACGCCAACGACAGTCTAGTTCCGACTTCGCCGACTGTCCATTTCCAATATTAACATATTGAAACGACTGCCAAAATTCCTTCAACTCGTTCAAAGAAATCTTAATATCTCATTGGCTACTGGTTGTAAAACTCCGAAATTTCACACTTGTGCTCGACAATGGCTGTAAATTTAATCGGTAGCGAGAACTATGTGCAAAGGGGCGGGTTTTGGCTTGAAAGTGTGTAACTTGCGCTTCTTGTTTAAACTTTTTTTAAGTTTACCGTCACAGACTTTAACTCGTCTATTTTGCAATAATACGGACTAAAAATGTATTGATATAATCTTCAAACATATCTACACATAATAACGAACAAAATGTTTGTAATATCAATCAATATGCATAGCTATAAGTAAAATAAAAATACGTACCGTTTCGTCATCGCGTTAAAATCGGAACCGATTTGAAACAACGCACGACTTGATGATTGCCGGTTATACGGTGTGTCCCCCGTAGTTTACAACATCAATGATGCGATCTTCCACTCAACTAGAAAAAGAAGAACATCATCCACCCCTTCTTCGCCTGTATCCATCAACTGTTGACCTTCATTCAACTGATGACCTTCGTCCATCATTTCGATATCTGGATCTATCAGCATGCATAGATCTATATTCATCCTTTGATGGCCTGCGTCTATCATATCTACATCACTATCTATAAGCATACTTTGGTGATCTATATTCATCCTTTGATGGCCTGCGTCTATCATGTCTACATCACTATCTATAAGCATTATTTGGTGATCTTTATTCATCCTTCCGTATAGTCATAAATACTGCGAAATAAATGTATACTTATTGCAACGTTGTTGCTAAAGTAACGTCATTTGTGCACGACGTTACGACGTCATTGATTGAATAGAATAGAATATAATAACTTTATTTTCCAATCATGGGCCAAAAAGATGGCATTATAATCGCAATAAACATTACTTGGTCCGAGTATTAATGTTTATACCCCATCCAATCCCTTCTCCAAGAAGAGAAAATGGGGTTGGCTGGGGTATGAAATTAAACCTTAATTTCGGCTTAAACGTTTTGCCTATTGTAAAATTAAAGCATTTATAGGCAATGTTAAACAGGTTAACGCATTTGTTTCAGTAAACATGTTTTTAAACGTGTTTTATTGTAGAAATATCCGCTATATAAGGCCGTCTAATATAAGGTTTCCCACCGCATACTGGAATTAAGGCAGGAACACGTAATGAACGAACAACATAATGAAACATAACAAAATCTTAATTCTGATTAGGATAATAACAGTAAAATGAAATTAAATCAATATACATCATGTACATTATATAGAGAATATTATGTCAGTGCCTTTTACTATCAAGTTTATTAGGCGAGGCTTAGAAAACGAATAATGGCTCAGAGTATCCACATTACTATTATTACCTATTTCTCAGAATGTTACGCTTAGTGGGCACTCCTCAGTTTCGCATGAATGTCCATGGTGTAAATCAGAAAGAAATCAACTAAGCATCTTCTAGGTTCATGGATGGTATTTATAACAATTATGAAGCACATGTTTGATGTTTTTTTTCAGTTTTGAGTACTTCTAAGTTTGTTTTGGTGTATTGGAATATGCACTCTTAAGGTTTTTTGGAAGCTATAAATAGAAAAATGTGGACCTATCAAAAACTTCCAAAAAGTAGGTAAAATGGCTGATTTTGACTCACGGTTTGATCAGATTGGTATAACTTTTTAAAACGCCAAAGTAGGGATGTAAAATTTAGCATTTCATGATATGCAAGAGCATTATGAGTGCAGACATGACCCTGATATGCGTAGGATTATTATTTTTATTTATTGACATTTAAAATATTGCTAAAATTGCTTTTTTAGCATGTTTTGAGGGGTGGGTTAATCTTAAAGAAATGGGACTAAAGTTGTAAAGAAAATGCTTTTTGATACTTTTATTTGGTAAGGAAACATGGGTAATTGTATTGTCTTCTAAGAAATGTATGACACAATGATGATGTTATTTATTTTTGCTCAAGGATTCAGGCTAAGGGCTTGTCATGGGTTTGATGATTGAGAAATGTACATTAAACTGTGGAGTGCCCCCTTAAAGGGACACATGGCAATCTTGAATTTTTTGAAAACTCACGGCGTCCCGTTAGTTTTTCTCTTAACTTGCATTTGTTCAATCATTAATATTAATTGTTAGAATAGTTCAAAGCAAATTGTTTTACATATTACTAACTTTTTATAATATTGCACCAACAATATAGTTTAAAAAAATGGTCAAATAATGAAGAAAACTGAAATCTCAATTTTTTTATTTAATTATATGCAAGCAGTTTTAAAGTAAAAATGACGCAGAATAAGTAAATCGAAGAGCAAATTTTAATGTTTGAATAAAACTCAAGATTGCCATGTGTCCCTTTAAGGGTCCAACTTTTTTTTACTAAAACAGTCAAATGAAGGATTTTTTGTCAACACATTTTCAAAGTTAGTAACCATTCGGTTTGTTTGCGAAGAGAATTACTTCGGTTAGAATGGAATTTGCCGATAAAGGCAAACCCGCATTGCTACAAAACCCAGATTATGAACAACTCAGTAAAATATGTATATTGTAATACTCCGCGATGCACCGTATCTTGAGATATCTAAATATATGTCTAATTTATCTTGAGATATTCCATGTTGATATATCACATTTTATCTTGATATCTCAATCAATCTCAAAATATCTCAATGTATATCTCAATTTATCTTGAGATAACTGTCTTGAGATATTCTGAAGTTGTTTCGAGATAATTATCTTGAGATATCTCAATGTGCCTTGAGTCCTTCATATCTCAAAATAAATGGAGATATATCTTTCAATTTCTCCAGATGTATCGCAACTTATCGTGAGATATCTAACTTGCGATATCTCAAGATCCCATGTGTTTTGCGGTTTGTAGATGCAATTTGAGTGGGATATTCTAAGTCTGAGGTGGGCTTTTTGCCATTTAAAAACTAACCATTGGTGTAATTCTTGGGTTTGCCATAACACTGTTTCATTATATTGACAGTTTGCTAATGGTAATGTCCCATTTAAGTACTGGTTGCTATGGTATTTTGATGTCATAGTAAAATGACGTTAAACATAGAATAGCATGTGGCGTAACGTCATGTCACACGACGTCATAATGTCGTGTCGCGTTAAAAAAAAAATCGCGGCTATAGCGGCTTGATATACATCGGGTTATAGGAGGCAACTTTTTAGAGTGGAAATTACTTCTGATTGCACATTTCAGACCTTTTTCATGCTATAGAAAAAAAACAGACCGAAAGAAAAAGTTTGAAAAAAAGCTGTTAAACAGGCTATTTCAGTGTTATCGTTAGGCCAATTTTTGGACAATCGCAATAATTCGTATGTCAAGACGTCCGGAATAAATTCGCGAAAAGGAAAAAGGGCGTTTCAATTTTTTTTAACGGACAACTTTCCCTTAATGGGGCACTCCTCAGTTTCGCATGAATGTCCATGTAAATCAGAAAGAAATCAACTAAGCATCTTTTAGGTACATGGATGGTATTTATATTAATTATGAAGCACATGTTTGATGTTTTTTCAGTTTTGAGTACTTCTAAGTTTATTTTGGTGCATTGGAATATGCACACTTTGTTTTTTTTGGAGGCTATAAATAGAAAAAATTGGACCTATCAAAAACTTCCAAAAAGTAGGTAAAATTTTGACTCACGGATTGATCAGATTGAAACAACATTTTAAAATGCCGGAGTAGGTATGTAAAATTTAGCATTTCCTGATATGCAAGAGCATTATGAGTGCAGTCATTACCCTGATATGCGTAGGATTTTTTTATTTTTTTAATTAATTGACATTTGAAATTTTGCTAAAATTGCCTTTTTAGCATGTTTTGAGGGGTGGGGTAATCTTAAAGAAATGGGACTAAAGTTGTACAGAAAATGCTTTTTGATACTTTTATTTGGTATGGAAACATGGGTAATTTTATTGTCTTCTAAGAAATGTATGACACAATGATGATGTTATTTATTTTTGCTCAAGGCTAAGGGCTTGTCATGTGTTTGATGATTGAGAAATCATACAGAAACGCCGCCATGTTGTTGTTTTTTGTTTGTTTTACGACGTCAGACAACGTTACGTGCATGACGTCAGATAATGTTACGTACAATAAACGCCGAGGGATTCCGCATTGATTGCTCTATTGGTCAACTTGCCTAATAAAGCAAAATTTATTAGGTCACCCCTTTATTAAGCAGAAAAGTGCATATCAAAAGAGGTTATGGGTTTTGCAACGACTGTATGTTTATTGGTTGACCCATTTATAGTAGATATAAAAGTCGAACAGGAAATGTAGCATGCAAGGACCATTTACCATTTACAGTTCGCCACAATGCTTGTCTCTTTGACTGTGTGATGACTTGGCAGATTGTGGAACCTATGATGACGTCTACCTAAATCCTCAAAGAACGGTAGCGTTTGATGTTTGTTAAATCCTGTCTTGTCGTATCCTAAATTATCTTTTTGCTCTGGAGTATTTGCTTTGAGGCTTTGGTTTTTATATTCATATATACATGATCATATATTTATATTACCTAATAATACCGACTTGTTTGTTAGAACTATCCCGTTTTTAGGGTAAGGGTGAGGTTTGGTGCACCCTTGAACCTGGTTTATTGTCAACCCGTTTGTGTTTGTGATGTCACATGCCATGACTCTGCAGTTCAGGGTGAGAAAGTTCTAGGCCCATTTTCCATATTTTATCTCGATGTACATGGAAGATGAGCCTGGCATGTTTATGCCTGCTAGGCGCCATATAACCTTTTCATGTGTTGGTGCGCCTTAAAACCCCAATTCAATTCAATTCAATTAGTAACATTGTAATTGTTGTTGTTTTAATGCATGTTGACTGTGAAAGCTACATTTCCTGTTCGACTGTTATTAGTTTGATTGCTTGAATTGGATAAATGATTGGCAGCTGGGTTCTTATTAAGTTGAAAACGCGATTGCGCAGACCAGACAATGTATGTTTTTAATATTTTAATCACAAAAGTATTAACAAATCTTTTTATTCACTCCGTTTCATGCGTGTGAGAGTGTCGGGTTGGACATCTCTAAACACACCGCTCAAACATACATGTAATATGCATCAAATGATGAAGGCATGATTACTCTAGCACGGCACACTTATGTGGATATCTATTTAGAATACAACGAGTGAGTATAAACAAGGCACAAAACAAAACCACAAATGATATGGAGAGCAATCATGCACATACACATGAACTTATACACATCAGCTGCACATAGCAGACTTTCACCTAAGTATATAAGTTCGAGTGAGTATAAACAAGGTACAAAACAAAACCACAAATGGTATGGAGAGCAATCATGCACATACAAATGAACATATACACATCAGCTGCACTTAGCAGACTTTCACCTAATTATATAAGTTCGAGTGAGTATAAACAAGGCACAAGGTATAGAGAGCAATGATGCACATAGAAACATCAGCTGCACACAGCATACTTTCACCTAATTATATAATTTCGCGTATAAGAGATGATTTGTCAGGCAGAAGACAGATGGCTCTTTGATATAAGCACAGTCTCCGGCACCTTTTTTATCGTCTGTCTGTACCTTATTATCGTCTGTCTGTACCTTATTATCGTCGGTCTGTATCTTATTATCGTCTGTCTGTATCTTATTATCGTCTGTCCGTACCTTTTTATCGTCGGTCTATAGCTTATTATCGTCTGTCTGTACCTTATTATCGCCTATCCGTACCTTATTATCGTCTTTCCGTACCTTATTATCGTCTGTCTGTTTCTGATTATCGTCCGTATTTCTTTCTTCCGCCAAAACAGCAGCAGACGCTTAACAAATCGTCTGTAACTAGGATTAAAAACACAATATATTATCGGGTTGATCATACTGTTATACACCGGCATCCGAAACAGAATTTGAAACCATGTCTGTATCTCAAACTCGCTGTTTGTGGACAACACCTTCATTGTGACTGCTACATAGTATGGTGCAAAGCAGACTAAAAATCCAACCGAAACCACGAACATCATTTTGCTTATTAACTTTTCTGCATCATTCGCACTATCAATATGTAAGCCGCTGCTGAGTTGTGTGATTATTTTCATGTTTTTTCTGTGTTTGCGAAGTTTCCACCAAATGCTTCCATATGTGAAACCAAAAGTGACTAACACTAGTGCAGTTATAACCAGATCGATCATATGAAATACCGCGATATATATCTGTATATCGGCAGCATTTGAATTCGTGCAGTAATGTCCGGTAATCGATTTGTTAGTTGAAACCGTTATGTTCAACGCGACAGCATCGTATGTAAAGAAATCCCGCAGAGACGCAATCATTGTTATGAAAATAAAAATCACCACAGTTATTTTCGCTTTCTTTATTGTAGACTGTGTGTCGAAAGGTTTGCACATCTTTCGGTATCTGTCTATAGCAATGAGCCACAGTAAAGCCATGGACAGCATCACACCCCAGTGCACAAAGAAAAATATAAACTTGCAACTCAAACCGTCAATGGAATAATAGGCTGTCTGTTCATATAAAAATGCAAAGACCCACGCAGATACTAACAAATCTGTGACAGATAATGCCGTAATTAGAATCGTATTTGGCGTTTTCTTGCATTTTACGCCGTAGAATATGACAGTAAGGAGGTTAGTCAAAATCCCGAATAGTGCAATTATGACAGTATATACTATAGTTGGTGTTCTTTCGGTCAGTTTCCTTTCACGTGCTTCGCCTATTAAGTATTCGTCTGCATCATATGTCGTATTGCTCATCATTGCTGCAGGATTTTGACGCAGGAAAACAACCTGAAATGAGAAATACGGTCATATAAACGTCAATGGCACTGTATCCACACTGTACTAGTATCACAAACTAAATTAAATAGTCAACGAACAGGACAATGCACAACACAAAGAGCGTTGAAGACAGGCTTGGAACGGTCAGTAGGCGATACGGCCTACTGGTTACCTTAAATCGATTTTATATGTACACAACTTTGCTTTTATCCTGTCTTCAGCGCCCCAGCTGACAAGACAGTGTAAATTAAAGTACATACCATCAAAAGGAAATCTCTAACAATATCCAGAGAAACAGATAAACGTTGTTAAAAGAGATATATAAACAAATACATAATTAGAATAAAAAAAAAATCGGGATGTATCCAGAATTGTACTGAACAACCACAGGAGTTGCAGCAAAAACGAAAACCAATCTAGGGTACGATTTAAAAGCCTGAGAATCCCACAGAATTGACCAGTCATCGCACACGAGAAAATTGAAATGTAGTGACTGACTGTAGAGGGGTCAATCTTTAAACATGAAGTACGTTGCAATAAAAAGGTTCATATCATTTTCTGACGAGTTTCCTGAATAGTTTGTTAGTGTTCAGGAAAAAAGTGGTCAGGAAACCCGTCATACTCCTTTAACTTCCAAAGTTTGTAGATCACATCTCCATCAAATATAGTCTGTGATACTTTTAATCGCAGAAATGTGTTTAGGTTGGTGTTGTACTTCTCCAATAGGAATTCGTTTCCGCGATATAACTTTGAGAAAGAAATGTAAATATTACTTGGGGCTTCTTTGATATATACTTTGCTTAGATACCGAGATACTTTGCTTAGATACCGAGTATTATGATCTGAGCTGGTTTACACGATAGCGCTACTTTCTAGGGTAATATAAGTATACCTCCTGGTTGTGCTTATGGTGATACTTAAATGTAATACTATTTAGAGAATTATACTTATATGTGTGGCTTCTTGAGATATACTGTCTTGTATGACATGCTTCAAAAGTACTTACTTAATATATATTATACTTAATATATATTATTAGTTTACCATTACCATCATTACGAAGAATACATAGACAAAATATGTTTAGGTTTATGTCAGAAGTATTTTTTAAGGTAAATTCATAAAATGCAGAATGTTTTGTTAATTCTACATTTGTCGTTTTTACAACTGCTGATTGCTGTCTCACTATGGTCCCCATCTTTTTTATTAACACTTATGGCTAGTGTTTAACTGTCTATTTAGGTTTATGTCAAAAGTTTTTTTTTTAAGATAAATTCCCAAAATGCAGAATGTTTGTTAATTCTACATTTGTCGTTTTTACAACTGCTGATTGCTGTCTCACTAAGGTCCCCATCTTTTTTATTAACATTTATGACTATTTAACTACTTACAAAGTAAACTTTGTCACATTTATTGCCTTCAGGTCATTCACTCTACTACAGCAACTGAAAATTTTATTCGCACATAGTGGGGAAAATGATTGTATTTTTAATTCAGGAACCTCGAATGCAAGAGGTGTTGTAATACTTTTCAACAACACTTAGAATATAAAGTACATTCTCATATATCAGATAACGAAGGTAACTTTCTCATAGCTGACTTAACAGTTGACAATAACATATTCACACTCATCACTTTATATGGCCCAAACAATGACTCTCTCAATTTTTACGACAGTATTTCATTAAAATATGAGCAATAGAAAAACAGCACTCTAATAATGTGTGAAGACTTTGATATTGTTCAAGATCCAATACTTGATTAATTACAAAAGCATAAATAACAGTAAGGCAGGAGAACGAGTTTTAGACATTACATGTGATTATAATCTAATTGATCCTTTTAGAGAATTACATCCACATTTAAAACGGTATACATGGAGACGAAGAACTCCATTAAAACAAGCTAGACTCGACTTCTTCCTTGTTTCAGAAAATATGTTTTCTTCAATAGAGAAGTGTACCATTGAACCCAGTTACCGATCTAATCATTCAATGGTGGTTCTAAAATTGAATTATAATCAATTTATACATGGTAAACCCCTTTTGAAACAAAACAACTCTCTTCTTAGTGATATTGAATACTTAAACACAATAAATAAAAAAGTAAAGACATTAAAACACAGTATGCTGTTCCAGTTTATAACATAGAGAACATATGTAATATCCCCGATAATGAAATACAATAAATGACCAATTGTTTCTCGAAACACTACTCATGGAATTACATGGGAAATCTATATATTATTCTAGTTATAAGAAGAAAATTACAGATAAAGAGAAAATGAATTGATTGCTGAAATAGAAACTATAGAAAATAACTTCTCTTTAAATAACTTAGAAACCTTAGAAACATACGAAAATGAAATAAGAATATTAAGAAAACAAAAAATGAACGACTACCTAATTAGACCAAGAGCAAATATAATTGAGAATGACAAAAACCCAACCTCATATTTTTGCAATTTAGAATCTCATAATTACTCTTCGAAGATAATTCCTCACATAGAAAAACAAAATGGAGAAATTATATCAGATCAACATGAAATTTTAAATGAGAAATTCTATGAACAACTATATACTAGCAAAGGCAATGAACTAGAAAATATGAACTTAAAAAATGACTTGAAAGACTTTGATATACCTAAACTTACAGACAGTGAATCAATTAATCGTGAAGGCCAAATATCTTTTGAAGAAGCCTCCGAAACACTCAAAAAAAGAGAAAAATAACAGTAGCCCAGGGTAAGAAGGATTTGGTGCAGATGTTTTTAAAGTATTTTGGCAACATATAGGGCATTTTGTAGTAATTAAAATCTTTAAATTAGGGGTTCACTAAGGGAAAACTATCAATAACTCAAATAGAAGGAATAATAACTGGTATACCTAAGAAAAACAAATCGTGACTGCATCAAGAAGCAAGAATTAACCATCGGCTTCTTTCAACACAGCATTATCTACATAATATAAAAAGAGCAGAAAACCACGAGACAATAGTTTATATGTTTTGGACCTGTCCTTCATCTCAGAATTTTTTAACACAGATAAACACTATCTTTTTAACAAAAAACATAAATCTGAATCTGTCAGAACAAGCATTTATTTTTAACACACAAGTGAAGAACAATCAACTGTAGAGTTAAAAATTACTTTAGAAATGAAATACTACAGATTTACCTCAAAACGACTAAAAACATCGCTCTCCCTTACCCCAATGATATACAGACTACGGTATATGTGTGAAACACATAAACAAATCGCAATTAGAAATAATCAACTAGAAAGATTTCATAATTCATGGAGCAAGTACAAAACCATTATAGATTAATCTAGTAACTCCTATCCATGCTCTCCTCCTGGTACAATTTTAGAGCAAAACCAAGACACTGACAAATTGTAAATCAATTATAACAATAATGCATATTAAATACTTGCATATACAATATGTTTATAAGCAGATGGGTCGTTGGACAGCAATCAGCTGTTAGGTAAAAAAAAATCGTTAACACATTTGTTCCCCTATTCCTGAAATCATATGTTCTCTGCCTCAACCGTACAATACATGTAAATTGTCTGTATTAATTCATTATGCTAAAATATAATTTCATATGAATATTGTAATTGATAAATGTAAAGATATTGTAAGGTGTGGTAAGGGATGGTTCTCCCCGACCCTTGCTACACAATTAACGGGGAGATTAACCGGGTCGTCAAAAGACGGCTCAAAAAACCAAAACGAACTATCTACGAATTTTGTGATATTAAACCAAATTTACTTGCAATAAAAGCAGATATAAAATCGAAATGAAAAGTAGCATTCAAGGACGACAGTCAACCACAAACACACAGAGAAACAAACAACAACTATAAATATGATTAATTAAAAGGCAGGATATATGACATCGCAAACACAAAAGTATTATGGCTACCGCAATTGGAACGGTCAGTGCCAAAACAAGGCTGCTGGGGTTTAAATCAGGTTCTAGCCACACTTACCCTATTGGCATCACAATAAACGGGACAGTGTAAATAAAGATATCCCCGCCAAGTTATAATCTCTAACAAACAAGGCAGCATTAACAGGCAATTATGAAAGAAAACACATAAATGATCATGTATACATAAAATAAAAAAAATAAAAGCCTTGAAAGCCACAAAGTTAGTACTCAATGACTTGGCATAAGTCAGAGCAACAAGAGAACAAACCGTTAAGGGTACGACAATATAAGATTAAAGACAAACATCAGACGCTAGGTACCGTCCTAATAAGTTGATTCCGATTATTAAAGTCCACACATCGTTACCAGCTCTAGCAAAACGAATGACCTGGGAGATATAAACCCAGTATGATATAGCACGAGGAACATCCTCAACTAAGTGTGGATAATTAACGATGGCAACGTTAAATGTGTCTCTTTTATCAGAGATTTATGTACGTACGCCATCATTTGAAATCGAGAGATAACGATCGAGGAATGAATCTATAGTATCGGAATTGTTAGCTTTTATCTACGTGAGCTCTGGTGTATAAATATGTGACCACATGAGCAAAGAACGGATTATCAATATTGAGAATATCATCTAGATACCGAGATATGTAATTAAACGCATCAATGATGTCTCCCTGGCTGGCTGGTGATTCAACATAAAATCTGTTTTATAACAGTAAAAAAACAAATTTGCGACTATTGGTGCACAGTTAGTACCTATAGGAAAAGAAACAACCTGGAGGTAAAATGATTTACCGCATCTAATAAAGAAAGTAGATATAAAATTGAACAGGAAATGTAGCACTCAAAGACCAGTCAACCAAAAGCACGCACAGAAACAAACAACAATTACAGCAAGATATGACATCACAAACATAAAAGGGTTGACAATAGGGCTACCGCCTTTGAACGGTCAGTGGCAAAAAGAGTCGCCAGAGGTTTAAACCAGGTTATAGGGTGTACCAAAACTCACTCTTACTCTATTGTCATACCAATAAAAAGGAGCGATGTAAACACATTTGATATTCTCTAACAAACAATGCGGCATTAATAAGCAATACAAAAGTGTATGAGAGCGGGCCTTTGGAAACGACCGAACATGATTAATACGAAATATTGCAGTCTCGATTTGATTGAGGCTGTTCATGAACGACAGTGACATATGCTTGCTACCGTTCACGCCCACTAGCCCCGGGTTGAGCAGAACTCAATATTCATAAAATCAATAGTATAGAATGTTAACCATCCCAAAGATGGCATGCATATGGCGGTGAACATTCTATATTACATATCCAGCGGCGTATGGTCCCAGTATCTAACAAAATGCTATGCCCCGATGAGCGAAATAAACAAAATGTATTATATTAATTTAAATTGAAGATTTAATTTCACGTTAATAACATATTACATGATTTAACAGTGAATTCTTAACTTGACTCTTGTCGTGTGAAATTTACACAATGACTAATGTTTGCTGTATGCCTGGATGTAAATGTTAAAGTGCATTGTTTCGGTTGGCTGCGTTTTGTGCTAGCTAAACATTGCATCGGCGTTTTTGCGTTGTATACTAATCGTGAAACTAATCCTGTATACACGGATCAAAATTCAAAATTACATTCGTTTGTATTTCTTATTTTAAATATATTTACGAATAGTTGTGTGATAAGTGTTTTGTCTTGATCAATAGTTTGTAAAATATTAGTTTTTAGTTAAAATTCTTACATCTTTAGAAAGTTACCCGCCTTTTATTTGAAAACACGAAATGTGCTGATAAAACACGTAGCATGAATCAAATCCGCTTTAAGATGTACACTATATACTTCTTAAGATTGATAGGAATAATATAAAACACACACAAAAAACATACATTTTTTACCCATATATTGCAGCTGTCCGCCTATAATAAAATGAAATAATACTTCTAAATTACGTCCTTTTTAATTGAATATAATTTGAAATTAAGTAACTGTATTGTTAGCATTAAAGATTTCGAAAATGTCTTATGCAAACGCATTTGTAATGGTAATGCTAGTAAAAATTGATGTCGAAATAATTTAAGTTGAGATGTTTTAAAATTAGGAACATCAAAAGCTGCACTTATTCAAAGTACATAAAAAACAACTTCTCTTTTATATGAATCCATAACATGTATCAACTCACTAATATATTGTCAATTACCGGAACTGTATATTATATGCATGTAATTCTGTATTTATTGATATTTGTGAACTCATGGGCAGAATGCCTACTGTTTGAATTAAAAAAGATATAATATTGCATAACAAAAGTGCCCAGATGTATGTGTTATAATGAAAAAAACTCCAAGAAAATATATCGACTTCAAAGCTTTAAATCAGAGCACACGATTTAAACTCTCAACCGTATCTCCAATCAAGCGTGAAATACACAAGAGAATAGTATTGACATATTCTTAGGTGGGTACTTTTGAAGTATATATACGTGTGTGAATTTAAAAAAAAAATGGTTGCTAAAAGATTCTCTTCATTGCAAATTATTTTTAACATCCTAAAATCCCCTTTTGTACCAAATTTAGCACTGTGTTTTGAACAAAGTTACAGTTGTATT
Source organism: Cyrtodaria siliqua (assembly GCA_037043455.1). Classification (NCBI taxonomy): domain Eukaryota; kingdom Metazoa; phylum Mollusca; class Bivalvia; order Adapedonta; family Hiatellidae; genus Cyrtodaria; species Cyrtodaria siliqua. Next base: position 91,595 of record JAWPHD010002567.1, read on the forward strand.
ATATACTGAAAAGTAAAAGAACGCATAATGGGTATTTCCGCTATATATTTAATAAGCTACTGCTAATCGAATGGTAAAGGGCGACATTAGGCCTGTCGTTTCGGAAAGAACGTTTGAACAGCACCGAACACACTAATGGTTAACCCTTTAAAGTTTCTTATCGACTGTTGTGTTTTGGTAATATTACATTTCATAGATGTATTATATGAATATGCTTTTTGTGCAGTCTTTGTGTGAATATATTGAAAGTTCCATATAACCTTACATACAGTGTGTAACACAAGCCGGGCTAGTGTGTGATCTGATATTCTATGCAGTGTATTCTATACTGGTCACACAGAGGTGTTTTGGGTAGTTCTTAAACGGTGTTTACACGGGGTGTAATTGGGGAGACTGTGTAGTCCTTTAAACAAAGGAAGGTCAAACTGGGGTTAACACATGGTGTGTTGGGGAAGATTCACTTCCTTATAAGGGGATTGTGTTAACACATGTACATTACACAGTGTTTACACGGGGAGATTGTGTAGCCTTTAGACAAAGGAAGGTCAAACTCGGGTTAACACCTGATGTGTTGGGGAAGATTCACTTCCTTATAAGGGGCTTGTGTTTACACATGTGTAAGAGGTTGGTGTTACACACTGTAGTGGTATAAAAGGTGTGGTTCAGAGATATTGGGGATCTTTTTGGCATTATTTTCGGCTTAGAATACTTGACATTAGGGGGAACTTCAAAACTTCAAATTATCTCAAAACGTGAAATGGGACTTTGAATAAAGTGAGAAAGTGACATTAATTTGAACGGTCTAATTTGGTATATTATGAACATTACATTAATTGAAGAAATATAGATAAATTCGTGTTGTAAAGAATATATGACTTTGTGTTTCCTTACATCATAAACTCGGTCACAAACTACCAGTCATAAAGTATAATACCCGTGGGTATGAAGATTACAACACTGGTGGCAGCGTCAGGGATTTTTGGACTTTAACACGCGTCTTTTATTGGACAATTGTGGTGGACGATTACATTAAGACACATAATTACGGCATATTAAATATCGGATTAATTTAAGCAAACCTTTTCTGGAACTTTTTAAACAGATATTTGGAATTCGTATTAGAATAGTAACAATCACCATGCAAATCAAGATGTTACTTTTGATGTGTTTGAGAATAGTTTTGGAATGTTCGTTTAAAACAAAAGCAACTTCTGTATGCAATGAAGATGATTTTTTGCAGAACGTGAATTTAAATACAGGTCACAGTTTGGAACTTGAAACTTTAGCTGATGTTTATGTTTGGTCATATGACACTCAGCATGACTACAAAGGACGCAAATGGAAAGTGTAAAGTGTTTATTAATAAGTATGCCAAACCCGTAAATACAACTCGATCTATTCAAACAAACGTTATGATTAATGAACAATGGACATGTTTTATTTGTTTCTGTACTTCCAAATACTATGTTCATCAGAGACTAGATCGAAGGAGTCAAACCTTCTAAGAGGATTCTGTTTTTACAAATGAATTTTTCTCTGATGACTATTTTGTTTGAAATGTTTCTGGTGGAGTGCTGTCAACTGTATCTTGGAGATCATGATTGTCAAATGGTGGACATTTGATTAGTCAATTTAAATATGCGGTACGCAGTTGTGTTGATTTGGAACAATTACATTGCGGAGGATTACCGTGTGTAAGAAGCGTCATAACCAAGGATCTGTACTGGCTGACGTTGATGATGTGATCCCATTATTTACTCGAAATGTGTCATGTTCAAGTTCTGAAAGGACGTCCAGCAAACAAGATGTGGGCAAATGCAGATATGTATCAAACTGGACGCGCGGACTTTTTGTTTTTGTTGCGCTACTTGGAATAACTGGATTATACATGTACGTAGAAAATCGTGACCCGAGGTGTGAGGGATATTTGAATAACAATATTGTGGATTGGTGTAACCCGTTTGGGAGATTTCTCTTCTGGATTATCATCGTAACAGTTATGGTGATTGGGGTATATGGCGTGGTAAACTACAGAAATAGTATCAAATTGGGATTCAGATTGCTTACAAATGTGTCTGTAGGTAGACTCAGACCGTTAAGCATATTCCAATCAGATGAGGAACTACTGAAGTTAAATAACCCCGAGAATACCAATAGCAACCATAACAGTGAAGTAGATGGCCCTGCAGCCAGCCTAATGCAAGCTCAGGAAGGTTATATATCATCCGAATTAACATTCCATGATGATAATATTGACAGCATGTTAAAAGGATCATTAGCCAGTTACACACCTAATCAAATCCTGGAGATGCAACATAATGACCCTGAAATTGGGAAGGTGATTAAGTGGATAAAGACCTCAGAGATAAGACCAAACCGTGACCAGATTCCCAGCGAGAGCCCATTTGTTAGAAATTTATGGCTTTTGTGGGACCAATTGGTGATTATTGATGGGATACTCTTCAAAGAATGGATAATTCAAGGTCAGCATTATAAACAATTAGTGGTTCCATCATTGCTAAGGAACAAATATTGGAATCAGGACATGATTCCATATCTTGTGGTCACCTGGGGATAAGGAAAACTACATATAAATTAAAGAGAAACTATTTTTACTGGTATCGTATGAAAGACAGTGTATCTCATTACATAAGGAAATGTACCACCAGTGGGTACAGAAAGATGCCGGGGTGAAATTACATAAAAGTCCTATTTTGGGATAGGTAGTGTCACAACCACTAGACAGGATATGCATAGATATTTTAGGTCCTTTGCCTGAGACCGAAAGTGGAAATAAATATGTTCTGGTGGTTATGGATCATTTCACTGGATCATTTCATTGAATATGGCTGCTGTTTACAACTACACAGGACCAGGAAGCAAACTCAATTTTCCGAGCAAGATGATTGCGAAAATATGTTGAAGGAAAGTTAAACTTTAATTTCTGGAGATTAGTAGTCTTAGTTGAATGTGAGTCCAGCTGTATGAAGAATAGTGTGATTGGGGCTAATGTAAATAAACTATGTTCTGTGTGATGACAGAGAGGTGCCATTATGTGCAGGACTGGAAGCCCTTATCAAGTGAATGGGCTATTATTGACCATGTCATAGCTGTGACATGTTTCTGCTTTTGGATGATTGTTATTCTAAGGAACACTTTATAGCCATTATATGGGATACTAGGTGTCACTGTTGTTGAAATCGTTGTTATTCTCAGGAAACTATGGAGTAATAAACTACATGATATGAAGGTTTGCACCCTGCCTGAACATAATGTCAAACTTTGTGAGAGAACAGGGATCTGTCTGTCAGCATAGGAACTCTCCATTAAATGTAGTGACACTTTAAACATTGAAAGCCTGGAACAGGACCGTCATTCACCCTTCACTCTTCGAAGCTGTAGGACTTAACTTATAATAACTTGTATTAGGATTTCATCCTAACTTTACTATGGCTGCAAACGACATTACATCTAACAATATGGGATATTATTCATTTGTGGATTTATCTCCACCACCTCAGTGCGAGGCAATTGACGTTGCGGTCACTGCCGGAGATCCATTTGGGGCAGTGACAGACACCAAACTGGCGGAGATGGAGACAAGGATTACTGCCTCCATTGACATCAATGCAGGTTTGATCCGGGGTCAGATGGCCCGAGGATTTAGAGACTGCATGGCATATGAACGAGAATTGATAGGGAAGGTTCTTAGCACTCTTCAAGACATCTCTAACCAGTTGGTACAAGTCAGTCCGGGGCACCCATTGGACCCAGCGATGTTTGCCGGAATTGTTCGCCTGGCTGAGCAGGCCATTGCCTTCCTTAAACTGGCGAGTCCTGTTCAGGGAACCAGTATGACAGCTCAGTAATATTTGCACGTATTAGTTTTGGATTTTTAAAAGTGTGCATATATCTAACATATTGATTTTAGGGTTAAACAAGATGATATCAACGTGGTTGTTCATTTTAAGTAAATTAAAATGTCACCATGAAATATGTAATAATAACCCATATTTCATAGGTTCACTAAATAAGTTATGGATTAAACCTGTTATTCATGAAATGTGGATTACTAAAAATAAGTTAAATTGGATTATTAGTGTATCTACTGTTTGCCGGGCATTGGATTATTAATTACCACCATTGGATTATTACGTTCTAATAAAGGATTAACCAAGTTATTATTCACAGTTTGGATTTACATGTTCCTATTCTCTTGGATTTACTAAGTGTTCAGTGTGATGAATGCTATTCGCCTGTCTAACGGATTAACCTTACCCTTCCTACTGGTTGCCGGGCATTGGATTATTAATTACCACCATTGGATTATTACGTTCTAATAAAGGATTAACCAAGTCATATTCACAATTTGGATTTACATGTTCGTATTCTCTTGGATTTACTAAGTGTTCAGTGTTGATGAATGCTATTCGCTGGTGGATTTATCAGTAAATACCAAATTTAACGGATTAACCTGACCCTTCATGGTGGAATTTACTACCTTATATCTACGTTGGAGACACTGAGTTTCCCAGTGTCCGGTCCTATCTACGTTGGAGACACTGAGTTTCCCAGTGTCCGATCCTATCTACGTTGGAGACACTGAGTTTCCCAGTGTCGGGTCCTATCTACGTTTCCGGGTGTCACGTCCTATCAGCGTTGTTTCAGTCTGGTGGCTGAATCAAACCCAACCATGCGAAGCGGTACCAATGGGACCAGTATACCAGAATTTATATTGTGGGACTATAGACATAAAGTGCTCTTTCTTTTTCCATTGTAATTGTTAAAAATAAATTCAGCAAAGCACTATTTCGCGGAAAATGATAATTCAGGACTCTGTGTGATTGTGACGGTGTGTGAGGTTGTGCTATTTTCTTTTGTCAATTATTTAGGGAAACATGTAATGCTTACTTCCAGTGCCTTTCCGGTTATAGAAGGACTTGGATTTTAATGTGGATTTATATAATATATTTCCTAAGTCAGAGAAAGACATTTTTGGAATTAATTTTTGATTATTAAATTGAAGATTATGATAACTAATAGCGTGTAAGGGTAATTCATTTGTTGTTATGCTAATTACTTTTACATTTGGTTTAAAACTCTTTTCTTTCGGTTTAAGGAAGGGGCAGTGTTGTGTTTTGGTAATATTACATTTCATAGATGTATTATATGAATATGCTTTTTATGCAGTCTTTGTGTGAATATATTGAAAGTTCCATATAACCTTACATACAGTGTGTAACACAAGCCGGGCTAGTGTTAGATCTGATATTCTATGCAGTGTATTCTATACTGGTCACACAGAGGTGTTTTGGGTAGTTCTTAAACGGTGTTTACACGGGGTGTAATTGGGGAGACTGTGTAGTCCTTTAAACAAAGGAAGGTCAAACTGGGGTTAACACATGGTGTGTTGGGGAAGATTCACTTCCTTATAAGGGGATTGTGTTAACACATGTACATTACACAGTGTTTACACGGGGAGATTGTGTAGCCTTTAGACAAAGGAAGGTCAAACTCGGGTTAACACCTGATGTGTTGGGGAAGATTCACTTCCTTATAAGGGGCTTGTGTTTACACATGTGTAAGAGGTTGGTGTTACACACTGTAGTGGTATAAAAGGTGTGGTTCAGAGATATTGGGGATCGATCGACCTTTTGGCATTATTTTCGGCTTAGAATACTTGACATTAGGGGGAACTTCAAAACTTCAAATTATCTCAAAACGTGAAATGGGACTTTGAATAAAGTGAGAAAGTGACATTAATTTGAACGGTCTAATTTGGTATATTATGAACATTACATTAATTGAAGAAATATAGATAAATTCGTGTTGTAAAGAATATATGACTTTGTGTTTCCTTACATCATAAACTCGGTCACAAACTACCAGTCATAAAGTATAATACCCGTGGGTATGAAGATTACAACACGACAGAATGCGCATTAGGCTAATTTAGGCCTTAAACTCTTAACATTAAACACAATTCTGAAATGGCTTGACTTTTTCACGCGAAACTTCAACATTTATGAATTTCGTGAAACAAAGTTCTACTACATGACAGAGTTGTCCTTTCTGTAATTAGTTGTAGCCCCTTTTTGTACAAAATACGTTGAGATATATCTGGAATAATACGTGGAATTAGGTGTATATAATAGTGTAGTATTAGGGCAATTTTTTGATTATGCGTTTCTTTTTCCTTTCAGTATAATTCCTATCCGCAAAATAAACGGAGTGTCTATTGACACGTATGTAAAAATAGCACAACCGTAAGAGTGGGTCAATGGCGGTTATCACGCCCGTAATATTTACATTATACTATTATGAGTTCATATTTTTTGCCAATTTTATGTGGATACACAACCGTCAGCACCAACAACACTTAAAGGCGGAGGGGACGATGATATCATACATGGTAAAACGTTTTAAACATATGCCGAATTTCAAAAATGTTTTGAGCAGTGGAAGTTAAAAACTGCATCACCAATGAAGATTTCAGATTCAAGAAAGAACACTGATGGTAGTTCTGGGTTTCCTTATCTTTACGTAGTATACGTATGTAAACACTACGAAAAACCACGTGTAAGAGGAAATTCAGTTCGGCCTAACCAGTCATACTTCCCAACGCGGTGTTCTGTAAAAATTCGACTTGCATCAAAAATATGGTTATAAAGTAACTTTTGTTGAAGAAACGTATAATCTATGGTGGGGATAGATATAGATTATCAAAAAAAAAGTCAAGAAAAAAAGCAATGTATAATATGTATTACTTATTTCAACTAACAAGTTTTTCCAAAATATAATATCCAATTTAAAAAATACATGTAACAAACAAGTATAAAAAGTTTTTATACGTGTCACTAATCTCCTTATTGAACTTATTGCTTGATACGTTTCCCATTGTCACTTCTATTATACGTGTCACCAACTAATCTCATTATTGACACTTACCGTAGAGTCATTATAACGGTTCGTGTAATTCTCATATACGTGTCACTAGACAGGTAACACGAATACACGTATACGTGTAAATAGCGTCTGAAATGAAATGGTATGTTTAAAGGGACACACTTTTTTGTATTTACAAATTATTATTACTATTTCAAAGCAATGTCATTGACAAGCACTATGGTTTCGGACACATTTTAATTCCTCGTCATTCTAGACGAATAGTTCGGGAAGTTTTATGTGATTTGTGACCAACTAAAACACATGCACTGTAGAGGTTCGAGAAGTTTCATGATGACCCGATCAAACGTTTATAAGCGGTCAGATTCATATAAATAGAAAGAGTATGAAAAGAGAAATTTGGACGGATTGTGGGCACTATGATGAATCCTGACATTCACGTTTGATGGTTGTCTTCAGTGTTGCCTAGGCTAGCTGTGCCCTTAATTTATTCTCCTGTTTCCCTGGCTTCCGACAAGCCACTGAGTATTTGCTTTTTGGCTTTCGAGATTTTCGTTTTCTTATATTCATATATACATTGATCATCTTTGTAACGCACGAGTGATTTAATTACTACGCATCCGAACTCCGAACTGTATTTAATACAGATACGTATTTATCAATTCGATTCTAACACTACAATCATCCCATTGTTTACGCTATTGTGGGGGCACTATATTATCTCGGAGGTCAAGGTAATCAGGCTGTTATGTTTACAGGCTGTTCCATTACACGTCCCCGTAAGTTCTACTACTATAAGTTTTTATTTTTGCTCGCCCTATGACACAAGGCCTTTTGGCGAGCGTTTCTAGGTAGATTATTTTATTTATTCCTTATAAATATTCTAAGTAGATTATTTTAACGTTATCATCTTTCAAGAAATGACAAGAACAACGCAGCCACTTCAATATATGCCCAAGGAAGATTATGGGGTTCACCAATTTTATTGTTTTAAATAATTTACATCAATTAGCCAGGCCATCGAAAAAGGGTACCAGCTCGGGGCATGGGTCAGTGGTGTGTGAACTATTAAAACAGTCTCTAGAAAGTTAAAAATGTTCTTTTTATTTATTTATATATGTACATTATCCATATTTTGTCTGATCATTGCTCCCTTGTTTAATTGGGATCCGGTCAAAACGTATCGTAACCAAAACGTACCGAGTCAAAACGTACCCAAACAAAAGTCAAAACGTACCTTACAGAAGCCAAAACATACAATATATAAACATATAGTAACATTTTACCTCGGCATTCACTTAAATATCAATATATTATCAATAAATTAATAATTTCACTGCTTATTATCAATGATTCATTATATTTTATGTTCGATATACTAGATAATTGATATACAAATGAATCACTATATATCTATATATATGGTCCACGGACACGTTGCCTTGACTGTACTCATCCCATTTCCTGAAAAATCCTCGACTGTGTGGTACTCTGTGACTTCCGTTGTAGCTTCTTCAGCTTCCTCTCAGACACTAGCGCCGGTAACGGAACTGGCGGCAGATACAGCGAGGCGGTGGTATCCGTGTCTTCTGCCTGACTATCTGCGATCTCTTCAGTTGATTCATAAGCTGTCGGCACGTCATCAATGATGGTAGACTGGTCGTAGATAGTTGACTCATGATCTTCCGATCTCAATGAAGTTAGCATCCGAATTATCTTAATACCGTCTAGAGACCTTCGTCTGAGGAAGTGTGTCTGTCCACACAGAGCCACGTGGAGGCGACACTGGGGAGGGCAATGATCAAAGATATACATAGATATTATGTGATATAGTGGAACAGAAGCCTGCTCTAATAACGAATGACTGCCTATAGATAAAACTAAAATCTCCGAAGCTTCTGATAAAACAAGTGGTGATAAGTATTAAAATGTGTATATACAACTAAGATTTTATCGGAGATATTAATGTGCGCAAAGGGGTATTCTATGATTAAGTGTACCGTAAACATAAGTACATCCACTCACTCTTTATCCCATATATTTACAACATAGATATAATCAAAGTGCTGAAGGCACTGATGGGCGGTGCTTTTTGTAAGTCGAAATAATCGAAATAATAAAAACATTCGTAGTTCGGATGCGTAGTAATTAAATCACGAGCGGCACGAGTGATTTAATTACTCGCATCCGTACGACTAATTTATTATTTTTTAATTCTAACACGACCTGCGCAGTCTTTCATATACGTATTTTATCGTAGAACAACGTACAGTTGTCTCTCTTTTTTGTGTATATGAAAGACTGCGCAGGCCGTATTAGGATCTACGATAAAATCCAGCTGTTCCATTAATTCCCCGCGTACATATTCTTAACAAGGCTAAAATTATTCTAAATGCTTCATTTTACACTATGTGAAAGTATTAATATATTTATTTTTGATCCCACTATTTGTGCCAAATTAAGGACACATCTATGATGAATTATATATTCATATAGTAAACCTTACCTATAAATCCTTTCTGTCTTCTTTACAATGGTGAAATGATTCATTTTACATTAGTACAACTTACATTCTTATTAATATACCTAAATATGGTTTAACCCATTTAGATAGCTTGTCATTAATATACTTTTTTTATTGTCAAATATCTTCAAATATCCTATCCACTGGGTCACCACGGTTTCATCTAGACAGCATAAGGCAATAATTCTAACTTCGAGTGAGTTTTTCAAGGGGAGGCGCACGGACGTAAGCTCGGCTTATGAGAATACCTCTCCATGAAATTGTTACAGTGTATTATTTTGTAATTGTATGTTTATGGATAGCTCCGGTAAAATGTATGTTTTTGTATAATGTTTGCGAAAATGTGGACAGTTTTAAATGCAGGTGTGAATGGTTTCACAGATAACATTTGAAATCGGCTTTTATTTGTATTAAGTATGTTTGATATGACTCCTTATATATATGTTAAATAATTAGATTTAAACGAAAGATTAGGTCACAAAGGAAGTTGACCAAGATAGCAATTCATACCTGAGGGGTATTAGTTTAAGTATAGATAAATTGGCGTTTATTGCATCAAATAGTACTTAGACATTTATATTGTCCGGGTTACCATGGTAACCGCTATGGAATGCACATTTTTATACAAGGGACTTTTGTGGGGTAGGATGGCGGGAAGTTAGTTAAGGTTTGGATGTGAACTACAGTAGTTATCCGTGTGTTAATGAAAATTGGACTATCCATTTCATGAGTTGTTAATATTCATATTAGAACTTTTAACGTTTGTTATTTCCAACATTTAGACATTGATAACATGATATATTGGTTTTCCGATAAATAACTTACTGTTTGACAATATGTGATATGAAGATAAAAAAAGAAATATTAAAACAACAAACATCAGAAGAATTCGACTTTATCGTTCATTGAATTTTCCTACAGAAAAATAGGACTAGTAAAATAAAGATTATAACAAAATCATAGGCGTTGGAGCCGGTGGGGCTCGTCCCCACCACTCCCATGTTCAGATTGGGTGGGTGGTGCGGCAGAGTATGCTTTGCCCCCTCCCTCTAAATAATTTGAAGAAAAAAATGGTTAGCGCTCAAAAAGTACTTTTTGCCCTATATAATGTTGTAGTTTTGGTGTAATTGAGCGTGGATAACTATATTATTTTGCCCCCCACCCCCCAGAATAATTGACATACTTTTTTTATTGTCAAATATATTCAAATGTCCTACCCCACCCATAATTGAAACGTCGTGAACGTATGAAGATCGTGTATGGCCACTGGAATGAATACTGCAGAAAATCGTTTCAATTTCACACCTCACTAAGCAAGCACAACAACAACATACCTGTACTGTATAAATAATCGCACTTCTTACCTGTACTGTATAAATAATCGCACTTCTGTAACATGTACTGTATAAATAATCGCACTTCTTCGTCAGATGTTCGGGAAGCAAGTGTTTGCCATAAACTAGTGGAAAACGTATCTATTATATTCACAGCACTTGGAAAATGATCGATGTTTTTTCACAAAATCAAATATAAAACTGACAAATCTAAACATGCTATCTTGTCGAACCAGGATAAACGTTCAGGCTTGTCGGAGTATGTATCCTCTCGTTTTATCAACACACGAATACACTATAGTGACGTCTTATGATTTATATTCTTAGAATATCCAACCACCAAGCCATCTGGTATCATATGGAACACCAACATGTGTACATTGACCATCCGTTGTAATAAGTTGCTCAAATAGGGTGACCTGATCACAATCTGTATACACAAAATGAATCTGTATACACAAAACTTTTAATTTATGCGCGTGTATAAATATCGTATCTGAATTGAACGCATACATACTGATATGTTTTGAAATATACTGATATTTATAGCCTGTATGTTTTGAACTTATTATACCATGTATACCAAGAAAAAGCGGTAATATAAGAAGTCGTATAATATAAATATTTTCAGTTCAAATAACAATTAAATTATGTTATTAAAGAGCTACACGACATTCATGGAGTGATACAATTATCCAGTATGATTTTGACTTTAGAGGGACACACGGTAATCCTTTTTTTTAAATTACGGCGTCCTGTTAGATTTTTTTTCATAAATGACATTTGTTCAATCATTAATATTAATTATAAGAAATTATGTTTGCATATTACTAACTGTTGATATTATTGCACCAATAATATAGTAAACCTAAGTTAGTATAAGAAGAAAACATGAAAACTCAAAATTGTGTTCAATAATATGCCAGCAGTTAAAGTGAAAATGATACTGTATAAATAAATCCAGACGCTATTTCAATGGTCGATAAACACTTCAAGATTGCCATGTGTCCCTTTAACCTGCTTCCATGCATTTAAAGGGACACACTGCAATCTTGAAGTGTTTGAAATGGGTTTCTCAATTTATATATCCAGTATCATTAATTTTTTACTTTTACCCTGAATACATTTAAATAAATCAAATTTTAAGTATTCGTTATTTCGTCTTATTATGCTATAAGTTTTAATATATTATTGGTGCAATAATATCAAAAAACAAAATATGCAAAAACAAAATGCTTAATACCATTTTTATAATTAATATTAATGATTAAACAAATGCAAGTTATGCAGAAAAACTAGCGGGACGCCGTTAGTTTTTAAAAAATAAAGATTGCCATGTGTCCCTTTAAACGTATTGGTAATATAATTCAGGGGGTAGTAGTTTCAATATTAGGCGAGCAATAGGTTAGTCTCTTACAAAATGGCGGATCTCGGAAATCATGAGAAGAGGCAGGTCATTTGGATTTTTTTCTACCTAAAACTCTGTTATTTATTAATCCCATTCCGTGCATTCGGTGACCGAAAATGTTGTTAGTCGACGGATGTGTTGTTTCTCATGTATGCTTACCTTATTACAAATGTTTCCTGGACACGTCAATGGCGATGTATATCTATGGCAATGTTTTAAGAATATACATTGATACAAACATGTATAGAAAATCTCAGTCAAAATAAAAACTTATAACCAAATAAATTAGTCGTCAATAAATGTTGTGCACGCTTACGAAAAGGTTTGTCCCAATGTGTTAGTTTGCGTCAATGACAACAATTTAATCAAGGTACATTTTTAACATCATTTCTGTCCTCCATTAATGGTAATGTGATGTTTCTTATTAAGTTATAAGAAGTAATAGAGATATAGAGGATCTTAAACGAGTTCCCATTTCATATAATATTTATGAAACGAGTTATTATTTTAATTTTAACGAGCCTTTTGGCGAGTTAAAATTAAAAATAATTCATAACGAGTTTCATAAATCTTATATGGAATGGGAACGAGTTTAAGATCCTTTTTATCACATAACATTGCAATCAAATTAGTAAAAATAATTCAGATGGACATAGAACCGCCAAGACGTCAGACACACTTTAGCGCCAAAACGTCATAAAATATGTGACGTAGTAACGTCGCTTCTCAAACATAACGTTGCGTATAAAAGAGTTCGTGTTTTACCTCTTTACAACATAGCAGTTTACGCCACCTTTTTAACCAACCAACAACAATGTTTTGTATAACGTGCATTATTTTTATAAGCTGTCACAATTAATAAGTTTATGACTCAGATCTGTGTGAATTTGTAATAAATAAAATAGTTTCAGTTAATAAACTTGCGTAGTGTTACAGGTTTAACTCAACCAATCAAAATCGTTCCAGGTTGTATGACGTGTGTCATACAATACAATATTAAATGAGTGTTCGACACTGCTAACAAGGGACGTTATGTGATAAATAGGGATATCAAACAGTCGTTATGCTATCTTAAAGTATGGAATGTGTCCTTTCAAAAGAACAGTTGCTGCCATCAAATGAAACAAACTGTTAAAAGCATACATGTGTCAGATATTGTCAAACGTTGAGCCTTGTGCATGAAACTACGATTAGGAATTAAATGTATTCTTCAATAATAAGTTGCTTTTATCACGGAATGCTTGCATGAATATATAATAAATAACTGTAGAATACAAGTTTAATATTCAGTTATACTCTTTTATTTTATTTTATATGTGTGAACGATGAAATAGAGAATGTTATGTCAGTGCCTTTTACTATTAAGTTAATTAGGCGAGGCTTAGAAAACGAAGAATGGCGAGGCTCTCCCGAGCCATTCTTCGTTTTCGTGCCGAGCCTAATAAACTTGACAGTAAAAGGCACTAACATAATATTGTATTTATCATGTAGATTATCCACATGTTTTGTATGAATTACTATTATTACCTATTTCTCAGAATGTTACGCTCATCGAGGACGCCGCCATGTTGTTGTTTTTTGTTTGTTTTATGACGTCAGGCAACGTTTCGTGCATGACGTCAGCTAACGTTACGTACAATAAACGCCGAGGGATTCCGCATTCATTTGCTCTATTGGTCATTGCCTAATAAAGCAAAATTTAATAGGCCACCCCTTTATTAGGCAGAAAAGTGCATATCTGCATGATAAAGGCACATATTCATAAAACATACATTAAACAAGATTAATTCAATCATAATACATTTTGTGTTCGTGCGTTAATATACACTTAAATATAAATATCAATATTTATCACATAACATGCGGTGTGGGAGTATAATAACACCATTCAATATTTCCGATATTCCACTAGTGGTATAACATAACGTTAATGACGTCATGGACGTCACGTTAATGTACGTTTTCTGACGTAATGTGACGTAATAAAATATCACAATTGTTCTCATTCATTATTGAATTTATTAAACGAGTTGGCAAAATGGTATAAGTCGAGGCTCTTGCCGAGCATTATATACGTCACTGCATATGTCAATGACGTTAGTACATGTGTTACTATGTATAGTAACAAAAACTGCCTGTTTCTTGTGTGATACAGGCATTGCCTCTGCGGTCATATTAGATAATCCCGTGCAACGGCGGGCCAAAAATCCATATGAAGGGCCAAAAAAACAATATAGCGGGCCGAAAATCCATATTAAATCTAGATTGCGTTACATACATTTTGCATAAAATTATAGATATTTTTTAATAATTGACCACGAACCAGTCACATCGTGCATCGGCACGTGCATCCAACGGCATGCGACGGTTGAAAATGGCAGCAAAAAATGATCGCTACCTTGTCAAGATTACCATAGTGCACACAGGAGATCGTTAGAAGACGATACAAAGATGAGGACGGAGTGTTAATTTAGTCACCTGCAATTATTTGTTATATCACACTGTTCGTCTTGACGAGACCTTTCATCTGATATTTAAATTATATCTTTAAATTAAGCTGTAAACTATTACATAAAATAAAAATTGCTGTCATCGGAATATCTTTTTCAGTATACTTGTTTTACTGATCCCAAACCCTTCGGAAAAAGTACGTCTCTGTCGACGTCGTGTCATTAAAGACACTTACCCGCCATATAATGGCAAAATTACTCTGCAAAACTGTTTATCCAAACTCTTTTCAGGTGTTCAGGTCATATAATAATGCCTATGTACTGATTATACGTATAGGTTTATTAAACAGTTCTTAAAATACCCGTGACTGAATATGCGTATAATGAATTATGAGTTTGTAACTCTTAATTCGAAGTCCCACTGGCCCAGATAATCCCACTGGGAAATCCAACCCAAAACTCCCGCCGGGACAAGTGGGATCTCACTGGGAATTGTGATGGGATCCCACCGGAATCCCACTAGGAATCCCACTTATATTTTCAGTAGGGATGTGCAAAACATTTTTTCTTTCTTGAGAATGTCCAATTTTATAATATTAATATACATAGTTTTTCAAATGGTATTATATTTTCTTATTGTATAACTGCAACAAAATAAACATAAGATACACGAATGACGATATAATAGACTGAGACAGAGTTTATTTCCATATATTGTATTTTAGATGGAGGTAGAATGTAGTTTCAGAGTTTTGGTTTATATGCGAGACATTGAAACAATCAATACATATAAGACCAATGTAAATTGGCCCTTGTATTATAAACATATCATGTAAAGTTTCAGCTATTTTTTGCAATATGAAGATAACTTAAAGTAACTGCACATACACAGATGGGATTTCTAAATAACGTTGTCAGTTGTGTCCTAACATGCCTAAAACGTTCATAGATACAAGAACACTGCTTAGGGATGAAGGATGAAAGATACGCTTCTGCAGCTCTTAAGCGAAATGGCCTTAGATATATGATGAAAATTCCCATTCTGCAGCTCTAAAGCGCAAGACTTTTAAGATGAAACATGAATATTCCCATTCTACAGCTCTAAATCGCAATACCTTAGAGATAAAAGTTGAAATATACATGTTCTACAGCTCCAAAGCGCAATACCTTAGAGATGAAGGATTAACATGCCATTCTGAAGCTCTAAAGTGGAATACCGCAAAGATGAAGGATGAAAGATACGACCTCTGCAGATCTTACTTAATGTCTCACACCACAATTAATTTTCCATAGGGTCCCATTGTAAGAGATAAACAAAATTTACGACATGTCTGTATGCTTAAATTCTTCATTGATCCAATATCTGCAGTTATCTGTTATTAAAACACAATTAAAACACAATTAAAACATATTTATCAGGTTGAACATTTTTAAATTTCATGTTTGCCTGATTGCAATTGTATAACGTTAAATTTTGATAGGTGACATCTATCAAAATTTAGCGTAATAAGTGACATCTATCAACATTTAGCGTAATAAGTGACAACTATCACAATTTAGCGAAATAAGTGACACCTATCAACATTTAGTGTAATAAGTGACACCTATCAACATTTAGCGTAATAAGCATGATAAGTGACACCTATCAACATTTAGCGTAAATGTGACATCTATCAACATTTAGCGTAATAAGTGAAACCTATCAACATTTAGCATAATAAGTGACATCTATCAACATTTAGCATAATAAGTGACACCTATCAACATTTAGTGTAATAAGTGACACTATCAACATTTAGCGTAATAATATGACGAAAATACAACCCCGTGGTGATTTCACCCACGATGTTTTAAATGAACCAGAATTAGCTAGAAATCTTATATCAACATGAATTTTCCGTGATCTCTTCCTAAAATGCCGTAGATTAATAACATGGTAAGGATAAATCAATTGATACAATGGAAAGTCCTGTAAAATGAGGAAAAGTGGAACTTGTTTAAACTACCTCCTTTATATGTAGGCCATGAGTATTCAAGGGAGATAATAGTGTTGTGAGTTCTTTTAACAATCGTGAACGCTCGGCCAATTCCGTCATTCTTCGGGATCCCGCATCGTGTGTTTGGCGCATCGGTATTTTCAAAATTTCGACATTCTGTTATCCGGAAGAAAACGGCACAGAAAATAGTGCACTGTTGCTATGTAAACAATAAAGCCGCTATGGATGTGAAGCAGTGTAAGAGATGTTGCGAATGACCTTTTAACTAACCCGGAAGTAAACAAATGAAAAATTGTAATAATAAATGCAGTAATATTAGACAGCTAATTAGCTCTGCTAAAAAGCAAGTTTAAAGTGATATTTAAAAGATGGATGTGCTTAGTTGTTCCTTTTCATATATCGAGGGTTTAACGCGTATCTATGCTAAGTGTATTTTAGTAATTTTTACAGTAGAAGCTAAAAAGCTCACATTTGACTCATTTTCAACATAAATCTTTTAAATTTTCAAATGTTGTGTACAAATGTGTGTTATTTATATATAATGAAGTCTCTTTACATTATCTTTAATTACAATTATTTTTTGATGAAATATCTCTTGGCACAGTTTGGCACTGAATTTTAAGTTTCAAAGCTCAATTTTGTTAAAATGTGAAACTATGCTTAAAGTCATTTATAAAAATAGGTTTTTAGTAGAGATCTGATGTAATTGAAATTACTTTTTTTTCTCAATTCATTGATGTTCATAGGCATAGAATTTACAACTGATAAACAGATTTTTGATAGTCAGATTTAAAAGAAAATCACTAAAATTCACAAAAATACTATTTTTTCCTATTCTTACACTTTAAAGTCAAATAGTTAAGTGGATTATGATGGGAAAAGAATATAAATCTGGCGGCTGCAGATTATCAACACAGTTCTTAAAATAAGTATTTTTACTGAAAAAAAGAAAAGAATCCAAAGTAGTGTGTTATACTGGCTATTCGACATTGTTCCTCGTCCCTCGTTCGCGACCTTGAACTTCGTCACCCCTATGATCTTGACCTCGAAAATCAAAATGGCGGGAAAAGTCGCTCATCAATCACCGCCTTATCTGATACAGTTTGACAGGTTTAATTACGTTCACGTCGTCATCGAAGGGAATTTCAATATGCGAGAAATGTGGGAAGGGTACGATTTTTGCATAAACGATGTAATTAATCAATCTTATCTGACGAGTTAATGACATCTACCCCCTTTAATCCAATTCCCAATCAGCGAGATTACACAAAATAAAAACGAAACAGTTTGTTTTTTAAATTCCACGGGTAAATGTTGAACCATTTATCGTGACTTCACAAAATAGATGCTTAAGATAAGCGAGGTTTTAAAACGCGTGAGTGGTTTTAAATACACATCTTACACATCTGAATAGGGATATGTATAACTACTCGGCCATGTCACGCGCTTTATAACCAGCAGTAAAAGGAACAGTGTAAATAAAGAAATCCCCGGTTTATCATTAATGTATAACTATGGTGTCTTAAAACTTGTGTGCAAGAATATCCCACGACTCTCTCTATAATGTGTGTATGATTGCTAGATACTTTAAATACATTTTTTTTTAAAACTATGGTGGCTTAAAACTGCCACACAAATTATTAAAGGAAATATTCTATACTGCATCGTTATTATTGATCATATATTGTGAAAATGCACACCCGAGTTAAATCTAAGTGTATTATGTTACACGTCACGCTTTGATTAACAGATACCATTTGTAGATTTGTGTTATTGTACGATAGTATACATGCGTCAATTGCCGAGAGTTAAGTTTAATGTAACATGACCTACAGGGTTTCATCATCAATGTATAACTATGGTGGATTAAAACTGTCATTAGTCTGTCGCAATATTTTACATGTGTGCAAGAATATCCCACGACTCGCTCTATAATGTTTGTATGATTGTTAGATACTTTAAATATATATATTTTTTAAAACTATGGTGGCTTAAAATTGCCACACAAAACATTAAAGGAAATATTCTGTATTTCATGTTTTATAAACGAAAATTGTAATTTGCAAATATATTATCCTAGCATCAAATAAACTTTATGTACGAAACACACATATATCCAAACAAGTTAAAAGTCGCACGTTCAAAGACTAGTTATTTTGTTTCAATGCTTTCAGTACTTTGACTAGTACCCAAAGGTTATAAGATAAGGTTAATCGTCGAAAAGTATCTGGGGTCGATCTTTAATAGCCTAGTAAAATACAGTAAAAGCATTCATAATTTAAAGACACAGACCAGTTTTACTTAGAATGGTCCACTAACCAATTAGCCTTTTTGGTTTGCAAACCATTAACCATGATTGCAAAGAGAACCTGTAATATGCGGCCTTACATAAAATTCGCGCGATGTTATGAATGTACAAATCGGGTAAATAAATAGTATATTTAAAGAGTCACGATCAAAGGATCGTCTTTGTTGTAATGCATATCAGTACTTTTAGTACTTTGATTAATAACGTATAAACTTGACTTACCTAGTAAGTCCGCGTTTGTAACATACAATTCTTATTAGATTAGATGTGATGTGAACAAGGTCTTACCGCAGTTTTTCTAACTGAAACACTATACTTTATTTGTACAGTGTTCCAGCAAGAAAAAAGTTATAATTTCACAGTAAGACTCTGAATGTTTCAACGTCTACTTTAATCCAGTTTCAAATTACTGAAATGACACACAACGCCGAGTTTATTTTTTTTTAAATTCCTTTGATAAATGTTTGAACGCTTTCTTTAATCCAAATTAGTTAAATTACGTGGAATAAAAATGATAGATTTGTTTTTAAATTCCTTTGGTAAATGTTAATTTTTTTTTAACAAGCCTTCACAAAATTTATATTCAAAAATGCGCTCCCTGGATTTAAAGTCATACTCGAATATATGGGTTTGTGTATAACTACTGAGGCAGGTACGCTTTATCTCGCAGTGAATAATGTAATTTGACAACTGTGGTGGCCTAGTCTAGGCGTAAACAGGTTAGCTGCTACCTCCAATGCAAATATCATGACAAAGTTACACTTTACGCTTAGGTTAACACGTCGAATTTGTAGATTTGTGTTATTTTACGGTAGTATCCATAAAGTGTGTATACATGCTTCAGTTGTCAAGAGTTTAAGTTAATTAAATGTATATTAGTGAAGAATTTTACGTGTTTAAAATCCGTGCATGACCCATCTAGGTTTATCATTAATGTATAACTATGGTGGCTTAAAACTGTCATTAGTTTGTCGTGATATATTCGATATTTTTAATTTACGCCCAAATTAAGACTTTAATGATTTTTGAAAAGCCTCTTGTTGATCTGAACCGTATTAAATTCAAGCAGTGTGATTAATTGTCGGTGTTCGTCATTATAACCCACTATTCACGTGCGCCTTTCTTTAAAATTATATCACCAATATATAGGTCACTCCTCACCTCCAGTGAGTAACTAGGCGTGAACATGAGGGTATGAGGAGTTGAAATGAGAGCATGAGGAGTGGGAATGAGGGAATGAGGAGTTTAAATGAGGGTATGGGGCGTGAACATGAGGGTATTAAGATAAAGAAAAACAACTCATATATCATACCTGTCAAACGTTTATTCGGAGAAATAAAATAAAATAAAAAGAATAATCATAGAATAAACATTATGAAGCTTCGACATGTTTTTCTAAAAGTATAAAATTATATGTTCTTCATGAAAGGTTAAATATACTTTTTCTAACATGAATTTGTTTAAGTTTCTTTTATATCGCTTTGTATACAGCAGTTATTGCTCCGAGACTTTGATCAGCTCTATTCTCCAGCTAAAAGCCACCGTTATTATTCCTTTCCAGTGTCTCTTATTTCGTCCATTATGGTTTGCACAGTATACTCTTCTCTAAGCACTCGCGGCAATAGAGAATTATATCTTTGCAATAATATCTTTTTCCTCCGTCGATTCACTCGACTTGAAGCCAGCATTCGGATGATGTTCGTTTTCCTTTCAAACGTAGGGACGTCCCTGCGCAACAGACTGATAGATCTTCTCACTATTCTCTTCATTATTTCATCGATTTCCTCGACTTGTCTCGATGACATATGTTGAAGCAGTTGAAGTCTAGTACGAGCATCCGCGTTTCTCAAGGATATCAAATAGTTCAAGTGTAAAAACACCCGTGATCTTTCCATCGCATAGATCGACCCAAATACTCATGTGTATGACATGTATGTCTTTTTATTACCAGTCTCACGCAGACACATTTTCCTGTTCCATATCTTCGGACACTACAGGAGGGTTGTAATCGTCGAGAATTTTATCAAACAGAAACCTCCGTTTGAGTATGCCGTATTTAAGGGCTTCTCCCGACTCGTAGTTATCCGTGTCTTTCAGATGACTGACAGTCTTTTTGATAGCTTTGTAAATCGGATCCCTTTTTATCGCGTTGAACCATACCAATTTACTTCCGAAGATATTCATCATAGCTTTGCGGTAGATGTTTTTCATACTCTTGAACACCTGTTCTCGCGCTTCACTTTCACTCATGTCATCAACTTCCATCAGCTTTTCTACTTTACCTAGGTATTGAGGGTGGCACTTCTCGAATGCCTCGTCTACAACTGCCTGCCAAGGATCAAAACCTTCAAAATCTTCAGACTCGTTTTCATCATAATTTTCAAACTCGTTTTCATCAGAGTCTTCGGGTTCATCGGAGTCGATAACACCAAAAATGTCCTCATGCTCTGAAATGTCGGACAAATCATCTGCCGATTCTTTATTATTATGCGCAGATTTCTTATGACGTAACATATTGTCGTGTCTCCCAAAATTCTTAAAACAAATATCACACTGATACATCGCAGTTGAAACACTTTTACTCAAATGAGGAGGAGTTGCTGCGCAATTACTTTAATATTGGTCCTATGACAGTGATACCATATTCAGGCTCGCTAGATGCCTGATTGGTCTTCTTGCCCTTTCCGATAGATGTCGTTTCTCCTGCTGTTTTCAAACATTTACTCTTTCTAGGGGCTGACTCCTTTCTAGAACGGTTCCTCTTACGATTTTCGCGAGTTTCTTCCATTCGCTTTAACTCCCGGTCGATTAAAGTGACATTAGGTTTATTCTGACGTGTTTTTACACTTGAACTATTTGATATCCTTGAGAAATGCGGATGCTCGTACTAGAGTTCAACTGCTTCAAAATATATCTTCGAGACAAGTCGAAGCAATCGATGAAATGATGAAGAGAATAGCGAAAAGATCTAACATTCTGTTGCGCAGGGACGTCCCTATGTTTAAAAGGAAAACGAACATCATCCGAATGCTGGCTTCAAGTCGAGTGAATCGACAGAGGAAAAAGATATTATTGCAAAGATATAATTCTCTATTCCCGCGAGTGCTTAGAGAAGTGTATACTGTGCAAACCATAATGGACGAAATAAGAGACACTGGAGAGGAATAATAACGGTGGCTTTTAGCTGGAGAATAGAGCTGATCAAAGTCTCGGAGCAATAACTGCTGTATACAAAGCGATATAAAAGAAACTTAAACAAATTCATGTTAGAAAAAGTATATTTAACCTTTCATGAAGGAACATATAATTTTATACTTTTAGAAAAACATGTCGAAGCTTCATAATGTTTATTCTATGATTATTTTTTTTATCTATTTTATTTCTCCGAATAGACGTTTGACAGGTATGATATATGAGTTGTTTTTCTTTATCTTAATACCCTCATGTTCACGCCCATACCCTCATTTAAACTCCTCATTCCCTCATTCCCACTCCTTATGCTCTCATTTCAACTCCTCATACCCTCATGTTCACGCCTAGTTACTCACTGGAGGTGAGGAGTGACCTATACATTGGTGATATAATTTTAAAGAAAGGCGCACGTGAATAGTGGGTTATAATGACGTACAGCGACAATTAATCACACTGCTTGAATTTAATACGGTTCAGATCAACAAGAGGCTTTTCAAAAATCATTAAAGTCTTAATTTGAGCGTAAATTAAAATTATCGAATATATCGCGACAAACTAATGACAGTTTTAAGCCACCATAGTTATACATTAATGATAAACCTAGATGGGTCATGCACGGATTTTAAACACGTAAAATTCTTCACTAATATACATTTAATTAACTTAAACTCTTGACAACTGAAGCATGTATACACACTTTATGAATACTATCGTAAAATAACACAAATCTACAAATTCGACGTGTTAACCTAAGCGTGAAGTGTAACGTTGTCATGATATTTGCATTGGAGGTAGCAGCTAACCTGTTTACGCATAGACTAGGCCGCCACAGTTGTCAAATTACATTATTCACTGCGAGATAAAGCGTACCTGCCTCAGTAGTTATACACAAACACATATGTTCGGGTATGAATTTAAATCCAGGGAGCGCATATTTTGAATATATATTTTGTAAAGTTTTGTTAATTTTTTTAAACATTTACCAAAGGAATTTAAAAACAAATCTATCATTTTTATTCCACGTAATTTAACTAATTTGGATTAAAGAAAGCGTTCAAACATTTATCTAAGGAATTTAAAAAACAAAAAAACTCGGCGTTGTGTGTCATTTCAGTAATTTGAAACTGGATTAAAGTAGACGTTGAAACATTCAGAGTCTTACTGTGAAATTATAACTTTTTTCTTGCTGGAACATTGTACAAATAAATTCTAGTGTTTCAGTTAGAAAAACTGCGGTAAGACATTGTTCACATCACATCTAATCTAATTGTTTGTTACAAACGCGGATTTTCGCATGACTAGGTAAGTCAAGTTTATACGTTATTAAACAAAGTACTAAAAGTACTGATATGCATTACAACAAAGACGATCCTTTGATCGTGACTCTTTAAATATTCCATTTATTTACCCGATTTGTACATTCATACCATTGCGCAAATTTTATGTAATGCCGCATATTACAGTTTCTCTTTGCAATCATGGTTTATCTTTTGCAAACCAAAAAGGCTAATTGGTTAGTGGACCATTCTAAGTAAAACTGGTCTGTGTCTTTAAATTAGGAATGCTTTTACTGTATTTTACTAGGCTATTAAACATCGACCCCAGATACTTTTCGACGATTAACCTTATCTTATAACCTTTGGGTACTAGTCAAAGTACTGAAAGCATTGAAACAAAATAACTAGTCTTTGAACGTGCGACTTTTAATTTGTTTGGATATATGTGTGTTTCGTACATAAAGTTTATTTGATGCTAGGATAATATATTTGCAAATTACAATTTTCGTTTATAAAACATGAAATACACAATATTTCCTTTAATGATTTGTGTGGCAGTTTTAAGCCACCATAGTTTAAAAAAAATATGTATTTAAAGTATCTAGCAATCATACACACATTATAGAGAGAGTCGTGGTATATTCTTGCACACAAGTTTTAAGACACCATAGTTATACATTAATGATAAACCGGGGATTTCTTTATTCTCACGGTCCCGTTTACTGCTGGTTATAAAGCGCGTGACATGGCCTATTCATCCCTATTCAGATGTGTAAGATGTGTATTTAAAACTACTGACGCGTTTGAAACCTCGCCTATTTTAAGCATCTATTTTGTGAAGTCACGATAAATAGTTCAACATTTACCCGTGGAATTTAAAAAACAAACTGTTTCGTTTTTATTCTGTGTAATCTCGCTAATTGGGAATTGGATTAAAGGGGGTAGATGTCATTAACTCGTCAGATAAGAATGATTAATTACTTCGTTTACGCAAAAATTGTACCCTTCCCACATTTCTCGCATATTGAATTTCCCTTTGATGACGACGTGAACGTAATTAAACCTGTCAAACTGTATCAGATAAGTCGGTGATTGATGAGCGACATTTCCCGCCATTTTGATTTTCGAGGTCAAGATCATTGGGGTGACGAAGTTCAAGGTCGCGGACGAGGGACGAGGAACAAGGGCGAATAGCCAGTATAACACACTACTATACCATAATTTTTTAAACATTTTTTAACCTTTTTTGACAGCTTTCTTTGATTTATTTTTGAAATCATTGACTTGCATTTATAACTGGACACAACTTCAGTCAGAACCTTTTTTTTAAAGACATGTATAACCCTGTATTTTGTCTTTTTTTTATACGCTAATATTTGTCCATAAGTTGCTCTCAAAAATAGATACAAACAATAAATCAAAACAGACGTTTTGTTTTTTATTTAAATGTGTTTAAACACATTTTAGGTTATATTGGTGCAGTCTTCCAGAGGGAGGGAGTAAAAAACAGAAGAGTAGTAAACAGCCATATCAGTTTCTTTCCATTCAAGTGCAGGAGTCCAGTTATATTAACATTTTGCGGTTCACATTTTGCACACACTTGAGATTCTGAAGAATTGAATGAAGTGGGGTTTTCCGTCCCGTTAACACATTACATTAGGTTATATTGGGACAGCAACCTCAGTGGGAGACGAGATGAAGGATGAAGTTCACATCAGACATGCCTCCGCCAGGAAGCGAACCCATGCGGTTCAGAGGTCTGTAGCTTTAAATTCGAGGTATTATCCATTGGGCTACCGAGGCCGCTGAGATTCTACAGAAGACTGCTATATAAAAAATATCATGTGGCAGGGAGTGAAATGCAGATGTCAATATTTCACCACTGGGGGTGGTGGGGGTGGGGTTGGGGGGGGGGGGGGGAGGGGGGGGGGCAAATGTTCCCATCCCTAGAAGAACTATTTATGTCTAATTCCTCAAATTGTTAATATCCCCATTTTGGTTCCAGTTTCCAATTCCCTACCCCGGTAACATCAGGAATGTCTAATGCCCTGGGTATACCTCCACTCCCAACCCCAATGAGAGAAAATGTTGATAGTTTCATTTATAATAAAACGATTACATATTAAATAGCGTTATACACTAATTTATTCCTCTAATGAACCTTAAAACAACAACAACAATACTTAGTATTGGCTATTTAACAATCTATACACAAGAAAAGTTACTGTTATTAGTATATCATTCTTTTTTTATTGTAGTTAAACTACCCCTGATAAGTCACAATAATTATGAAATATGGTTATAATTGCTTATTAAAAATGACTATAAAATGCGGACACAAATGACAATTTGCTTTGCACTTTACTTGAAGTGCATAACAACTGTCAATTAGACGAATGTCTCTACTAATAAAGCAATTAAGACAATATCAGCATGACCCGGTTTTAGAAGGAAGATAACTTAATATCTTAAGCTTGTTCTTTCAGTAATGTTTCTGTTCAACATCTTTCATGTGGCAATAGAGCATACAATACATGGTTTGCTCTAGGAATGATCCCTGCTAAAGTAAAACAAAGGGAAATCAGGTCATTAAACTGATTGGGACAATATCATTTCTGAGTATTTTAATGGTAATAACCTTCGGATCAATGATTTCAACTGAACGTCGTAGACGACTCAGAAAACTCACACTGCGAAAGACAGTGTCGTTATAATCTGTTTTGAGAACATACTTATTTAGTTCTTCAGATATGATCAGTAAAGTTCTTATGGCAGTAATATAAACTTTCTCCTGTCATCGTCAATATTAACATTCAGATGTGAAGAAAGCTGTTTGAAATAAAAAAAACAGTCTTGTGTTATTAACTCTTTGACAAAGTATGGATGCTTTGGTCTTGATGCTCTTATAGTCGCTGCCCATTGCGAAGTTGTATAAACACACAAATGTTTGCTTGCAGTCTCTATGGCTGCATGCACACTATCGTTCTCATTTTGCGTGTGCCCTTTTTGAAGGTATTTGTGTTGAACTGATTGTAATTTGAATTTCTGCACGCACGACCGTGCTTAAATAAAATGTGTTCTTAATTAAAAAACCCTGATTTTACCATTTGTACACATTTCTCTAATATAGTCTTACACATAGGAGGCTATCTCGCATGCTCCCCTGCTAGCAATTGACTTATTCCATACGTATGCATATGCATCTCTGTTTCCCAAATTATACATTGTAAAATTAAATGTATTCAGTTTACGTTTATAATACAAACTCGACGCAAAACCTAATGGCGTCATCAGAACCTCTAACTCAAAGCAGGTTACTACTAAGTCTGATTCTGTACTGGCTGTCAACTTATCAGTGGCCTTGTTTTCTTTCGCCATAGTTTTATTTCTTAAATGTTCTTGAGCTAGATGTTCTTTTTCAGCGCTACTAGCACTTTTGTAACTTGCACACAGATCACACTGATCCTTCTTTGGTTTATGGTTTATGGAAACCTATATTGAATGCTGTGTTGAATACTTTCCTGTATATAGGTAACCTTGTTTATGTTTCTGCCTTCCCATATTAGACTATACATTTCATACAGTTTAAACAGATTTAAACCTGCCTGCAAGTACTGTTTGCTAGTGTCTTTTCTGCCATAATGGCTCTCCACAGCTGGAAATGATCTAATATGCCATCGCACATAAAGTCTTCTCTTTAGTTTTATTTGCTCTGCAACTATCCAATAGCCTTTCCCCTACGGTCTTCATTGACAACACCGGGTAAATGCTCTTTCTTGTTTGCTGTCTCGACCATTTGAGAAGAAATACCTTTAAAAATAAAAAAAAAGGAACACGCGAACTGATTTTGTAATATCTAAAATAGGTAAGTGTACTTCACAGAATATTTACGCCTTTGCATGAAATTGCTGTGACCTCTTTTTTTGTGTGATTTAGGAGCAAAATTTGTAAAAAATTGTCTTTGTTTTGTTATATCTCGAAGTGTCCAAAATGGCATTTGAAACGATAATTAAGTCCACATGATTTTTTCATAATTTTCATAATTTTTGCCGATTTTTCTTTTCCAGATCTGTCAACAGAGTTTTTACCCTCGTTTTTGCGCCTTTTTGTAATATACCGTTTCCATTCGGTTTCATTTCTTATTCTTGTTCGGTCCCTTTTTTCTGGTCTTGTTGCATTTTCCCTTGTTTGTTCTAAGTCTACATTTTGCTTTGATTTATAACTTCAGTCAGCAGTGTAGTTTTTAAAGATATGTATAACCCTATCTTTTATCTCATTTTGCTCAACTGAATTTTGCTAATTTTCAGAGCCATTTCTGTTATTGTTTAAGTGACCAGTAGGTATTTCTGTGAAGATTCTTGAGTTTGGTCTACGTCATACATGCCTTTTTCTTCATACAAAAGCTGCGATTTCTGAGTAATATAACGCTTAACGGCATTTCATCATCAGCATCTGTGGCACCACTAGACTCGGTCTCTGTTTCAATGTTTTAAGTAGTCTGCATCTAATATCGAATCAATTGTAGCATCGCTGTCTTCATTTTTACTATCACTTTCGTTTTCATTCATATAACCACCTACTATACCTCTATCACAATTCTCGTCCTCTATACCCAAATCACCACCTGCAGCACTTTCACTAGTAAAATTTCAGATCAATATTGAGAGAATTCACCAATTTTAAGCTGTCAATGCACGTGAGATCAAATAACAGAGATCCATAGCAGAAATAAGAAAACAATTAACTGTAACACAAGTGTGCTTTACGGCAGAGGTCTCAAGGTGTCATTGCACCATTGATTTTCCTTCTTCGTTTTATAGAGGACGAATGTATGCCAAGAGACAAAAAAATGTGCATTTTTCTCCGCAGACAATTTTAAAACACATATAATCAGTATCAATCAAACGATCGAGCGTCCGCCAATATAAAAATGCAATAAAACAGGGGGTCATATATCATTTAAGAAAGTCCAATCTGTTGAATGACGTCACGTTCTATTTTGTCAAGTCACATTTAGATTTAACCCATTTCTACTTTCGCCTCACTGTATAGGTCAATTATAATTACAATATCTCCGACAAACACTAATAAATGTTCCAAATACATCATTCGGATGAATTATAGGTTATAATGAAAAAATGCAATACAAAGTTGTCGTTTTGTATCACTAGTAAGGCAGGGAAACGTTTTCGTATTAGGCACTATTTGACTATACACCACGGAAGCACAAACCAGTTTTTGAGTTGCTTCCCTTACATCATTAGAGTAGCGTCCCTTTGTATTATATCTGCATAAAGGTGTGAACATGGGAAGAATTAGAAGTTATAAGGTAGCGCCGTGGTGTAATGGTTAGCAATGCGGCTTAGTAACCCAGGGATCGCGCGTTCAATCCCAGCCAGGACCGAATTTGGGTTAATTACCGAAATATTTCAAAAGTATTTCCTACCTTACCAGTCCTTCGGATGAGACTTAAAATCTAGGTCTGCTCGCTAAAATGCTTAGTGCAATACAGCGAGGATAAATAAACGCTTATACACACACAGAATTAGAAGGAGTTCCCGTGGCTTAGTGGTTACGGCAGGAACTTATAAATTAGCGTATCATGGGTTCGAAACCTCAACGCGGCAAATAAATCATAAAGAGAGAAACTGAAAATCATTTTTTTTGTATAAATTGTTTTCTTTATGACTGAACAACACATGTCATAGTTAGATATAATAGGAAGTTATGTGAAAATTGTTGTATTTACACGTGCAATGATTTTTGTTTATGTTTGTCAAAATCCATGCAGGTGGATGAGTTCAATATTTTCAATTCGAATATTACTAATATAAATGTAATGAGTGATAAACATTTCTACATAAGGCATCACTTTACAATTAGCTACCTAATATGCCATGGTAAAGTTCGCTTTTTTGTATTATTTTATTTCGTCGGTGTCTTCTTGGGCTAGACGCTTTCCCATGGCCTCGTCCGTCGGATGGGGACAGTAAACCGGCGGTCCCATGTATCTAAGTTTATCTTCCGAGCCAGTAAACTAATATATTCATCAGTAGGACAGTTTTCCGGATTAATGTGTACTTCCACTCTGTCTGGTGCGGCTCTAAATAACATATACTGTGTTGATGAACTGTTAAACAGCATTTAATAAGAGATCCGATTGGATGATATTTTAACGGTAAAAACATCCGTAATCAGAACCAGAAAATCGTCCAATCGGGTCACTTCTTTGAGTACAACCGGAATTAAACATAAGTAGAGATATTGTTATTGACGTCATTGTTGATGCGCGTCACATTTATTTTCCCCGTTGTGTAAGATTAGGCTTTCTTACAATCACCCATGTAAAATGCGGATAACCTGATCTGGTATGTTAGAAAGTCTCATGTTTGTGTTGTTTTTTGGCATGAAAAAAACCTCACTGATTCAGTTTTACAAAAATTCATGTCATTCATTCACACTATGCGTATTTTGAATTAAACACGTGTCAAATGCGCATGTCTACCTATCCGCTGTGTTCATGCTCTCCGACAACATAGTCCTGGACAACTCAGTAAAATACTTGCTATTCATTAAAACAGACATAACACGTTAACATCAGGTTACATTTTAACTGTGAAATGAAAATCAATCTTGAGAAAAACACATGCAAATTACAAACTTCGGATCTTTTTCATTTGAACTGTTTTAGCATCATACGACCCGGAAGTACTTTCTCACCGCTCTGACACCAATAGCATTATTGCGCTTAAATAATACAACTTTGTAATTTAGTTCTTGTTTATGTCTTTGACTCTGCAAACATGTTCCTTATTTTTGATCCACGTGACAGAAATTGAACATGACCGTGATTTAAGACAGTTTTTTGATATTCCTGAATGTTTTGAGTCTAGGTCAGACAATCTGATAATGAGCAAAGTTATGTTATACAATCCAAAACGAACGGGAAAGTTAAATTTAGCAGAAATAGATTATCAATAATGAGGAATTTCGGAAACCACGCTATGAGATGAGGAATATGTGGATACATCGTGATATAATTACATTATTGTATATATGTACGAACATACATAGATTTAGCTAGCACATGCAATGCATCCAATCTAATCATCTTGCATTTAAAAGACGGAAACAAAGACAGAAACAGTTGCATACATCCATGGAAGAGAATATACTTAGTGTATAGCTCTGAGAAATATAAATAATTTTTGGGGTCATTCCAGTCAAACAGAAGCTATGCATTCCAATACCAGCCTGTCCGGTGTAACGAACATCTCAGCCGGATAGAGAACGGATCACAGGCCACACAACAAAGTTGAAAGTAAGTGTTTTATCAACAGTCCATGCAAGTGTGATCAAATAACAGAGATGCATAGCAGAAATAAGAAAACAATTAACTGTAACACAAGTGTGCTTTACGGCGGAGATCTCAAGGTTTCATTGCACCATTGATTTTCCTTCTTCGTTTTATATAGGACGAATGTCTGCCAAGAGACAATAACTGTGCATTTTTCTCCGTACACAATTTTAAAACACATATCAATCAAACGATCGAGCGTCCGCGATATAAAAAATGCAAAAAACAGGGCGTCATGTATCATTTAAGAAAAAGCCAATCAGTTGATGACGTCACGTTCTATTTTGACACGTCACATATAGATTTACTCCGTTTCTTCTTCGCTTTACTGTATATACAATATCTCAAAGAAACACTAATAAATGTTCCCAATACATCATTCGGATGAATTATAGGCTATAATGACAATAAGCAATCAAAAGTGGTCATTTTGTATCACTAGTAAGGCAGGGATACGTTTTCGTATTAGGCACTACTTGACTATACACCACGGAAGCACAAACGCAATGGTGTAATTACGCCTCAATCGGTCAAATGTTTTATATTGCTAGGTTATACAACAATTCCAGCAGACCATTCGTATCAGCGGAATATTACAATGAGACATAAAAAATAATGATGAAAAACACATGTATGGAACCAGAATCTGCATTTTACCTCTAATCAGTGCGTTGCTAAGGCATCGCATCAGCGTTAACATCGCAGACGGTACCATTTATCGTCCAGTGTGCTAATATAAAGCAATATTTGCAACGAATATAAGATGGCAACAATGGGGGTCACACACTAAGCCTTAAATTTGTAATTACACAGAGTGCCACAGTTGCATTATATAACTCGAAGCTTGGCACGCAGGAAACAAAATTGGGTTATTCCGATCAACTGAATTGATTGTTGGTTAACGTCTTTTCAATACATAACAAGTTATTTCGAGCAGCTCCAGATAGAATCGAAGGATACATAGGAATCCGGGAACCTTTCCCCACTCTTATTTAATAGAGTGATATGGTTTCATACCGGGCCTGGAGGATTGCCTTCGAAAAACGATCCTCCGGGCTACGTTCTCAACGACGTAGAAGCTAAGGGACGTTTTTTGTCCAACTGTAACAACTGTGCTTTACGGCAGAGGTCTCAAGGTTTTCATTGCACCATTGATTTTCCTTCTTCGTTTTATATAGGACGAATGTCTGCCAAGAGACAATAAATGTGTATTTTTCTCCGTACACAATTTTAAAACACATATCAATCAAACGATCGAGCGTCCGCCAATATAAAAATGCAATAAAACAGGGCGTCATGTATCATTTAAGAAAAAGCCAATCAGTTGATGACGTCACGTTCTATTTTGACACGTCACATATAGATTTACCCCATTTCTACTTTCGCTTTACTGTCTATACAATATCTCAAAGAACACTAATAAATGTTCCCAATACATCATTCGGATGAATTATAGGCTATAATGACAATAAGCAATCAAAAGTGGTCATTTTGTATCACTAGTAAGGCAGGGATACGTTTTCGTATCAGGCACTATTTGACTATACACCACGGAAGCACAAACGCAATGGTGTAATTCAACCTCAATGGGTCAAATGTTTTATATTGTTAGTTATACAACAATTCCATCAGACCATTCGTATCAGCGGAATATTACAATGAGACATAAAATAAATAATGAAAATCATATGTATGGAACCAGAATCTGCATTTTACCTCTAATCAGTGCGTTGATAAGGCATCGCATCAGCGTGAACATCGCAGACGGTACCATTTATCGTCCAGTGTGATAATATAAAGCAATATTTGCAACGAATATAAGATGGCAACAACACTTAGACTTAAATTTGTAATTGCAAAGTGAGTGCCACAGTTGCATTATATAACTCGAAGCTTGGCACGCAGGAATCTAAATTGGGTTATTTCGATCGACTGCATTGATTATTGGTTAAAGCTGTACAGTCCCTATTTTAACTGGTAATAACTCATGAATATGAATGAGTCACATGTGAAATAGTTTCAAATCGACGAACACCCCAAAAGTCGGTATATAAGGAGAAATCGATACGTAAAATTTCACATTTTTATTTAGCCTCCGTACAGGTAACATCGATAAATATACGGCTCCAGAATATATGTGATAACAAAATAGTTGCCCGGAACGGGATTTGAACCACAGCCTTGGACTTGTAAGATTTGAAAGATGTACGCTGAACCTCTAGACCACTGCTACTTATTGGTATTCTGTAGCATTTTTAACACTAAATAGGCATTACGTAATAACAAGAGCGCGCACACAAACCCATCAAGCGCTAAATAACAAGTCGAGATATTGTTGATTTGAGGCGAAGTATTAGTTTGATATTGATACGATACAGTATTAAACCAGGCAATGTTAATTTACACGTGCGACAATATGGACTGCATATTTATTGATCCATCTTTAGTTGCGTTCACATATGTTAAGTTATTATATGGTAGTTAGTATACTATTTTCTCAAGTAGCGTTGTAGTTCAGTGGATACAGCACCGGACTTGAAATCAGAAGGTCGTGTGTTCGAGCCCCGAAAGAAGGTAACTCTTTTTTTGTAAAAATTACTGTTACCTGTGTATAGGTACGATGTGCACTGGTCGATGTATATACAGTTAATGATTTCTTGCGTTATATTTGCTCGCTTAAATACCCGATTTCGACATGAGCTGGTGAACATGAAGTTACAAATAAAGACACGCCTACAAAGAAGAAATCGATTGATATAGGGACTCTGTAGCTTTAACGTCTCTTCAATACATAACATGTTATTTCGAGCAGCTCCAGATAGAATCGAAGGATACATAGGAATCCGGGAAGCTTTCCCCACTCTTATTTAATAGAGTGATATGGTGTCATATCGGGCCTGGAGGATTGCCGTCGAAGAACGAGCCACTAGGCTACGTTCCCAACGACGAAGAAGCTAAAGGACGTTTTTGTCCAAGGATACAGCGAATAACCCCAGTGGTGCCCGTAAGACTCGAACCCGTGATCTCCGGGTTCTGCGTCAAAGACAAGTCTGACATATTCGTATATCGAAAGGATACTTGGTTTGGTTTTACACTGATATGTGTATTTATTGCTTCGATGCCCAACCTTTTGGCGGTATGCACAATTTAAATATAGTCAAACGTAAGCAAAATGTATTTGAGTAGCTTCCCTTACATCATTAGAGTAGCGTCCCTTTGTATTATATCTGCATAAAGGTGTGCATATGGGAAGAATTAGAAGGCGTTCCCGTGGCTTAGTGGTTACGGCAGGAACTTATAAACTAACATATCATGTGTTCGAAACCTCAATGCGGGAAATAAATCATAAAGAGAGAAACTGAAAAACATTTTTTTTGTATAAATTGTTTTCTTTATGACTGAACAACACATGCAATAGTTAGATATAATAGGAAGTTATGTGTAAATTGTTGTATTTACACGTGCAATGATTTTTGTTTATGTTTGTCAAAATCCATGCAGGTGGATGAGTTCAATATTTTCAATTCGAATATTACTAATATAAATGTAATGAGTGATAAACATTTCTACATAAGGCATCACTTTACAATTAGCTACCTAATATGCCA
Organism: Cyrtodaria siliqua; assembly: GCA_037043455.1. Classification (NCBI taxonomy): domain Eukaryota; kingdom Metazoa; phylum Mollusca; class Bivalvia; order Adapedonta; family Hiatellidae; genus Cyrtodaria; species Cyrtodaria siliqua. The sequence goes on from JAWPHD010002567.1 coordinate 125,956, forward strand.
TGGGAAAGTTCGCTTTTTTGTATTATTTTATTTCGTCGGCGTCTTCTTGGGCTAGACGCTTTCCCATGGCCTCGTCCGTCGGATGGGGACAGTAAACCGGCGGTCCCATGTATCACAGTTTATCTTCCGAGCCAGTAAACTAATATATTCATTAGTAGGACAGTTTTCCGGATTAATGTGTATCCTTCCACTCTCTCTGGTGCGGCTCTAAATAACATATACTGTGTTGATGAACCGTTAAACAGCATTTAATAAGTGATCCGATTGGATGATATTTTAACGGTAAAAACATACGTAATCAGAACCAGAAAATCGTCCAATTGGGTCACTTCTTTGAATACAACGGAAGTAAACATAAGTAGGAAATATTATTATGGTAGCAATCGGCGATTACTCCAATTACTAATGTTGTGCGTGTTGTTTTCCACGGTGACGTCATGCAACTGTTGACGTTATTGACGTCATTGTTGATGCGCGTGACATTTATTTTCCCCGTTGTGTAAGATTAGGCTTTCTTTCGATCACCCATGTAAAATGCGGATAACCTGATCTGGTATGTTAGAAAGTCTCATGTTTGTGTTGTTTTTGGCATGAAAAAACTCTCACTGATTCAGTTTTTCAAAAATTCATGTCATTCATTCACACTATGCGTATTTTGAATTAAACACGTGTCAAATGCGCATGTCTACCTATCCGCTGTGTTCATGCTCTCCGACAACATAGTCCTGGACAACTCAGTAAAATATTTGCTATTCATTAAAACAGACATAACACGTTAACATCAGGTTAAATTTTAACTGTGAAATGAAAATCAATCTTGAGAAAAACACATGGAAATTACAAACTTTGGATCTTTTTCATTTGAACTGTTTTAGCATCATACGACCCGGAAGTACTTTCTCACCGCTCTGACACCATTAGCATTATTGCGCTTAAATAATACAACTTTGTAATTTAGTTCTTGTTTATGTCTTTGACTCTGCAAACATATTCTTATTTTTGATCCACGTGACAGAAATTGAACATGACCGTGATTTAAGACAGTTTTTGGATATTCGTGAGTGTAATAATAATAATAATAATAATAAATTCTTTATTTCATGAAGGTACAACTCATTAAGATTATACAAACAATTGCACAACACTTATCTTCCATGAGGCCTTCTGATAACAACAGCAAATAGCAAGTGAATACATGCACGTAACATTAATAATATGTTTCAAGCTGGCATTCAAAACAAGTATTCACTATTAACACAACTTAATTTGAGCAGAACACCTGTTATCTTGAAATAGAAATAATTTATAATTGTGTTTGAAAGCATAAATAGAAACAGAAGTCCGGATATTTTCTGGGATTGAATTCCAAGTCCGCATGGCAACATAGGTAAAAGATTGTTTTAAATATTCGGATTTAGGTCTAGGATGCTTAATGTCATGTTTAATGCATGATCTTAAATTATATCTGCTATTTTCAGAAAATGTTATTAATTTACTTATGTATATTGGTGTAAGATTATGAATTGCTTTATAAACTAAAACACCTACTTGTAAACATGAGTGTTTAGAGTCTAGATCAGACAATCTGATAATGAGCCAAGTTATGTTATACAATCCAAAACGAACGGGAAAGTTAAATTTAGCAGAAATAGATTATCAATAATGAGGAATTTCGGAAACCGCGCTTTGAGATGGGAAATATGTGGGTACATCGTGATATAATTACATTATTGTATATATGTACGAACATACATAGATATGTAATGTATTTAATTTGAATATAGTTAAAGTGCGGACAGGTTATACTTCTGTGTTTAGCTAGCACATGCAATGCATCCAATTTAATCATCTTGCATTTAAAAGACAGAAACAAAGACAGAAACAGTTGCATACATCCATGGAAGAGAATATACTTAGTGTATAGCTCTGAGAAATATAAATAATTTTTGGGGTCATTCCAGTCAAACAGAAGCTATGCATTCCAATACCAGCCTGTCCGGTGTAACGAACATCTCAGCCGGATAGAGAACGGATCACAGGCCACACAACAAAGTTGAAAGTAAGTGTTTTATCAACAGTCCATGCACGTGTGATCAAATAACAGAGATGCATAGCAGAAATAAGAAAACAATTAACTGTAACACAAGTGTGCTTTACGGCGGAGATCTCAAGGTTTCATTGCACCATTGATTTTCCTTCTTCGTTTTATATAGGACGAATGTCTGCCAAGAGACAATAAATGTGCATTTTTCTCCGTACACAATTTTAAAACACATATCAATCAAACGATCGAGCGTCCGCGATATAAAAAATGCAAAAAACAGGGCGTCATGTATCATTTAAGAAAAAGCCAATCAGTTGATGACGTCACGTTCTATTTTGACACGTCACATATAGATTTACTCCGTTTCTTCTTCGCTTTACTGTATATACAATATCTCAAAGAAACACTAATAAATGTTCCCAATACATCATTCGGATATATTATAGGCTATAATGACAATAAGCAATCAAAAGTGGTCATTTTGTATCACTAGTAAGGCAGGGATACGTTTTCGTATTAGGCACTACTTGACTATACACCACGGAAGCACAAACGCAATGGTGTAATTACGCCTCAATCGGTCAAATGTTTTATATTGCTAGGTTATACAACAATTCCAGCAGACCATTCGTATCAGCGGAATATTACAATGAGACATAAAAAATAATAATGAAAAACATATGTATGGAACCAGAATCTGCATTTTACCTCTAATCAGTGCGTTGCTAAGGCATCGCATCAGCGTGAACATCGCAGACGGTACCATTTATCGTCCAGTGTGCTAATATAAAGCAATATTTGCAACGAATATAAGATGGCAATAATGGGGGTCACACACTAAGCCTTAAATTTGTAATTACACAGAGTGCCACAGTTGCATTATATAACTCGAAGCTTGGCACGCAGGAAACAAAATTGGGTTATTCCGATCAACTGAATTGATTGTTGGTTAACGTCTTTTCAATACATAACATGTTATTTCGAGCAGCTCCAGATAGAATCGAAGGATACATAGGAATCCGGGACACTCTTATTTAATAGAGTGATATGGTTTCATACCGGGCCTGGAGGATTGCCTTCGAAAAACGAGCCTCCGGGCTACGTTCTCAACGACGAAGAAGCTAAGGGACGTTTTTTGTCCAACTGTAACAACTGTGCTTTACGGCAGAGGTCTCAAGGTTTTCATTGCACCATTGATTTTCCTTCTTCGTTTTATATAGGACGAATGTATGCCAAGAGACAATAAATGTGCATTTTTCTCCGTAAATTCTTTTAAAACACATTTCAATCAAACGATCGAGCGTCCGCGATATAAAAAATGCAAAAAACAGGGCGTCATGTATCATTTAAGTAAAAGCCGATCAGTTGAATGACGTTACGTTCTATTTTGACACGTCACATATAGATTTACTCCGTTTCTACTTCGCTTTACTGTCTATAGAATATTTCAAAGAAACACTAATAAATGGTCCCAATACATCATTCGGATGAATTATAGGCTATACTGACAATAAGCAATCGAAAGTGGTCATTTTGTATCACTAGTAAGGCAGGGATACGTTTTCGTATTAGGCACTACTTGACTATACACCACGGAAGCACAAACGCAATGGTGTAATTACGCCTCAATCGGTCAAATGTTTTATATTGCTAGGTTATACAATAATTCCATCAGACCAATCGTATCAGCGGAATATTACAATGAGACATAACACAAATAATGAAAAACATATATATGGAACCAGAATCTGCATTTTAACTCTAACCAGTGTGTTGCTAAGGCATCGCATCAGCGTTAACATCGCAGACGGTACCATTTATCGTCCAGTGTGCTAATATAAAGCAATATTTGCAACGAATATAAGATGGCAACAATGGGGTTCACACACTAAGCCTTAACATTGTAAATACAAAGTGAGTGCCACAGTTGCATTATATAACTCGAAGCTTGGCACGCAGGAATCTAAATTGGGTTATTCCGATCAACTGAATTGATTTTTGGTTAACGTCTCCAACATACATAAGTTATTTCGAGCCGCTCCAGATATAATCGAAGAATACATAGGAATCCAGGAACCTCGCCCAATTATTATGCAATAGGGTGATGGTTTCATATCGGACCTGAAGGATTGCCTTCGAAGAACGAGCGTCCGGGCTACGTTCCCAACGACGAAGAGGATAAGGGACTGATTTTGTCCAAGGATACAGCGAATAACCGCAATGGTGCACGTAAAACTCGAACCCATGATCTCCGGGTTATGCGTCAAAGGCAAGTCTGACATATTCGTATATCGAAAGGATACTTGGTTTGGTTTTACTCTGATATGAGGATGTATTGCTTCGGTGCCCAACCGTTTGGCGGTATGCACTATTTAAATATAGTCAAACGAAGGTAAAACGTTTTTGAGTTGCTTCCCTTACATTATTAGAGTTGCGTCCCTTTGTATTATACCAGAATAAAGGTGTGAACATGGGAAGAATTAGACAATGCGGGGAACCCACGTGACTTTTGAATAACGTTCGCATTAGAAAACATGGCGGAAACGTCCACATCAGGTGAGTCTTGTTTGAATAATATTTTTATTATTTAACCGATTGCGATAAGGTAAAGTCTAAAGTATCCACCAAAATACTACCAACCCTCGGTGCAAAGCGTCTTTGTAACTGATGCTCGAACAACTTTTTTCTTGTGTCCAAACAAATAAGGATAACGTTTGCATTTTTTCATGATTTTCAGTCAAAAAGTTAAATCTACTCATTGCAGGAATCATTGGTACATATATTTTATCAACCATTTATTTTAAAACATATGTTATACTAGTAGTTTTACGAAAATGCTGAAACTTTTGCAAAAGAAAATGGAAATTAAGTTTTGAATATCGTTTGCATCGGTTTTTAAAGGAATATCCTTTGCATTAGAATTACAAATTAAAACAAACTATGCGACACGTTACTACTACGCCTTATTTGTTTGAATATGCGTATGCTTTGACGCTTTTAACATTTCTTTGTCAATAACTAATAATCATTTTTAGACTTAGTACGTTATAAAAATAACGATTTCTGTTTAGATGCCATTCTTGATTCGTTTTTGCTCTACTAAAACGCTTATGTGATGCGATCAGTCCATCGTCCGTCTATCGTCAATTGTCCGTTTACTTTCTTTGTTGGAATCATAACGAGTTTCATAAATCGTATGTGGAATGGAGACGGGTGTTAGATCCTCTTTTTAGTCAAATTATTTATTTATAAAAAGTAACATGGACATAAAACCGCAACGACATTTGACAAACTTTAGCGCCAAAACGGCTTTCACACTAAATTGTCATAACGTCATGTCATAGAAATATCTATATAGTCTTTCAAAGGGAATATTAAAAACAACAATAACGATTTACTTCAAATGTTCGAACTCGTTATTTTTCAAGAAAAATCAAAGTTATTTGGATTCTTCACAAGGGTCGTGGGCTCACATTTCCTGTCTGAAATTTATTTTCACCCTAGCCTTTTTCTTTTCAAACACCATCCACTACATATTTTAAATTTTAAAAATCCGCCAAATATGTCGACGTTTGGCGTTGACTTCATGTATTCAAACATACAGAGATGTCACGTCTTAGGACTAAAACAGGGCACGATAAGGGGAAATAAGCAGAATTGAAAAGGAAAAGGGGTTACTAGATGTTGTAGTTTGTTTAAAGGTAAAACACGTTGGCGTATGTCATTATTAATTACTTGAATTCTTGAAAGGGAACATTGGCTTACATTCCACATTCACTGCCTGGAAAGTATATTTCCCCTCGCCTAACGGCTAGGGTGAAAATAAATTTCAGACAGGTTTTTTTTTTTTTTTCAGTATTCCTTTTGAAAGACTATACAGATATTTATATGACATGACGTTATGACCATTTAGTGTGAAAGCCGTTTTGACGCTAAAGTTTGTCAAATGTCGTTGCGGTTTTATATCCATGTTACTTTATATAAATAAATAATTTGACTAAAAAGAGGATCTAAAACCCGTCTCCATTCCACATACGATTTATGAAACTCGTTATGATTCCAACAAAGAAAGTAAACGGACAATTGACGATAGACGGACGATGGGCTGATCGCATCACATAAGCGTTTTAGTAGAGCAAAAACGAACCAAGAATGGCATCTAAACAGAAATCGTTGTTTTTATAACGTACTAAGTCTAAAAATGATTATTAGTTATTGAAAAGAAATGTTAAAAGCGTCAAAGCATACGCATATTCAAACAAATAAGGCGTAGTTGTCACGTGTTGCATAGTTTGTTTTAATTTGTAATTTTAATGCAAACGATATTCCTTTTAAAACCGATGCAAACGATATTCAAAAAACATAATTTCCATTTTTTTGGCAAAAGTTTCAGCATTTTTCGTAAAACTACTAGTATAACATATATTTAAAAATAAATGGTTGATAAAATATATGTACCAATGGTTCCTGCAATGAGTAGATTTAACTTTTTGACTGAAAATCAAGAAAAAATGCAAACGTTATCCTTCTTTGTTACAAGAAAAAAGGTTGTTCGAGCATCAGTAACAAACGGCTACAGACAGCCGACAGACGCTTTACACCGAGCGTTGGTACTATTTTGGTGTATACTTTAGACTTTACCTTATCGCAATCGGTTAAATAATAAAAATGATATTCAAACAAGACTCACCTGATGTGGACGTTTCCGCCATGTTTTCTAATGCGAACGTTATTCAAAAGTCACGTGGGTTCCCCGCATTGTAGAAGGCGTTCCCGTGGCCTAGTGTTTACGGCAAGAACTTGTAAACTAGAACATCATGGGTTCGAAACCTCAACGCGGCAAATAAATCATGAAGAGAGAAACATTTTTTTTGGAAAAAATTATTTTCTTTATGACTGAACAACACATGTAATTGTTAGATATAGTAGGAAGTTATGTGTACTTGTTGTATTTTCATTGTTTCTGATTGTCAAAATCCATGCAGTTGGATGAGTTCAATATTGTCAATTCGAATATTACTAATATAAATGTAATGAGTGATAAAACATTTCTACATAAGGCATCACTTTACAATTAGCTGCCTAATATGCCATGGTAAGGTTCGCTTTTTTGTATCATTTTATTTTGTCGGTGTGTTTTTGGGCTAGACGCGTTCCCATGGCCTGGTCCGTCGGATGGGGACAGTAAACCGGCGGTCCCGTGTATCGGAGTTTATCTTCCGAGCAAGTAAACTAATATATTCATTAGTAGGACAGTTTTCCGGATTAATGTGTATCCTACCACTCTCTCTGGTGCGGCTCTAAATAACATAAACTGTGTTGATGAGCCGTTAAACAGCATTTAATAAGTGATCCGATTTGATGATATTTAACGGTAAAAACATACGTAATCAGAACCCGAAAATCGTCCAATCGGGTCACTTCTTTGAGTACAACCGGAAGTAAACATAAGTAGGAAATATTGTTACGGTAGCAATCGGCGATTACTCCAATTACTAACGTTGTGCGTGTTGTTTTTCCACGGTGACGTCATGCAACTGTTGACGTTATTGACGTCATTGTTGATGCTCGTGACATTTATTATCCCAAACTCCCCGCAGTGGTTTCTTCCCCTTTCTTTTACAGTAATCTACAATATCCCTGCGCGGAGGTTGCTATTATCCCCTTTGGGTAAGATTATGGTTTCCTTCACCCATGTAAAATGCGGATAACCTTATCCGGTATGCAAGAAAATGTCATGTTTGTGTTGTTTTTGGCATGAAAAAACCCCCACTGATTCAGGTTTTCATCAATTCATGTCATTCATTCGCACTATGCGTATTTTGAAATAAACACGTGTCATATGCGCAAAGCAGTGTCCCTTTAAAAGATGTACGCTTGGCAGTTTAAACAAGGGGCATGTAAACGGGTTAGTGGAAACACATCTATTTCATTTGGCCTTAGACATTATTCATCGCCAGTAAAATATTACTATGCTATTACTAAACCAGACGTTATAGTCAATCTAATCCGTCTTATGTACTTGACTTTATCATAACTTCATGTAAGATGTTCATGCAACATTGTTGTAACTACATATAAATACAGAAGAAGATACATCAGTGTTGCTTTCATAAATAGCCCTGGATTTGGATCACCACCAAAACACTTGACATGTGTCCGCAATCACACGATCTGTATCTTCATCTCCTTGACAATATTAGTATAATAATAATAATAATAAACATCTCCACGAAATATAAAAACAAGACGTGCTCTTTACTTATATGATTAAAGAATGAATGAATGAATGAATGAGGATGTAACCCCCCTCCCCCTCCCAACCGAGTACTGAATACTCCTTACTTTAGAGACCGAGTACTGAATACTATTTAGCTCCGGACAAAAATTCTAAGTATAAAATTACACATTTCAATAACTCTAATTTGAATGATGACCTAAAACACCTAAGAGCCGGGATCTGCTAGATGAATGAAAGCCCGATTATCAAAATTAGACCTTTATTTACATTTTATGATTTGTTGTACATATTTAGTTTTAAAAATACATTTTATGAGTACTAAATACTAAATAATGTGTTGTGCGAGTACTGCGTACCAGGCTCGTGCGTACTGCATACCGCATAAAAAGCCCTGAATACTGCGTACCAAAGGGGGTGAAGTGGGGGCGGGGGGGGGGGGATGGTGTTCAGCCTCATGAATGTTGTTTTACAGCACGTCGACACATAAATAGGTCATATTGTACGCAAAAACTGATGAAAGATGAAGAAATGAAGTAGTAGTTAAAAATTAATGTAAATATATAAAGATAAAACTATTTACAAATAAGAGATGATATGGTAGTTTTATTCATGTGTTCTTAAAATACCCGAGATTGAATATGCGTGAAATGAATTATGAGCTGGTAACTCTTAATTCAACGCACTAGTTTTGGGCTTTGGGCTGTTTAAAGCCGTTTGTACTGTGTAATCTACAGAGTTCGGATTCTTAAAAAATGTAAGTTATATATATACCTGGTCGTTAGTATGTTTAGAAGCGGTGTACATATGATGTAACATTTGACTGTTGTTGGCGGGAAAGCTACTTTAACTACCATACATTTCTTAGTTTTCAAAGTTTGTAAGGACTAAGAAATGTATGGTAGTTAAAGTAGCTTTCCGCCAACAACAGTCAAATGTTACATCATATGTACACGCTTCTAAACATTACTAACGACCAGGTATATCCTATTCAACTTACATTTTTTAAGAATCGAACTATTTCGTAGAAACTATACTCAACTGCAAAAGAAACTACACACTTTCACAATTTAACTTTACACCTATCTTTAACAAGCGACAGTCCCTTAATGTTTCGACCTATTGAAAAACAAATGACAACATGATATTGGCAATGGAATGATAAAAACTTCTGTACCAAACATGGCATATTCCTTTAGGAATTTGTCAATTTAATCGTAAAAAAAAACTTTATACAATTAAATCTAAACAAAACTCAGTGTCCGCTTTCTTTTGCAACTGAGTATATTATAATAATTCAGATGTATAATTGCTTCTGTCGACGTACAACATTTGTTCAGTTTGGCCTTAACTATAGTGATGTGCACTGACCGTTTAAATATAAACATTATTTTTCGATCTGTAACTGAACAATTTGTATGTACGTATACCTCGACAGTCGTAGATATATGAAGGATAATTACCTAAGGTGAGCACGCACAGTTAACGGTGAGTCACTTTAACTATTACTGTATGTAAAACAATGGGATTGCTAAACAATGGGATTGATAAACAATGGGATGTACCATTTAGAACAGTATCAAGTAGATCGACATAGATATTATATACAGGCGAACTTTCTGCCCATAAATACACTTCACACATATATCCTGATCACTAAATACAAAAGTATAGGCGATATGCCGTAACACGTGTTTATGACACCGTGCCGAAGCAAAAAAAACACTTGCACTTGAATGGTGTACATTGTGTACTTCAGTATATTTGAGTATGATACTGTCTTTTTTTTACTGTCATTCAAAACTTTTCAGTATCATACTAAATAATTAAGTATCATACTAACATCAACAATAATGATCCTCGTAGTACGTAACGCATGGTACGATTTACTTAGTATGATACAGTATCACACTCAATAATTTCAGGATCATTCTTAATAATTTCAGTATCATACTAACTTATTTAGTATCATACTTAAAATGACAACAATGAGTCGGATTCCACGAATAGTGACATGAGTAAACAAAGGCGTGATCGCTCGCCTGAGCTACAAATAATCACAAACAGTCTGCATACACCCAGATGCAGTCGGACCAAACCCATACCGCGGGTGCACCTAACGAAGCGAGCAATGCAGATCAACGGTCATCGGCAAGCCTCTCACCTCGTTCGCCCACAAGACCAGGATCTCATGACCGCGAAAGAGCACCCAGTAGACATGAACGTTCAATCAGTCCATCGCAACATAGTGACAGTTTCAGACCATGGTCACATGATCACACGGACTCACTAATATCTGGTCAGAACCGACAACCACCAGACGCTAACTAGGACCTTAGGGTTAGGTGGGGGTGGGGGTGGGGGTGGGGGTGGGGGTGGTGGGGATATATAGAGTATCTTAAACAAATTCCCATTTCATATAAGATTTATGAAAAGGGTTATTATTTTAATTTTAACGAGCCTTTTGGCGAGTTAAAATTAAAAATAATTCATAACATGAAACTCGTTATGAATTACTTAATATAAATGTTTTATGGACTGGGATCGAGTTTAAGATCCTTTTTATCACATAACATTGCAATCAAATTAGTAAAAAATAATTCATATGTACATAGAACCGCCACGACGTCAGACACACTTTAGCGCCAAAAAGTCATAAAATAAGTGACTTCGTAACGTAGCGTCTCACACATAACGTTGCGTATAAAAAAGTTCGTGTTTTACCTCTTTACAAAATAGCAGTTTACGCCAACTTTTTAACAAACCAACAACAATGTTTTGTATAACGTGCATTATTTTATAAGCTGTCACAAATAATAAGTTTATGACTCATATCTGGGTGAATTTATAATAAATAAAATAGTTTCAGCTAATAAACTTGCGTAGTGTTATGTACAGGTTTAACTCAACCAATCAAAATCGTTCCAGGTTGTATTATACGTGTGTAATACAATAGAATATTAAATGAGTGTTCGACACTGCTAACAAGGGACGTTATGTGATAAATTATTTAATTATGTCTGTCATTAGTTTCACTGTTTAATAATGTTGTTTGTATTGTAGTGTAGCCTACATGTTCCTCATGTTTGCACCATGTTGATGCCTGAGAGTAATAAAGTTTATGTTGTTGTTGTTGTTGTTGTACAAAGTTATATGATTCGCTTGTTTCATCCGTTATATCATACGACACTGCAATATGAGGGATCGAAGACATTTTCTTGTATTAATGCAATACAAAATAGAGTCATGAGGCTTTATTTAGGAACTGGCAAATGTATACATACAGCTGCTATAGAAGGAGATATGGGCTGGGTGCCATATTATATTAAACAATGAAATGTATATACGTAACCATTGGAATCGTAATGTACACACAACATCTTCTAGGATAAACAAGCATATTTTTATTTGGGCCTATAGTAAAGCAACTCGATCTTGTAAGTATTGGGTTGATGTCATTACCGAAAAGTTTAAGGAGATTGGTCACAATACTTATTCTGATATATTCTGTTTCTTTTCCAGAGTCTAAATTTATAGACGTTGTCACTAGAGCCTTAATGGACCAGCATGTTTTAAAATGGAAAAATAGTATTAACAAAGTAGAAGGTGTAAATGGAGTAGGAAAAATCAAGTTGAGAACGTATAGATTGTTTAATCTGGATAAATTGTTGAGCCTTATTGTACATTCTAACACGACCTCCGCAGTCTTTCATATACACAAAGAAGTGAGACATCTGTATGTTATTCTACATGTATGTACGTTCCATTAATTCCCCGCGTATATTTCATCCGTTGGAAGAGCCGTGTTACATGACGTCACTTGGTAACTATACGTCACGAAGACAAAATCAGCAGTAATTTTAATGAAATGTTAATTACAACAAACTTGCCATGCTCCCTAATGTTGTTTTATATAGACAGTAAATAGTAGTTCTGTGAAAAATATAAAGCTTGTTGTCTGTTTTACAATTCAGTTTATATAATATACTATTATTTACATAAATATATATATTTTTAATACATTTCCTGTTTGCTGTAGTTTTGTTTGTTTGTATGGTGTTTTACGCCATTTTCAACACATGTAAGTTTATATATGACGGTCGATTTTTTGTGGTGGAGGCATACCACCCACTTTTCATGGGTAGAACCAGAACTGTACACCTCCCGTCATCTGTAAGAATCCACACTTCCTCACTTGCAAGTCGAGCTCCCAGTGGGATTCGAACCCGCAGCGGTGAGAGGCGAAGGTTTACAACGCAACGTCGTTCACCATTCGGTCACGGAGACCTGTTTGCTGTGGTATTTCATTCTATTGTTTATTGATCACATTCAGGCAACTATGTTTTAAATATAAATAATAACTAAATATGTATGCATATACATTAAATGCATATAATGCATTTATAATGAATCTACAATTATAATTTATATGTCTTCTATGGTGTATTAAGCGTGGGGACAATATAAACAAGAAAAGCATAACGCACGCGCTATGTAGAAGATTTGTAATAATGGGTTAGTTTGTGGAGGCTTTGGTCAAGTCACATACCTGTAGTCGTCGATATGGAGATGACAGGAAGGTAAAGTGAAGAATTAAAATAAAAGTCATATTTACTTAAATTTTACAAGTGATTATTATACGGGCCTTATTTATGTTCATGTTTTAGTTGTATTCAGGCTCAAAACCGCTTAGGAGTTGCCGTTAAAGCTACACAATCCCGATCAAATAATACAATTTCAAGTTTGTTTAAGCATAGGAACGCCTATAGATGAAGTTCTTTGCTGGATGTGTTGTCTACATTGTTTAGGCTGGTATATTGTCATAGCATATATCGAGGAATTTACATAATAGGCGTGATAAACGCATCGGTAACTTTGAAATTGTACCACCCAGCGATTACGGGTATATAAGCCTAAACGTTTATATAGCAATTTGCAATAGGTAGAGCCGTGGTGTAATGGTTAGCATCGCGGCTTAGTAACCCAGGGATCGTGCGTTCAATCCCAGCCAGGACCGAATTTGGGTTAATTATCGAAATATTTCATAAAAGTATTTCCTACCTTACCTTCGTAAGTCCTTCGGATGAGACTTTAAACCGAGGTCTGCTCGCTAAAATGCTTAGTGCGATACAGCGAGGATAAATAAACGCTTATACCCTAGCAATTTGCTCAGATATCCGATAACTACAGACTGTTCAACTCGATGAGGATATTCAATGGCGTGCAGTGTAACTGTATACATGTTTGTAACGTTGAACGGAAGGGAACAAGTAAAATGCGTAAGGCATAATGTAAATACATCACTATGTAGAGAATTACAAACACTTACCCGCATATTCCACATACATATTCCACATATGGTCCATATATTGTATATACTTATTTCCTATAATATCCTTGAATTAATCCAAAATCACACAATTATTATACATGTATACATATGCAGAGAGCGTGTATCGGTAGCCAATAGTATGTAACGTGAAATACATGCTCAAGTGTTGACTCGCGACAGGGAGAAATTATTGTTTACAATGAGACACTTGAAGGATATTGTTCAAATTGTTCAAATTAAGTTAATATATGGAATTTTCTTTTGTTGGAAAAAGACCAGCAATATTATTTCTCGCAAATCCTAGTTTTCAGGATGTGGGGAAGGGGGAAGGTCGCCCATCCGTCTACTTTTCCTTCTTGGGAAAATAATAAGTCACAATTCGTAAAAAAAATATCGTTCTTGCGTGCGAGCTTTTATGGGTGCGTGCGTAAGCCGTGCTTGTTTGCGTGCTAGTATGCACATGTTTGTTAATATTTAAATCTGATGAATTTGAAAGGCATTTGAATACTACTTCTTCATAAAAAGAAAATTCATAAAAAAAATATGTTTTAAAAAGTGCTAAGGCCTGGGCTAGAACCCCGTCCGCAACGGCAAAAGAATACTAAGACAGCGCGCTAATCTATTGCGCTACGAAGGCCGATTAACAATGTCGTATTAATTAAGATATTTTACACAAATATGCTCAATCGCGAAGTCACGGTGGATAGACATAACGGACCCTGGCTGCTCAAAACTGCGTTACCTTGATCCTGGTTGTATGGTGTTTTAAGTCATCTTCAGCACATTTTAGGTTATATATGATGGTCGATTTTTTCGTGGGGGAGGCAGACCATCTACTTTTTCATAAGTAGTATAAGTACAAGTACTGCATGCCTCATTTAATCTGGGAACGAGCTGGATTCGTACCCACGACCGTAGCGGTGAACTTGAAACAGGCCTCACCACTCTGGACCACCGGTACTAAAATCATTCATACGATAGCATGATGAAAAAAAAAAAAAGAACAGCCCAATATTGAATTATTATATCGGTTATGAATGTAGAGGGTGTGATCTTGTTAATTACAAGTTTTAAATAGGCATTTACCAATGGTAAACTTTTTCATTATTTTATACATATAATATAATTCTAGAGAAAGTTGTATTAAGAATGTTGCCACTTTTGTTTGTTAAAGCACTAGCGGATTTCGAGGGGAGCACCCTCATGGTTAGTTCAGTTAAACGCCAGTAAAACTGAAGCATTATTTTTTTCAAAAAACAATGAACAGCGTCGGCCTAATCTTATTTTAGACAACACCCAGTTGTCGTTTGTTGAACACCATAAACATTTAGGCCTTACTTTGAGCCATGATGGCAAATGGCATATGCATATCGAAAATATCTCTCTTTCGGCTTCCAAAATCATTGGAACTATGAGGCTTTTGAAATTTACACTAAGTCGTAAGGCATTAAATCAAATGTATTTATCGTATGTCCGTCCAATCTTAGAATATGCTGCTATTGTTTGGGATGGCTGCAGCGAATATGAAAAAAATAAACTTGAAAAAATACAGTATGAAGCTTCACGTATTGTGACCGGTCTTACCCGTTCGGTATCTATTGTTAATTTAATGAATGAAATAGGATGGTTAACGTTATCATTATTATGAATGTTGCCACTTTTGTTAGTTAAAGCACTAGCGGATTTCGAGGGGAGTTCCCTCATCAGAGTCATCCTATGATTTGAAAGGTTATCACATAACATTTAACTGAATGTTGTTTAACTGTTTATCAAGACATTATATTGAATATTTATAGCCGGTCGCCCCCAAACAAGGAAGGATACATAAACATCCGGGAAGCTGCCCTATCTCACTTACGAATATATTTTCCTTTGAATTGTTCCAAGGATAGACTCCGAAACACAAAACCGGTGTACATACCAATCCGACGGACGAGACTAAAGGAACATGTTTTACTCAATAATACACAGAAGAAATTGACTTGCGGCGATGTCTTCATCCGGGTCAAATGCAACGTGCTATCAAGTAGACCACGGCAGCCCCCTTGAAGTGAATGAGTTCCTCGCCGATGTTTGGAGGGTGAAAACTCGTTAAAAGTGAAAATCTTTAAAATATCTCAGCACATTGTTTTTTCCCATAAGTTGACCACCGCACAAACCCCACCCAACTGAAAATGTCGCAGCTTTATCTTCCACCACTGATATCAGACCGACATATTTCGAACAGGGGAACTTATCTAGTCGTTTTTTTAAGATGTATGTTTTCAACTACCGACTAGGATCCTGTGTCAGAAGCAAACAGGATCCGGTGCCATGAGCAACCACGATCCGTTACTTTGCAATGCACAAACAACTTAACGCGTCTGGCAATCGGTAGATATTATTATGTATTAAATACATCCAATGGATGTTATGGCTGAACATACATAATTCCAGACATACATGTAGCATATGCCAATAGCAGTCACTATTTTTGAAATAAACACAATTTTCACGCGTCGGTGTGTAAACAGTGCGCGTTCTTTCAAATCTAAAACACTGTTTTTATAACCCGTTCTTCATGAATTCAGACACACAAATGCATCTGGTGATCCGTGAGTGTGATCATTTTTAAAAAGTGTCTTATTGTAAAGTAATATTAAATATCTTTTAACAGTTTACGTGTTTTTACCCGCCAGGGTTCTTTACATGAGTAACCAGGATCAAGGTAACGCTGTTTTGAGCAGCCGGGGTCCGTTACATCTGTCCACCGTGAATATAAACCATTGCTTTTCAACATATTGCTTTTCCAGGTCCGTAGCTACACTGGGGCACACAGAGGTATTTGCCTTGGTTGAATTTTGGAAATGTACATATTTTACATAAAAACAACTATATACTAGTATACAAGGACCCTGGGGGAAATGCAACACATTGAAGGAAATTAAAACAAAATATAGGGTGGAGAGGGAGGTTAATGCCACCGGACATCAACATAAGGGATTTTCTCACTCTTTCCCCTCCCTCCCTCCTTCCCTCTCGCTTTCTTCCTTATTCTGTATCTCTCTTTCTCTCTTTACTTATCCCTCTTTTTGACTCTCTATGTCTCTCCCTGTCTCTGTGTCTCTCTATCCATTTTATTTTCAATTTCAAAATTTCAATTCATGCATAAATTAAGAGGAATTTATTAAAACTATGTTGATTTATAATCTACTAATATGTGTAAACCATGCATGCATAACTTCACATAAGAAATACTATCTTTACCATTAGTTACGAGCCTCTACCAATATTCCAATTTTGATAAACAATGTCTCCCTTGTGTTTTGTGTCAATATACAGTACACACGTACACACACATAAAAATGGAGGATTATTTGTATATACTAGTTTCTGTGATGCAACGGGATAATTGGAAAGGGTCTTTGTTAAAAGGCCGCTACGTTTACTTATAGGTATTGTTTTGGATTATATATAAATATGGACTTATAAGGTTGAGTAAGTACATCTGTAGCTTCCTTTTCAATTTCTAACAACTTGCATTAACTATTAGGTTTTTCTACTGAAGATTGGTCTCATCAGTTCGGTGGTAAAATGCCGTCTGCTAAAATCCACTTTTATACCCGTTATAAGACCAGTGGTCGATTCACAAAGTACCTGAAGCGTCTCATACAGTACCGCCTTATCTCATTAATATTCAGTAAATTTAGGTAGTGCGCCTGTTGTATATATGAACCCACACGTATACAGTAATCACTTAGAACAACATGCGTAATGACCGTTACATTTGTTCAGTTCTAGTGTGCCTTTTATCGGGATTGTGTAGCTTTAAGGCAATCAACTTTGCATTTTACATGAATTACAAGTGATCTTATAGAAAATATTTAATTTTGTGTTGAAAATAAAAGCGTCTACTTCCGAAATAACTTTTGTTAAATAAACATGCTTCAATGAGGCGGAGCTACTGCGAACACAAATTCAATGTGTCGCTGTGTCTCAATAAAAAATGGCCATTCCACTGTCTAAAATACACTGACGGTATTTGTATATCTTTCATATTTTTATTATTATCTTTTCCCCAAAAGAAGTTATAGCTGAACTATAGCGGCGAGAAAATCATGTTA
Organism: Cyrtodaria siliqua; assembly: GCA_037043455.1. NCBI lineage: Eukaryota > Metazoa > Mollusca > Bivalvia > Adapedonta > Hiatellidae > Cyrtodaria > Cyrtodaria siliqua. The sequence continues at coordinate 143,673 of JAWPHD010002567.1, forward strand.
CTATAATACTTGATTCGCATTTTCAAAGAATTGATTCGCGGTTTCAAACAAAAATATAAAAATGTATTTTTACACTCCCGGACTGCAAGTTTGGTTATAGTTTTGTTACAGAGAAACGTATTTCTGATTTAATTTTACCAATTTTTATCGGAAACATGGCCTAGGTACGAATCTCAGAGAGTCCGAATAATTGCACGTATCTCTTACATAATAATGATATAAGCGGTACATACAGTGAGAACATGGATTTTAAGCCTCCGTACATTTTTGAAAATATTTTGGATTCTAAAGTGATTTACGGGTGGATATTTTGAATATTGTGATTGTGAATACTAAAGCTACATGTCGGGAAAGAAATCTAGCCAAAAAACGGACGTTGAACCTCGCAAAAAGAGAAAAACTAAACGACAAGCCAAGTCACCATTGAACGATACAAGTGACCGCATTGGACAAAGCGACAAAACCGGTTTATGCACGGGTGGGGTCAGCGCTGAACAAAATAATGTGAGTAATAGTAAACAACTTTTACAACCGGCGTTTCATTTTCCAGCTGAACATATAAACACTCCAGCTATGGCATTCTCACAACAGTCTCCGTTCAACTCACAACAGTTCCCTGGAACTCCGATGCAAACACAGAACACTCCTTTTTACAACGGAAATTTATACTCTACTCCAAACCCATCACATTCCCCTGGAATGACACCCCAGTCACAGCAGATGTACTCTATGCACCCTACACAGGGTCCCCCGGACTGGGCATCGGAACTGATGGAAGACATAAAGCAAATTAAAAAGTCTATGACAAAAATTGACAGCATCGAAAAAACTGTTAACATGATAAATATGAAAGTCTCCGATCTCGAGTCAAAGGTCACCAGAATTGAATCTCGTGTTAACGGTGTTGAAGATTCGTGTTCTTTCATAAGTGCACAACATGATAGCCAGAAAAAAGAACTTGAAAATGCCAAATCAAAGCTGAAAGAAATGAACAACACTTGCCAAAATCTGGAACAGAAAGCTGAACATTTTCAATCCCAGAATTCTATGTTAGACGCAAAACTAACAGATCTAGAAGCTAAATCAATGAGAGAAAATCTTCTATTTTACGGAATACCTGAAACTGGCGGAATCGACGACTGCGAAGCTTTAATTAAGCAAGTGTGTGTAGAAAAGCTTAATTTACCAGAGGCAGCAGATATGACCTTTGACCGCGTACACCGAATTGGACCAAACAATGCAAGGAAACCACGACCAATAGTAGCCAAGTTCCACTACTTTAAGCAACGAGAACTAGTGCGGCAGAAATCGTACGATCAGGGGGATACGTTAAAGCAGGCCAACCTAGGGATCGGCGTTCAGTGGCCTAAACAAATACGCGAACGCGAAAACAACTGTATCCCATTATGCAACGAGAGCGGAAAAACGGTAACGACGTGAAAATGGTGCGAGATAAACTTTACGTCAACGGGCGTGAATACGTTGCACCTCCACAACAACCAGACAGTAGATAAAGACGTCAAGAGAAGTGTCTGTCTGTGCTAACATGGAATGTATTTGGTCTGAAACGTAAACTGACTGACCCTGACTTTTTGGAGTTCATTGATAGTTATGATATTTTGTTTTTCTCTGAAACTTGGTTAAAGAAAAGTGAAAATTTAGTTTTAGATATTAAAGGTTTTGAGTGTGAACATATTTATGGAAATAAGACTCCAAATGTACGCAAAGGACGATCTAGTGGAGGTATTTCTTTATATTATAAACAGGGTCTTAAAGACAAAATTAAAATAGTTGAAAAACAGCAGTGCGGAATTATGTGGGTTAAATTATTACGTGATCTTTTTAACCATAATGAAGATGTATATTTATGTAATTTGTATGTATTACCATCTGAATCTAGAGTTTTAAACCATGAGGAAATAGATTTCTTCGAGCAGCTTGAAATAGGCATAGCAAAATATTCACATTTGGGTAAATTATTCATCTCTGGCGATTTAAACAGTCATACTTCAAATATGTCTGATCTACTAGATTTTGATAGATATTTAGACGAAGAGCAATTTGTAGTAAATGCACGTGACATACCAATACGAGTAAACAAAGATCACGTGCTAGACGTGAATGGACGGCGATTAATAGAATTATGCAAAACGTCCGGTCTAATTATAGCAAATGGTCGCATGCATAAAGATTGTCAGTTAGGAGAGTATACTTTTTGTTCTAGCAGAGGTATGAGCGTTGTTGATTATTTGTTGTTTCATTTTAGCGATAAAGACTGCATTGCCGATTTTCAAATTCTAGATTTTAATGAGTTTTCAGACCACGCTCCTTTGTATCTTTCCTTAAAAATGAAATGTACGCAGACTAATCCGAAATTATCGGACGATAGTGACGAAACTATTATTTATAGTAAAATTGTATGGGACAATTCAAAGGTACCTATATTTAGAAACAATCTCATGAATAGCCACGAGGAAATACAGCGATTGACCGATAGTATAAACAACACAGCAATTGACACCGCTGTCGATTCATTCACGAATTATATGTACGATAATACATTTACTGTATTTGGTAAAACGTTTAAAAAGACAAACGTGAATTATATTCATGGTAAAGAATGGTTCAATGAAGATTGTTATACAGCGAAACAGGAATTTAAAAGATCGAGAAATACTTTTTTAAAAAACAAAAATGATACTAATAGGCAACTTTTTACAACATCGCGGACTAAATACAATCGGGTTAAACACAAAGCGCGTAACAAATATAAATATAAAGAAGGAAAGCAAATAAGCAATTTAGCCAAAAAACAACCCAAAAAATTCTGGAAAAACATAAAGAAAATATACAAAAAAAATGTACCAAACGCTGAAAATCTAAATGTAACTGATTTATTCAATCATTTTAAATCGATATATGGAAACGCAAACGAGCCAGAATTTGAAGCCGACACAACGGAAGTGCTTGATGCTGAATTAGACTTAGACATATCTGAAGCAGAATTACGAGCTTCCGTTTTTTCACAGAAAAATCAGAAAAGTTCAGGAATTGATAATTTAATTTCTGAAATATTCAAATCAACGTATGATATAATATCGCCATTTTTATTAAAATTATTTAATAAAATGTTTAATAACGGTGATTACCCTGTTTCTTGGGGTGATGGAATTATTGCACCATTATTTAAAAGCGGAAACGCAAATGAGGCAAAAAACTACAGGGGTATTACGTTAACTAATGTATTAGGCAAAATATATTCTCAACTTTTATTAAATAGATTAAATAAATGGGCAGAAAAATACGATAAGATAGCACAAAATCAATTTGGTTTCCAAAAAGGGAAATCAACGGTAGACTGTATTTTTATATTTCATTCTATTATTTCAAAAGTGTTACATTCTGGAAAGAAACTGTATTGTGCATTTCTAGATTTTGAACGGGCCTTTGATAAAATAGAAAGATCAATGTTATGGCATAAATTGATTTTAGAAAATGTAAGCTCAAAAATTGTTAGAGCACTTAAATCAATGTATACTGTTGTCAAATCGCGCATTAGATATAAATCAACATTATCAGAACCCATAAGTTCATATGTCGGCCTAAAGCAAGGGGACCCAAGTTCGCCCATCCTATTTATGATGTTCATTAATGAAATCTCAGAAAATGTAAATTCAGACCTTGATGACATATTTTGTACTGACAATCTGAGCTTATTTATGCTGTTATATGCCGATGATGCGGTTGTATTTGCTTCGTCCCCCGCTTCTTTACAGTCGTTACTAAATGACGTTCAAGTATATTGTAGGACCTGGGGCCTAAAGATAAATACAGAAAAAACTAAAATAATGATATTCGAAAGAGGTCGTCATTCACAATATAATTTCTACCTTCATGATAGCATAATAGAAGTTGTCACCTCGTTCAAGTATCTGGGCATTTTTTTCTTCAAAAATGGAAATTGGTTAAGAACGCAAAAGAGGTTGGCACAACATGCTTCATTCGCATTGCATAATTTATTTTCCATATTTAGTCAAATAAACTTACCAATATCTGAAAAATGTAGACTTTTCGACACACTAGTTGCCTCTGTATTAAACTATAGCTCAGAAGTTTGGGGAATGCATGAGGCTAAAGATATTGAAATTATCCATACGAAATTTTGTAGAAGAATTTTAGGGGTCAAGAAGTCTACCAATCTCACAGGTTTATACGGTGAATTAGGTCGCGTACCACTCATTATAAAGAGAAAACTTAATATGCTCAGATATTGGTTAAAAGTATTACATCTTAATGAAAATATATTGGCCAAAAAAATATATATAATGTTGAAAAACGATGTTGATAATCATAATAATTATAACGGGTCCAATTGGGCATACCAAATTAAAGATATCCTTGACAACCTTGGATTTTCTGATGTTTGGTTATATCAATTTGAAGCAGATATTCCATTTGAATTAATAAAACAACGCTTGATTGACTCATATCATCAAAGTTGGTATTCAAATATCAATAACTCTAACAGGTTAGAATCATACTGCCGCTATAAACACAGTTTTGATATGGAAAAATATTTGAACCTATTAGATGATAACAAATTCCGAATAGCACTGGGTAAATTTCGACTCTCCTCTCACAATTTAGCCATTGAAAATGGCAGATATCTAAATATCCCGCGAGAAAATAGGAAATGTATACATTGTACCCAAAATATAGTAGAAAACGAATACCATTTTTTGCTTGTATGTCCAATATATAGACACTTAAGACAGAAATATTTTAAACCTTACTTTTGCAGATGGCCCACGATAAACAAATTTGATGCGTTAATGTCTAATAACTCGAACAGAACAATTATAAGCTTATCAAAATATGTTTATTATGCATTTAAACTTCGAAATGAAATGCAAGTTTAAATTTCTTTAATACATTTCAACCTTTTCTCCATTCAAGAAATAAAAAAGCTATAACGCTTCTCTGTAAACTTTAATGTAGATTTTGTATGCCATGTTTTTGATGTTCTCACTGTATTGAATATGTATTGTGTGTAGGCTATAAACGTTGTACTGAATGTTTAATGCTGAATAAAGTTAATATATATATAACAATTTCTCTAACCAGTAAGACTATTGGAACCATACACGGTCAACATCAATGTAATATTGGTATGTTCTCACTTTACCAAATGTTATATCTTGGTTAGTTAAACAAGAATGTTAACCTGAGAATCTATTGTTCAACAATAAATTGGCGATAATTGATGCAAAGTGTACTGTTGTAAAATAGTTACATACTAAACATTGTATACTTGATTTTGAAATACTTTGCATCTCAGTAAATCTGATACAAAGTAACATGTGTGCATGTTTATTTCATATATAAATACACTCCACACATATATCCTGACCGCTAAATACACACGTATAGGCGGAATAAATTCTCTGGTTTCATCCGTTATATCATACGGTGCTGCAATATGGGAATCGAAGACATTTTATATGACGGACAGAAATTATGTTCAAAATGTACATTGATTTAATTGTTGTCATTGACGCAAATTAACTTGTTAATCGTACACATTGAGAAGAACATTTTCGTAAGCGTACACATTTATTGACGACAGCACGTTGGTTACACATTTTTATTGATTGAGATGTGAACAATGAACTTTTCTATACATATGTGTATCAATGTATATTCTTAAAACATTCCAGATATAAACACACGATGCCTTTCTCGCCATTGACGTGTCCACGAAATATTGAAGTTGTCGACAAAATATTTCAATAACTTTGTAATAAGGTAAGCGTACATGAAAGGAGAAACAACACATTCGTCAACAAACAAAACTTTCGGTCACCGAATACACCAAAGGGGATTAATAAATAACAGAGTTTTAGGTAGAAAACAATCGAAATGACCTACCTCTTCTCATGTTTTCCAAGATCCGCCATTTTGTTAGTTTGATACTAACCTTTTGCTCCCGCCTAATATTGAAACTACCACCCCCTGAATTATATTACCAATACGTTTAAAGGGACACATGGCAATCTTTATTTTTTAAAAACTCACGGCTTTCCCCTAGTTTTTCTGTCGTCCTGTTAGATTTGTCTTCATAACTGACATTTGTTCAATCATTAATATTAATTATAAGAATAGTCTTAAGCAATTTGTTTTTGCTTATTATTATTTTTTGATATTATTGCACCAATAATATATTACAACCTTGTTGTATAATAAGACGAAATAATGAATACTTAAAATTTGATTTATTTTAAATGTAACCAGGGTAAAAGTAAAAATGATACTGGATACACCCGTTTCAAATACTTCAAGATTGCCGTGTGCCCCTTTACATACATGGAAGCAGGTTTAAAGGGATACATGGCAATCTTGAAGTGTTTATCGAAGATTGAAATAGCGTCTGGATTTATTTATACAGTATCGTTCTCACTTTAACAGATGGCATATTATTAAACACAATTTTGAGTTTTCATTTTTCTTCTTATTCTAACTTAGGGTTATCTATCCTACTGTTGCAATATCATCAACAGTTAGTACTATGAAAAAACAATTTGCTTTATATTATTCTTATAATTAATATCAATGATTGAACAAATGTCAGTTATGAAGACAAATCTAACAGAACGCCGTAAGCCTTTAAAAAAACCCAAAAAAACAAGATTGCCTTGTGTCCCTTTAAAGTAAAAATCATACGGGATTATTTGTATCAAGGGGCTAATTTACTACACTCTGTCCTTTCAACTGAAAATATTGTTATTATACGACATTTTATTATCACCTTTTTCTTCATATAATTTCAATTAAACGATTTACACCTGTACACAAAGAGAATTTTCATACAGGCCATACATATCGGTATGAATGCGTTAAATTCAGTATCATGTTTACATATACGCCTACATTAAACACTTAAAAATTACACTTTTCGCAAGCGGGTAGTGTTTTGTGCATAAAGATTGTGATCATGTCACATTATTTGAGCAACTTATTGCAACGGATGGTTAATGTACACATGTTGGTGTTTCATATGATACCAAATGGGCTCTTGGTTGGATCTACTAAGAATATAAATCGTAATACTTCACTAGAGTTTATTCGTGTGTTGATAAAAAGAGAGGATACATACTTCATCAAGCCTGATCGTTCTTCTGATTCGAACAGATGACAATGTTTAGATACGTCAGTTTTATATTTGATTTTGTGAAAAATATAGATCATTTTCCAAGTGCTGTGAATATAATAGATACGTTTTTCTACTAGTTTATGGCAAACACTGGACACGAAGATCGATTATTTATACGGTACAGGTACGTCTTTTTTGTGCTTCCTTAGTGGCAGGGGCGTAGCTGACCAAAAATGCATATGCAGGCCCGACAAACATGGGGGGTCCGGGAGCATGCTCCCCGTTCTCTTTTTTTTCTTTTCTTTTTTTAAACAGCTATGCATTCTGGCTTATCTGACAGAGCACTTGTGTGGTATCTAAAGATTTTTGTTTTGATAAATTTGAGAATTAACATTTGACAAAGTTGAATTACCTACACTGTAAAACAAAATTAAAAAAAAATGTTGACCATTAAACCCCACTCCCTCGGGCTTCAGTTTTTATTTCATTATTTTTTCATTTTTCAAATTGATGTATAGGCCCGAGCCTATAAGGCCTAATAGTAGCTACGCCGATGACTGGTCATGGGTACATGCTCTTCATTTTTTATGGAGCGTGTATGCTTATACGCCGAGCTTACGTCCGTGGAATCGTGGTGACCCAGTGGATAACTCAGCCCGTTCTAGATGGACTCTTAGTGATCCAGTGGATAACTCAGCCCGTTCTAGTTGGAATCGTTGTGACCCAGTGGATAGCTCAGCCCGTTCTAGATGGAATCGTGTTGACTCAGTGGGTTGCTCAGCCCGTTGAAGTTGGACTATTGGTGACCAAGTGGATTGATCAGACCGTTCTAGATGGACTCTTAGTGATCCAGTGGATAACTCAGCCCGTTCTAGGTGGCATCGTTGTGACCCAAGGAATAGCTCAGCCCGTTCTAGATGGAATCGTGGTTACCCAGTGGATAGCTCATCACGTTCTAGATTGGATCGTGATGACCCAGTGGATATCTCAGCCCGTTCTAGATGGAATCGTGGTGACCCAGTATATAGCTCAGCCCGTTCTAGATTAAATCGAGGTGTCTCAGTGGATAGCTCAGTCCGTTCTAGATGGACTAATGGTGTCCCAGTAGATAGCTCAGCCCGTTCTAGGTGGAATCGTGGTTACTCAGTGGATAGCTCAGCCCGTTCTAGATGGAATCGAGGTGTCCCAGTGGCTAGCTCAGCCCGTTCTAGATGGACTCTTGGTGACCAAGTGGATTTCTCAGCCCGTTCTAGGTGGCATCATTGTGACATAGGGGATAGCTCAGCCAGTTCTAGATTGAATCGGGGTGTCCCAGTGGATAGCTCAGCCCGTACTAGATGGACTATTGGTGACCCAGTGGATAGCTCAGCCCGTTCTAGGTGGAATCGTGGTGACCCAGTGTATAGCTCAGCCTGTTCTAGATTGAATCGAGGTTTCCCATTGGATAGCTCAGCCCATTCTAGATTGGATCGTGATGACCCAGTGGATATCTCAGCCCGTTCTAGATGGGATCGTGGTGACCCAGTATATAGCTCAGCCCGTTCTATATGGAATCGAGGTGTCACAGTGGATAGCTCAGCCAGTTCTAGATGGAATCGTGGTGACCATTGGATAGCACAACCCGTTCCAGATGGAATCGTGGTGACACAGTTGATAGCGCAGTCCGTTCTAGATGGAATAGTGGTGACCCAGTGGATAGCTTAGCCCGCCCTAGATGGAATATTGGTGACCAAGGTGATAAATCAGCCCGTTCTAGATGGAATAGTGGTGGCCCACTGGATAGCTCAGCCCGTTTTAGATGGAATCGTGGTGAACCAGTGGATAGCACAGTCCGTTCTAGATGGAATCGTGGTGACCCAATTGATATCTCAGTCCGTTCTAGGTGGAATAGCGATGAGCCAGTTTATAGCTCAGCCCGTTCTAGATGGAATTGGGGTGACCCAATGAATAGCTCAGCCCGTTCGAGATGGAATCGTGGTGACCCAGTGGATAGCTCAGCCCATTCTAGATGGAACTGGGGTGACCCAATGAATAGCTCAGCCCATTCGAGATGGAATCGAGGTGACCCACCGGATAGCTCATCCCGTTCTAGATGGAATCGTGGTGAACCAGTGGATAGCTCATCCCGTTCTAGTTGGAATCGTGGTGACCCAGCGGATAGCTCAGCCCGTTTTAGGTGGAATCGTGGTGAACCAGTGGATAGCTCATCCCGTTCTAGATGGACTCGTGGTGAACCAGTGGATAGCTCATCCCGTTCTAGTTGGAATCGTGGTGACCCAGCGGATAGCTCAGCCCGTTCTAGATGGAATCGTGGTGAACCAGTGGATAGCTCATCCTGTTCTAGATGGAATCGTGGTGAACCAGTGGATAGCTCATCCCGTTCTAGTTGGAATCGTGGTGACCCAGCGGATAGCTCAGCCCGTTCTAAATGGAATCGTGGTGACCCAGTGGATAGCTCATCCCGTTCTAGTTGGAATCGTGGTGACCCAGCGGATAGCTCATCCCGTTCTAGATGGAATCATGGTGACCCAGTGGATAGCTCATCCCGTTCTAGTTGGAATCGTGGTGACACAGTAGATAGCTCATCCCGTTCTAGATGGAATCGTGGTGACCCATTGGATAGCTTAGCCTGTTCTAGATGGAATCGAGGTTTCCCATTGGATAGCTCAGCCCATTATAGATTGGATCGTGATGACCCAGTGGTTATCGCAGCCCGTTCTAAATGGAATCGTGGTGACCTAGTATATAGCTCAGTCCGTTCTAGATTGAATCGAAGTGTCCCAGTGGATAGCTTAACCCGTTTTAGGTGGAATTGCCGTGTGGTGATGGAATCGGGGTGACCCAATGAATAGCTCAGCCCGTTCTAGATGGAATCGTGGTGACCCAGTGGATAGCTCAGCCCATTCTAGATGGAATCGGGATGTCCCACCCAATAGCTCAGCCAGTTCTAGATGGAATCGTGGTGACCCAATGGATAGCTCAGCCCATTCTAGGTGGAATCGTGGTGACCCATTAGATAGCTCAGCCCGTTCTAGGTGAAATCGTGGTGACCCAGTGGATAGCTTAGCCCGTTCTAGATGGAATCGTGCGATGGATAGCTCAGCCCGTTCTAGATGAATCGAGATGTCAAATTGGATAACTCAGCCCGTTCTAGATGGAATCGTGGTGACCCAGTGGATAGCTCAGTCCGTTCCAGATGGAATTGTGGTGACCCAGTGGATAGCTCAGCCCTTTTCTAGGTGAAATCGTGGTGACCCAGTACATAGCTCAGCACGTTCTAGATGGAATCGTGGTGACCCAGTGGATAGCACAGCCCGTCCTAGATGGAATCGTGGTGAACCAGTGGATAGCTCAGCCCGTTCTAGGTGATATCGTGACGACCCTTTTGATATCTCAGCTCGTTCTAGGTGGAATCGTGGTTACCTAGTGGATAGCTCAGCCATATCTAGATGTTCATACCTCACTTGCTCCACTGGGTCGGAATCTATTGGATAACAGGAGTAGGAAACCGTTCCCGGATTCCCAAAATATCTCTATGGCAGGTTTGGATACATGTATGTGTGTAGGGAGGGGGGAAGGGGACGCGGGGTGGGCGAAGCGGGCGAGGCGGGCGAGGCGGGCGAGGCGGGCGAGGCGGGCGAGGCGGGCGAGAATTTTGTTATTGTTGTTACTGTTAATCTGTATTGTGTTTTTTTATGATTTTGCGGAAAAGCGTGGGGTTTTTTGATTGTCAACTGTTGCTAAATCCACACTCCAGCCCCACTCCCACCCCGTCCCACTCCCACACTAGAGGACTTTAAAAACGCCTCACTAAAAATAAAACTGTCAAACTAGATTATTGTGAAACGCTCGTTTTGAATAGGCAATATTCGTAGCCTGGCTATGTCATTGTGTTTGTCTTTGGGACAACTCACGATATCATCCAATTAAATAGACAGCAGTGTCCCCTTTGAAATGTTGGCTTCAAGCATAAATGGTTCTGAGTTATTTAGAAAAAGACAGATAAAGAAATAGGATTTTAAGATTGTTATTTTGATTCCGATTGCAAATATGGAAATAAACTATGACCACTGAGACGACAGCCTGTCTAGGACAATAAGAATTATTGAAACTATATACATGAGGCGTTTTTTAAGTCCTCTAGACGCGACATCAGCTGTTCCTTAGAAGTGAGAATCATCGCTATTATGGTAGTATGTATGGTAGGGTACCACACCATTGTTACAAGTTTTAAATGTAACGAGAAAGGTAGCAAAACCAGCAATACACAAATATAATTAACAAGTTTATTTACATAAAATATTCACTTACAGATTACACAAATCCAGTTTTTCATTAATATCCAATGTTTGAATTAAGTCCAAATAAAATTATCCACTGTTCCTTTAATTCACATTAGCAAGTCTCTTTAATCCAAAACAGTAAGTGTATCTTTAATCCAAAACAGTAAGTGTCTCTTTAATCCAAATGTTAATTGTTCTTTCAGTCGAAATTAATTTCCAATATTTCCGATTTTGTCCAAATATCCAATTTCACTGTTATTATGAATGAGCAGAATAATAAGTAAATCCTCTCACAAATATATTTTATAATTTTAAAAGCCAATTCTAAATTAACTTTTTGCTGAATACTCATCTTCTGAACTGCTGAGCTGCTACCATAGTCTGTTTATATACTGCCAAAGATTGTTCCAAAAGCTTCCCCACTAAAACAATCCAATGAGAATAGTCCAAATGTCATCATAAATAAATTTGCATTAATAATTTGCATAAATAGTAAACATGTTTACATCTATACTAATTTTAACTGTTCTTCATGTAAACATTGAGATATAGGTAACACCTTCCGCCTTAAAAAAAAAGAATGGTTTATGTAATAAAGCATTCTTTTGAACGGCATGTAATAAGCAATGCAATAATATAATAATATTTCAATTTCAACACATATGCCAACACATATATTACAACATGACATGTTTTTCTTTTCAAAAGGAACAAGTGTTAACGCATATATTAAATTACACTTGTTTAAATAAGTATCTTAAAAATGAGAAATTCGCATCTATAAGACGGTCGAAGAAACTTCTTATAGTCCACAAATGGCCTTCCCATGTGACATCATCGATGTACGCGTCACATCCATCTAAACCGGAGATTAACATATTGACGAGACGTTGAAACGTTGCTGGAGAATAATTCATTCCAAATGGCATATGGCATAACTTTATATCGAAACAGTCCATCTGGAGTTACAAATGCTGAAACTTCTTTTGCTCTTTCTGTGAAGGGAACCTGCCAAAATCCTTTCAAAAGATCAAATTTTGCAACATATTTTGCATTTCCAATTTTGTCAATACAGTCATCAATACGTGTAAATGAAAATGAATCAGTTATTGTGACACTTTTCTATAGTCTTGCTCGGCCGTTTCCAAAGGTCCATTATCATACTCTTTTTGATACAAGAATGCATGGTGAACTCCAGTCATTTTTATTTGGTTCAATGAACGCAGTGTTTAGTAAGTATCGAATTTCTTCTTTGAGATTCTCTTGTTCAGAAGGATTCATTCTATATGGATGCTGTTTAATTGGAGTAGAATTTCCAAAATCCACATCATGATATATTTTGACAATTTTTGTTGGAACATCAAAAAATAAATCCTGGATTATTGATATACAATTTAAATCACTGATCCTTTTCTCTACTGTATATGGACCGTGATACCTAGCTTATAAAGGCTTTCCAGGAATAGGTAATCAAGCAAAAACTATATCATCAGGTTTGAAATTTCTTTCTTGAGCAGTCAAATTTTACCTTGTTTTCATTTTTGATTGAGATGATTGGAGATTAGACTGAGCTACCTCACAAGCTTTTGACAGTCTATGTCTAAAATCAGACACGAACTTTAGAAGATTCAAAGAAGTGTCTTCTTCTGAGAGAGTTTTCCCCTTAAGTTACTTAAGTGGTCCACGATCGGTGTGACCAAAAACTAATTCAAAAGGGCTGAAACCCAGAGATTCTTGAACAGACTCTCTAACGGCGAAAATTAACAAGTGTATACCCTCATCCCAGTCTTTATTAGTGTCAAAACAATATGACCTAGTTATGTTTTCAGTGTCTGGTGAAATCTTTCTAGAGCACCTTGTCTCTCCGGCTGATAAGTCGAAGACTTAAACTGTTGAATGCCTAACTCATGAATGATCTGTTGAAATATACCAGACATGAAATTTGACCCTTGATCAGACTAGACATATTTTGGAAGGCCAACTAATGTGAAAAACTTGACCAGAGCCTTCACAATATACTTTGTCTTAATATTCATATTAAAGTGGAATTGCTTAAAGAGGCACTACCTATATCTACGCGATTTTTAATGTAAAATATCAATATTACTGCATTTATATGTATACAAAGCTATTTTAAGAGTATTCTAAGAAGAAACATGGTTCGTATTCCAGTTCTGTAAATTATTAATTATGATCAAAACAATATTTTGAATAAAATGCTGGCCTGCCGTTTATTACTGCCGGAGAACTACGAGTTTTTACGATTTTCTCGGACATGCGCAATGCGATTCAGTTGAACGAAAACAAACTATTCGGGGCAGTTCCGATAGTAAACGAATAAATCGGAATTCTTCGCCATTCCGACGAGGCAGTTCCGATTGTAAACGAATAAGATCGGAACATCTCCGCAATCGGCTTGTCTAAAACAATTACGAATACAATTTCAAAAATCCGATCTTTTCAATCCTGTTTTTCCCCAGCAAAACGCATATCACATGGGGTGAAATTATTGCCATTTACCTTTTTCATTGTCCTCTTTATAATTAAGTAAAGGTTATATCAATTGGTGGACAAAAATATATAGGTAGAGCCTCTTTAAGGAACTCTTGTAGACGCACACATAATCGTCAGCAAATATTGATTACCATAATTGGTCTTAGGCAAGGGGGCAACACAGTCCACGATTCTACTGAAAGGTTCGTCAAATGCTGGAATGGGTTGAAGATGGGATTTCTGCCATTTGACATATATGACAAGACCTACAGTATTTTGAAACATCCTTTTTGATTTTTGCCATTGAAAATGACACAAATTTTGTTATATGTCTTATTGACACCTAAATGACCAGACAAAGGAGTTTCATGGGCTAAACTGAAAATTTTCTGACGATATGAACTAGGAACCACAATTTGCTAATTGACATTCCATTCAGCATCATCATCGGGGACATCAGATGGTTGCCTTTTTCTCATCAGGATCCCATGTTTAGTAAAATAACAAACTGGGACATGTGAAGCTTCTTCTTTTTTACTAGCGGCCGTATCAAATAAGCTTGAAATCTCAGGAACTCTATGCTGATCACTTACAAGTTGTGATTTCGATAGTTTATAATGATCTTTGTCATTCAAGCTAATAGAATGAGCATGACTGCAGTCCGCCTGAAGAAAGATCATTCTCAATGGCTCTTTTTGCTATAGCACGAATAACTGCACAAGCCGGATGTACGTCAGGTATTTCCTGCTCAACGGGATCAGGGGATTGATCCAAAGAAGGCTTGTCAGATACAAATCGATTAATGGATTAACCACCACCTTATCTCCAGCTAGGTCATTGCCTAGTAACATATGGACACCTTCAAATGGCAAAGATGATCTTATTCTAACAGCCACAGGTCCAGTAACCAATTTTGATGTCAAATACGTATTATGGAGAGGGACAGTCAAACAACCGCACTCTACCCCTTGAATACGTACATTAGTACCATAATAAATCTTCTCAGAAAAAGGCAGGATATCTGCTAATATTAATGATTGAGAAACTCATGTGTCTCGAAAATCCTACTAGGGAAAAGCTAGGTAGAATCACCGATTAGTGATATAGAACCTTCAGACATGAATGGTTCATAAGTCTCCATAACATAATCAGACTGGGATTTCTTGACTTCAAAAATTGCATTGTTTCCAATACAAGACTGGGGTTTAAACCTTAAAGACGTGAGACCAGTAGGTTTTATACCCTCTTTTGTTGCTGCTTCCTTTTCAAATTAAAGCACTCAGAAATGAGATGACCTTTCTTTTTGCAATAATTGCAAGTAATTTGAGATAGTGATTTTAGTTCAGTGTTTCATTAGATGGTTGTTGTTTTGAAGTACTAGTACTTAATATACCTGAGTGAGATGCTGCTGAGGTCTTGATTTTTGAACAAAAGAAACCTTGTGAGTTAGCGAATAATCATCCGCCAAATGTGCAGGATCTTCCAAAGTTTCAGCCTTTTGCTCATCTAAATATGTTTTAACATCATCGCGCTCAATTTACTTGGATGCATACCATCCATCAAATAATTGTGCTTTGGTTCGAGCAAATTCAACATGTGTTTGATCACTTTCTTTCTTACAAATTCTAAAAAAAATCCTATTCATAAGCTTTTAAAATAGTACCTTTAACAGTTTGGTATGAGGAATGTTGTTCTATAGTTAACTGAGCGTAAACCTCACCGGTTTGTCAAATTAAAACACTCTGCAAAAGTAATGTCCAATGATCTTTTGGCAATTTCAAGTTCTCACCAATTTTCTCAAAATAAAGAAAATATTTGTCAACTTCCTTTTCTTGAAAAGGTGGTACTAATCTAATATGTTTAGTAACATCTAGACGTTGAGTGGGTAGGTTGGAGATGGGGAACTTGCACTGTTTGCCATATCTAATTATTTCATCCTCAATTCAAATTCTCTCCTATCTTCTTGCAATTGTACTTTTCTAATTTCAATTTCTTTTTCTTTTTCCATTTGTCTCAATTCAATTTATTTCCGCTATTGGCTTCAGTTTGCTTCATTTCTTTTTTCAATTTTCATTTTCGCTAATTCAATTTCTTTTAATTTTAAATCATATTCTTTTTCCAGCAACAAAGTTAATACTTCCTCTCCAAAATGTTCTTCCTCAACAAACAAATGCACCCAAATATTTTAATCTCAGATTTATCATACAAGATTTACATTTCGATAACTTACAATGTTTTGCAGTTCGTTTTTTTAAGAGAATCAAGCTCCTACTGGGTAGCAACAAATCTCTCAAGTTCAAAAATATTTTGACTGTAGCTGGTTTCACTCTTTATGATATTGAAAGCGTACAAAATATACAATTAATTTTGTGCTTTTATTATTTATTTATTATTTTAATATTGCCAAACGCAATGTATAAATGATTAAAGCACCGAACATGTTTCTCTCCCGGACGAGCCCCAAATTTCTGTTACACGTTTTAAATGTAACGAGAAAGGAAGCAAAACCAGCACACAACAATATAATTAACAAATTTATTTACATAAACTATTCACTTACAGAATACACAAATCCCTTTTTCAATAATATCCAATTTTTTAATTAAGTCCAAATAAAATTATTCAATGTTCCTTACATTAGCAAGTGTCTCTTTAATACAAAACAGTATGTGTCTCTTTAATCCAAATGTTCTTTGTCCTTATTCTAAATTGAGCCGATATGTATTAAATCCTCTTACAATTATATTTTCTAAAAGTATCCAATCTAAATTAACTTTAATGAAGAAAACTGCGATTGATATCATGGGCTGCTCCAGAGCTAGCCTGTGTATATACCGCCCAAAGACTGTTACCCCCCCCCCCCCCCCCCCCCCCCCCCCCCCCCCCACCAAATCTATCCAATGAAAAAAGTCAAAAGTTCATCACAAAGGCATTTGCATAAAGTAGACCAATGAGAACAGTCAAAATTTCAGCATAAATGAATTTGAATAACTATTTTGCATACCAGATGAACACGTTTAACTCTATACTATTGTTTAACTTTCTTCAAGGCCAAATAAATAATAAACACGCAACAATGCAGGTACCCTTTAAGACAAATGCAACAATACATGTAAACATACCGGTAACAATCCCCTCTGAAGCATGACTTGCTGTCACAGTACCTTGTCCGAAAAAGGTACCGAGGGAGTGCGTTTGAAAAACTCGAGAAGTGACCCCACGGGGAATCGAACCATGATCTCTGGATTGATGAGAGGGAAGTATGCTTACCAATCGGCTATCGCAGCGCCTTGAATCGTATTTCAAGACAACTGACCGTAGATCTTTGCATATGACCATGCGTCCCAATTGCAAAAGTATTAGCAAGTATTAGCGGCACAAATTGTCAGTAATTTAAGAAGGTAGTAATAATAATATTATTTGTTGTTTATAGGCTATAGGCAATACTACAATTAGATCACGGACAATTTCATAAACAGTCAACCCCACAACAACCATGGAAATGGCCAGAATCGTATCACGGACATCACCTGATATATTTAAAGATAAAAACGATTACGAAAGAGCGGACGACACCGAATCTGATTCAGACAGTCTTTCCAGTTTTTCCAACTATAACAGGTGAGAGGTCATATTTTAAGATGGCATGTCTATTTCAGAGGTCACTTGCTGCTAATTCTTTGGGATCGATATTGGGAACATTTAAATGTATTGTTTCATTGGGTTCATTAGAAATGTTAGGCATTGTACATCTACATTAAGACAACAACTAAAATTTAAGTATGTTTGATGTTTACGTTCCTTTAACACATTATCTTAGGTTATATTAGGAAAGCAACCTCAGAGAAAGATGATCTGAAGGGTGAAGTTTCCTATAAGGCATGCCTCCACCAGGGAGAGCAGAGGTTTGTAGCTCTTAAGCCAAGGCCTTATCCACTTAGCTACTGAGGCTGTTCTGTTACGAAAAGGCGCCTGGTTATATGTTCTAAAAGCATTTAGTAGTCGTTTCAACTGATTTACATTTTAGGTTTTTGGACGCTCGAACAGCTGACAAATTTGGACGAATGAATAGCCATGAATTTGCAAACACTGTCAAGAAAAAAGAAAGTAAACTGGTAGGACTTTATTTCTTCGTAAACTGATAGGTAACGTTTTGTGTCGTCTGCGCAGCATAGCAGACGCTTATGGTGTCACACCTCAATTAATTTTCCCATAGGGTTACTTTTCCAACATCTGAGCTTCACAGCAGGCCAACATACATTGTTGTAGGTTTAATATACTCAGTATAGCCAGACCAGTAATTTAAAACAATAAAATACATAAGTTAGCCAGGTTTGTTTTTTCTCGCTCATGTTTATGTGACCCCTATGGAAAATACACAATTCATACACTAGCCATCTGAATATGTGGTGATTAGGTCAAACACTTCTGAAATTTAAATATCAACATGGGATTTTCTGTATCATCTGTCTTTCACACTGCACATGTATGCTAAAGCAAAGAAAAAACTATTTTTCAAATCTAAAATTGCCTAAAATTGAGAAAAAAATAGAATTATTTTCTGTTTTCCTTTTGTCTCTAGGTCCATGAGCTTTCAGGGGATATAATAGAGGTGTGAGACCTTATGGATCACTTTGTCTGTAGTCTGTCGTCGTACGTCGTCGTCCGTCACACTTTAACCTAAACCTAACCTTAGCTATAACTTGAAAAGTATTTGACATATGTTCATGAAACTTCACACACATCTTCATCTTCCTGAAGATGAGCCTGGCATGTTCATGCCTGTTAGTCGCCATATAACCTTTTCATGTGTTGGTGCGCCTTAAAACCCCAATTCAGTTCAATTCATCTTCCCCTACGGAATCTGTTACACATGACCAATAACTATGACTTTCATTTTGACAGAGTTATGCCCCTTTCATAAAACTTTAACCTGCAACCTAACCAAGCTCATAATTGACCATAACTTAAGTATTAGACATAAGTTCATGAAACTTCACACACATATTCATCTTACCACACGTAATATTGTTAACCACGACCAATAACTCTGATTATCATTTCAGCAGAGTTATGCCCCTTTTTATTATTGAACTAACCAAGCTCATAACTGGCCATAACTCGAAAAGTATTTGATCTATGTTCATGAAACTTCACACACTATTCATCTTAACAAAGGAATGTCGTTACACATATCCAATAACTCTGATTTTCATTTTGGCAGAGTTATACCCCCTGTTCATAAAACTTTAACCTGCAACCTAACCTAGCTCATAGGCACTTGGCAAATATTGACCTATGGTCAAGATGGTCATGAAACTGTATACAGTTTTCCTTATCAATTATTTAATGCAGATTTATGCCCATTTTCATGAACTTTAACTTTTGATATATATGTATTTTGGGTGTTCTGCTGTAATTTTTCGTCTCACTTTGTTTCGCCTCAAATAACAGCAGAACGACCCAAAATACATATATAATAATTCACCATGAAATGGTGACTTACTTGATTTATTAAAACTTTTTTTAGAATAGGGTAGTGAAGATTGTAAGTTTAAGTTTGTTTAATAGTTATTAAAATTACACCCAAAATCAACAAAAAATAGTATGTGCGTTTTTTATAATATAATTATAAAATGTTTTTTTAATACAAAAGAAATTTGTCGATTTGTTATCAAAATTTTACACAATCAATAATTCTCCGATCTTGAATACAAAGGTTGTGGATCATACTCAAACACATTACTACAAAAATAAATCACACACTTTTTAGACTTTTTTGTAAGGTTGCCATTGCTTCCTTTCTTCCCTGCTCCACTAGGTTCTTTTTTTTGAACTTCACTAATTTCAAGTTTCTTTTGTTTGATGTCCTGTTTCAAATTATAGTATCTCTCCAGTTCATCCAGAACCATCTTGAACTCTTGCTCATATATTTGTGCATCACTCAACGCTTTTGATATTAACTGCTTTATACTATTTAACTTAGACTCTGCCAAAGGTTTTATTTCATGATGTTTTTGAGCTTTTGCATTAAGCTTGCGTCTGATAAAATTAATACAAACACCTGTAGCTCCACATACTATTGCTGCTATTTCCAAAGGTAACAAAACTGGAACATTGGGTTGTATTAAAAATCAAATGGGTCTGGTTTGTTCTTAAACAAACTTGGTTTAAGCGTCTCTACTGGAGGTTTTGTTGCCTGTAGTCTAGGTGTCTTTTCTACATTTTTCCATGTTATCAAAAAAACTGAAATAGCTGTCATTATACCCATATATGTGTATGCAATATTTTTAAAACCATCTACCATTTTCCCTATCTCTTGCATGGAATATGTTTGTTTCTTTTCTTCTTCTTGTTCGTCTTCCAAAACAGATTGTTTATCTTCCTGCTGTTCCAGCAACAAATCTATGTCATCTTTTTCTTCTCCTTGTTTTTCCAACAGACGGGAGAGAAGTTGCGTCTGTTTACGACTTTCTTCTGCTATGGTTTCCAGATTATACGCCACATCTTCTGGTGTAGGTATCTCTTTTAATATTCTGTCACGTTCTATGTTGTCATGTGGTTTAAGTTCGTCTGCTGTATATGGTTTTTCATCCTCTCTTGTGATGTCCTCCCTTGTAATACGAAGGGCCTCCCTTGTAATACGAGGGTTCCATATCTTCCTTAGTTTGTCATTTCCAATTCTATATCTCTTCATCGCTTGGTTTGCAGATATTTGTCCACGTAGTCCACGAAGTTCTTTTATTTGTTCTTGTGTCAAGTATCCTCTTTTGTTTTCCATGTTTTTATATTATGATAATGATAATATTAGAACACAACCGGTATCGTCTGTATGCAGTTGGAGATTGTTTGGTATAGTCTGTATACAGTTGGAGATTGTTTGATATCGTCTGTATATATTTTGACACCGTCTGTATATATGTTGACACCGTCTGGATATAGTTTGACATCGCCTGAGTATCATCTGAGTACCATTTATGTATCATTTGATATTGTCTGTATACAGTTGAAGAGTGTTTGGGATTATCTGTGTGTAGCCCGGGGAAACCTAATACTTTGTTATTTGTAGTATCGTGAAGTGGATGGTTTTGCGGATAATCACTCAAGTCATACTCATCTTTCATTTCAGCCATGTCTTTGTACACATCTTTTGTTTTGATGTCTACCAGCAAGCTGTCAGTGTCTGTGTATAATAAAGTACAGTCATGTCCGTACCTTTTCTTTAGGGTATTATAGTACCAATCATACATCAAGTGCTTTGATAAATCTAATACTGACATCCCAACATAGATTGGTTTGTTTAATGTTAATTTTGTTTTGTTTGCATGTATTGCTGACAATTCATCTGAAACTTTTATACACCTGTTAAAGTTGGGTTTGGCTAGTATTTTTTTTATCTTTTCATTTTCAGAGCCGTCAGTTCTGACTAGTTTTATATCAGTCCGCTTGCGTAGATTTTCCATTGTTTTGCCAAACACAGAGTTGTTCATAAGTTTACAAAAATCTTTTTCAAATTGTGATTTAGCTTTTTTCCTAAGTTCTGTGTTTAGGTTTATGTATGATGCCATCCATGGTTTTCCATTAAATTCTACTACTCTGTGTATTTTCTTTAGTTTCATGCCCAAAGATAAATACAGTTCCAGGTTTTTATGATGTAACACATATTTTTCTTTGTCCATAAGATTGGGGACTAGTTGTTCTACATTTATCATGCTATTATTTTCCAACAGATCTGTCTGGTATTCAGACAACCATTCTTTTTTCACTGCTAATCTTTCCGGTGCAATTTGATAGTCATTGTGAGCTTCATGGAGTTCTTTGGGATATTCTAGATCTACTTCGAGTATTTGTCCTTTGCCAGGTTTTGGTCCTTTGCCAGGTTTTGGTTTAGAAAATGCCCTACTCTTGTTTCTGGCTTTCCAAACAAAGCCAGAATATGGAAGTGGCTGACTCATTGAATGTCCATAAAGGTTATTTTCATCTAGATTCATTTAAAAGTTGTTTTCCTCGTTAGGGTTATAATCAACTACATGTGGATTGTTTGCTTTGGCATATCTTTTTGATACCATACTTATGCCACCTCGCATTCCTTTTTCTACAAACAAGTGCATGTCAGTGTCTGTCAAAAGTTCTAATTCTACTTCTAAATGTTTAAGTAAAGCATCCCAAGATAATCCAGGTGCTGTATAGTAATGTAAAGCATCAAGCTTGTATGCATTCATACATGTTTTTTCTAAAAGTTTGAAACACATCTGCTAACAGAGTTGCATCAGTTTTTAGATATAAATCATGATAGTCACCAAGAGTTTTACAGTTAAACTCTTTCCATATTTTTTGAGCATATTCGTAATCTTCGGGACTTATACTTTCATCGGTTAGTTTGCTGTAAAAACATTCTATAGGTGGCAATTGCGTTTCCTTAAATCTTTCCACACTGTCCATATATTCGTATGGATAAACACCTTTTCGCAGGAGTAAATTTGTTTGTTCCCCAAACTGATTTTTAGTAATTTTAAAATCAGATTTGTCTGTTGCTTTAACCAAATCTTCCAGAGACGAAGCCATAAACTGAAAGCTATCCAAGAACCTAAGTTGTCCTATGCTAAATGATATATATTTTTCAGCATTGTTTGGGATGCATGTAATATTACCTGACATTTTATGTATTTTTTGCATGATGAGATGACTATCATATCCTTTGAGGTTATGAAATACAACAGGGATGATTGTTTTATTTGGTTTTATTTTCAGTTTCATGTTACAGTTTTTATGTTCTGCGCCTCTGTATTCACCTGTAAAATGACAGTGGTATCTTACTTTACAGTTTTTACCTTTTCCTATTTTATTATTACATATCCAACATTGTGTTGCTTTTTCATGATCTTCCTCATTTTGTTGTGTTATGATTAATGGTTTTGGGTGAGCAAATATATTATTAATGTTGCTCTTCTCACGTTCCAAGTGATTTAAAAACTTTTAAACAACATCTTCACCTCTGTAAATAACAGGTTCTTTAACTTTACCATCATATCTAACAACTTGGTATCCAAATCCACACGCTTCGTGTATATTTTGAATTTCAGATTTCTTTCCAAATTTGATTGAATGTGGTTTGATTATACACTCAAAATCAGCATATATTGCATAAGGCACAGGCATCTGATTTTGATGATTTTTAAATTTTGTGTGATTTTTGTTGATACCATCACAGTCTTCTTTGTGTTTGGTACGTAGTCCTTTCCCAGAAAATGCGTGAAGGCAACGTTCGCAGAAGTTAGTTTGACCATGGTGTTTGTTTTGGTCATAGAGTAGTCTATTCAGATTTTTAATCCAGCAATAGTGATATTTTGTTATTTTTTTTGGTTCGTCGGGATAATCATCAGGGTCATAGTTGTCATCTATGATTCCTTCTTCATTATTTGGATCATCTTCATTCTCTGATTCTTTTTCAACCTCAATGTCTTCAGATATTAAGAGCAAATTAATTCGCTCAATATCTTTTGGTTGTTCTGATATTTTATATGGAAAAACAGTTACCTTTTTTTTTCTGTTATGATATGTCCATAAACGTTGATAGCAAGGTTGTTTTGTTTCTCTACTTTGGGAATTTGAGAAATTGAAGTGGGAAAGTCAATACCATCCAAATGCAACTTACCCATGTGTTTCTTATAACTAGATATCCTATTTGGATTATTTTTATCAGGCCACAAAGCAGACACCAATGCCACTTCCAAGCACTTATTGTCTTCATTCTTGACATTGATTATTGCTTTCTTGTCAGCTAATGCTTTAGATAGAGGAATATATGAAGAACCTTTTAATGGTTCATACTTTGCAATATTCAAATAAAACTTAACACAGTGATCAATCTCCAATCCTGATGCTGTGTTTGTAAATCTTTCAAGGCTCTCTTGTATATTTGCAGAAGATTCATCGTAAAACTCATTTATTTTTTCAGAGTTTAAGATTGCATTTTGTTTGCTGTGTAATACTGCTTTGGTGTATTTTTTGGTAGCACCATCATCTTTGAATAGATTTACAGTGAGACCTAATTGGAACTTTAATCCATTCATCTCTGTCAGCTCTTTGCTTATTTGTTTTGTGATAATGGATTTCTTATCACAAAATAGTTATTGAGGGTCTTTGTATTTCTCGGCAGATATCTCGTATGCATTAAAATAACCACATATTGGTTTGTCAACCAGTTTTAATTTTCTATCTTGAAAAACGTGTTTTAGTCCATTTATAACATTTTCTCGTAATTTAGCATATTTCTGCTTTTGTTCATTTATAACATTTTCTTGTAATTTATCATATTTCTGCTTTTCTCGTTTGCGTTGTTTTTTAGCACGTCGTCTCTTGAGTAAATTTTCTAATGTTTGAGAATTAACCTCTTTTGGAGTTTCACGGGGTTTCGATTCGGCTGGTTGGATAGCCACCGCCTTCATACCATGTTCTAGTGCCTCTTTGCTTTATTATTCCTGTATCAAACAGACGTATTAAATTTCTTATAGTCTCTTCGTTGTTTACGTTATTCATTTTTTCTTTGTTATTTATTAGACATAAATTTTCTTAAATATAAAAGAATTATATATAAAAATGGAAAGTAATGTAAAAGTTTGCCAATTTCTAAAAGTTGGATTACGTGAGCCATGTAAAATCAAGCCAACTAAGGATTCTAATTATTGTTGTTTGCATAAATATAGATTAAAAACAAGTCGTGTTTCACCTTGTCTAAATTGTCATAAAGGAACTTATGCAAAATATCGGTTATGTGTTAATTGCGGAGCTAATTCGCTTAGACTGAGTATTGAATACTGGAAATTAAAGTCGTGCAACGCTGAGTGTCGCCGATTTAGTAGACGTATTGAGGTTTAAATCACATTTTGTTAATTTCGTGTTTATTCAATGGTTTGAGTAAAATTTTAATAAAAAATCAACAAATTTGTATTGTATTAAAGAAACATTTTATAATTATTAACACAAAATCAGACTATTTTTGTTGATTTTGAGTGATAACTATTAAAAAATATTGGTACTAAAAACTTGTTCAAATTATATAATTTGAACTTACAATCTTCACTACCCTATTCATGGTGATTTATTATATATGTATTTTGGGTCGTTCTGCTGTAATTTAAGGCGAAACAGAGTGAGACGAAATATTACAACAGAACACCCAAAATACATATATATTCTTGAAAAAACAGCTCCATAATTCATGAAGGATTGCACTCCCTGTCTTCGAACTTAGTTAGGTTGGACTTGCTGAAATCGACAGGCGACACACGTGTTCCGTGAAACGCCCTTCTAGTTTCTTATAACGGAAATAACAGGTTTTGTGTATAATAATATGTTTGATTTTGCTTAGGCTAAATAAAATTATGCCTGAGTTTACTGTAACCCGACCGACCCTCTGAAAACACCCCCGACTCCTTTTTTTTTAATGAAAAATTAAAAAAATTGAAAAAAAAAAATTGAAAAAGAAATTATGTTCACGCGATCACCGCCGACTCATGTGCTCATTGTCCTGCTGTTGGAACTGACCCTCTTCCGGACTTGCGAAAAATAAATTAAATTGTTTTAACACATTGCAATAATTGCAAGTGATTGGGAAAAGAGCCAGTTGTTGCCAGGCCTTTTGCGAGACAATAAAACATACACAATTTCATATTGTTATCTATTATAGTTTTTAAAAAACCACATTTTCCATTCATCAAAGCTCATCGCCGCCTTAAATGTAACTCGCCAAAAAAAAAAAAGAAAAAAAAGAAAGGCCTACCTACCTACCTACCCTATTTTTTCAGCAATGTTACAGTAAACACAGGTATAATTTTATGTGGCCTTATGTTTAATATAGCATATCGTATTATTATTTCCTAAAAGTTATATATTACTGTATTTCTATATTGTCACAATGTTAACATTGCTATATTTAAAATAATGTTTACGCTTATATGAACCCGAAGGGTAATTAAAGACGTTTGGATGCCTATTATGTGGTTATTATCAAAATCGCCGAATAAAAATGTATTGCATGATTTATATATAGATTATTGTAGCATGGTCGGTGACATTTCCTTTGATGAATGCAAAGCATTAAATCGGTTAATTTACGGTAACTAAAGGGGCGTGACTATACCGTACCACAACTACCAGATATTGGAATTTAGAGTACGGTCACTATGACGTCACAGTGTTACTAAGTACATCATGCTACAAAAAAGATAGAGTCTGTCTCAGCTCGTTGGTTATTTTAACACCTCTATGGGCTACGCCCATCTCGGTGTTTAAATAAGCCAACTCGCTGAGACCAGACTCTATCTATTACTTAGCTTAAACGTAGTGTGTGCGTGAATGTTTTCGTCATTAATGAAACGATCTCTTAAATGTACACTGTCCCGTTTATTGGGATGGCAATAGGGTAAAGGCGAGGTTTGGTGCACCGGGCCTAGAACCTGGTTTAAATCCCAGTGATCCTTTTTGCCATTGACCGTTTCAAGGCGGTAGCCCTATTGTAAACCCTTTTCTTTAGTGATGTCATATCTTGCCTTTTATTCATCTTCATTGTTGTTATTTGTTTCTGTTTGTGTTTGTGGTCGATTGTCGTCCTTGAATGCTACTTTTCCTGTTCGATTTTTATATCTACTTTTAATACTACTTTGCTTTTCCAGAGTCAAGATTGTCCAGCTGCAGCCATGTTCAGAATTCTTGCTGATGGAACTCAAAAAGAGGTAATGATAATTTAAAAATACGTCATAATTGATGATTTTTGTCTTTAAAGAAATACACGACTTTACAATAAATGAAAGTACAGTGGAAAATAACTTGTTACTATATAACAGTTTTTTTAAAAAATATATTTATAGGAGACGAACGACAATGTATAGATCCGACATTCAATTTCTAGCTCTGCCCTGTATTGTTCCTTGGTCAAGTTCCCACAAATATTGGCCATGTGATATATTTTATAATTTTAGAGTTGTTTGTGGAAAAACATGTGCTTTTGGTACAGGTGTAAATATCGATTGAACGTTTAATTGGCTCAATTCTCTTGTGGATATAAGCTTGATCGACAGATCGGAAATATGTATTGAAGTTGTGTAATCAAGTATCGTGTAGAATAAAGAATGTACATCATGTATGTATTATGTTTATATATAAGCCGATCATATAAAACATATTTTATTAAACAGGCAATGGCTAAAGTGGCTGCATTCTTAGAAGACTCTGAAGACGATTTAGAGAGTGTTGTCGATAGCAAGGAGTACACGCCACTACATCATGCTGCCAAAAGGAATTTTTACTATGTGACTGAAAAACTTCTTGACCATAAGTTCAGCACGTTAGCAGAAAACGATGAACACCAAATCCCCTTGCAGGTTGCCCTTGGACAAGGGAATGACAAAGTCGCTGCGTTAATCGTACGGCATATGGAAAATGGAAGGTGATTAAATATTTGTAAATATTAGTGTTTAAGAGTTTAGTGTTTAAGGTTTAAGTATTGTTTTAGTGTTTCTCTCCAAAAAATATTGTGTTTTTTTTGTCCAATATAAATATCAAAAACACTCACTACATGTTGTATTTTTGGAAGGTAATAGCTTAGTTGGCTATGCGTATAATGTCACCTAATAGTTTTACAAATATACTTAATTTTCTGTTAGAAATCGTTGTTTTTACATAACTTGCAACTTTTCAAATATATTTTAAATAAGTAATTGAAATAGTTCAAATCAAACTGTTTTTCCGTCTTAATATTTGTTGATCCTATTGCACCAATAATATATTTGAACGTTAGTTTGGACAATTAAAGTACCAATCCCGCCGACTACAACCAACTTTTGCAACATATGTACACCGTTTTTTCAAACCTACTGCCGACGAGGCATATACACAACTTACATATTTTGAGAATCCAAATTCTATAGACACAATATAAACGGCTTAAACCTAATAGGCAAAATCCCAAAAACTGGAGCGCTTAAATTTTGCAGTTATTTCGTGGGCTAGTTTCTTTAAGCTAAGAAGTGAAAACTAAAATGGTACTCTATCAAGGCAATCTTGGAGCACTGTGGTCTAGTGGTAGAGATTTGGACCCATGATCGAAAAGTCGTGGATTCGATCCCCGCCATGAATGACACTTTATCTGCATTTTCTTAGTACTGGTTCTACTCAGGAAGATATCGAGAGTGATTAAAATAAGTTCACAGGGCTTTCGTTACAATCGATGTAAAATAAATAATTTTAAACTAAGCAGGGCTACTGTTACCATCAACTTTGAAAAAGGTTTGCTAAATTTTACTGTTGTAACCTTATTTACTTTTAAATTTAAACCAGTTGTCATGATTGTTAATATGTACTTATATTGGATTTTTCAGCGTGAGATCTTTATTCAAAAGGTCGGGACTACCTCCAAAATTAAAAATACAAGACTATATGAACAGCGAGTTTGAGGTAACAAATATAAGAAATAACCAGCATACAAGTTACAATACTCTAGCTAATATAGATATAAAAATCGAACAGGAAAAGCAACATGCAAGGACATATTAGCCGAGTTTTGAAAAAGAATCGGCTTATAGATTGACGTAAGCCGGGCGGACGGGCGTCCACATTTTGTGTTTACTATATATCTCAGCATTACCATGTCCGATCTTCATCAAACTTTAACAGCATCTTCCTCTCATCAAGCACTGACCATACCCTCAAAACTAGGTCATTATGACTTATATTTTGGAAAATATGCGTTACGTTATCCTTTTTTGTTTAAGTTTGGGCGTGGGGGATGGGGGTGGGGGTGAATTAACTTTTTCTTATGTCTCAGCATTTCCATGTCCGACGTTCAGCCAGTTTTAATTCACCTTCCTTTAATCAAGCACTGAACACACCCTGAAAACTATGTCACTATGACCTACTTTCTCTAAAATATGCATTACGTTAACCTTTTTGTTTATGTTTGGGCGTGGGTGTGTGGGTGGATTAACGTTTTGTTTTATATCTCAGCACTACCATGTCCGATGCTCATAAAATTCTAACAGCACATTCCTCTCATCAAGCACTGACCATACCCTGAAACTAGGTCACTATGACCTACTTTCTCCAAAATATGCGTTACGTTAACCTTTTTGTTTAAGTTTGGGCGGGGGAATTAACTTTTTGGTATATCTCAGATTACCATTCCCGATGTTCAACAGCACCCTTCTTTCATCAAACACTGACCATACCCTGAAAATTAAGTCACTGTTACTTACTTTCTCTGGAATATACCTTACGGGCATCAACATTTTTTTTTATACATTACGTGGTTCAGCCTTAATTCCATAAGCGATGGGAAAGCTTATATTAGCAGAATTTTATGACGGATATTTCGATAATAAAACACGTTTAAAAAATAAGGTTTTATTTGATACCCCAGCTAACCCCGTTTTCGCTTCTTGGAGAAGGGGTTGGATGACGTATGGAAGGTAATACTCGTACCACGTAATGTCTCGGCATTGCCATGTCCATTTTTATATCTCAGTATTGCCATGTGCAATTATTATATAACTTAGACAGTAAGTTGCTGACATGTACCAAACATCATGCGCCGAAAATGAAAACTAGTTTTCAACATTAAAGCATCCTCCCACTCCCAAAAAACAATCTCTCTAGAAAGGCTCTATTAAATAGGCACTCATCTTTCACTTTGGAAAACCCGGCTTTATTTTTATTGTTATAAAGTTCATCCTTTATATTTTGCCATTTCATTAAAATGTATGTATCCCATTAAAATTAATAATATTATATCTAACTTAACTTAGAAAACAACTTGTTAAACATTTATTGAAAGTTGAGGTATCGCATTTCAGAAAACTGCACTAGGGATCCTAGACTGTTTGCTAGACTCGAACAAAGATGGTACACATGACGTGCATTACGATATTCTTGAAGCTGACGAAAATGGGTATGAACCAACAAAAAAACATTTCAACCCAGATCAAGTTTCTGCGTTTCAAACTCTTGCAGTGGGTGGAAATAAGGTATAATAGCATATATACTGAAAGGAAAAAGAATCTCGACACGGGAATTTCCGCTCTATATTGTATGTAGAATATGCTGCTATTAATCTAATGGTAAGATCTTTCCTTTAGGAAAAAAGTCTAAAACATCACGTAACACAGCAAATACAATTACTGCAAAGTTTTATTATTGAAAGAGTACGCGTTTGGCGCAAACTTAGGATGCAACATTTTGCAAACTCTTTACGTTAAATATAGTACTGAACGGGCTCAATTTTTCAAAGAAAGACTTCAACATTTATGATTTTTTTGTACTGTGATTAAAAACGTCCTTTCTCTTACTAACTGCAACTTTTTTTTTACAAAACATCTTGGGATTTTCTTGGAATATATAGCGGAAATTCCCGTGTCGCGTTTCTTTTTCCTTTCAGTATATATATAGTATTGGTATCATTGAAATCAAGCTACTTAATGTATTGTATTGTTACTTTAACCATGACGTCAACGTTAATTTTCTGCGTTCAGTTTTGTTTCTCATGAGTGGGGCGTCCGTGGCGGAGTGGTTAACGTCTCTGACTTGAAATCACTTGCCCCTCACCGCTGTAGGGGGCCTAGGAATCTTTATGTGAGGAAGCTATCCAGCTGGCTTGCGGAACGTTGGTGGTTCTACCCAGGTGCCCGCCCGTGCACGAAAATTGCCCGGAGGGGCACCTGGGGTCTTCCTCCACCAATGGAAGCTGGAAAGTCGCCATATGACCTTAGCTGTTGGTGCGACTATAAAATCCAATTCAATTCAATTCAATTCAATTGTTTCTCATGAAGAGCATGCTCTGGATTAACAGCTTAATTACACATAGTATTTCTCGATAAGACATTGACCTTGATTTTTCAAACTAATGTTTGTTTAGTGCTGCGTGGCGACTGTAAAAGGTCGCACCGACTGAAAACCAGTAAGTGTTATTACTTACTGGTTCTTTAGGATCATCAAGTCCAATATGTGTGGCTTTAAAGTAGAATACAGCTTAAGCCGGTGCTAGGGGGAGTGAGAGGTGTGGCACTTTATATTACCTCTTATGAAAATACTCAATACAACCGAGTCTATTGCCTTTTGTTGATTTCTCTTTTTTTTTGCTTTCAA
This sequence comes from Cyrtodaria siliqua, assembly GCA_037043455.1. Classification (NCBI taxonomy): domain Eukaryota; kingdom Metazoa; phylum Mollusca; class Bivalvia; order Adapedonta; family Hiatellidae; genus Cyrtodaria; species Cyrtodaria siliqua. The sequence goes on from JAWPHD010002567.1 coordinate 174,735, forward strand.
GGAAAGCTCTTTTCAGTATTTATTACTAACTTTGTCAATATAACGAAAGTTTTGCGTTAAGCACCGTTTCTCGAAAACTGAATCCACTAGATTAAACGTTAGGGAGCATTAATAACTACTACCCTTGAACGTTTATAAGTCCTCATGGGACAAGCTTTGCATGCCTTAAAAGGTAAAACCGCGCCTTTGCAAGCGTTCACGAGACGAGTTCTGTATTTCACCCCGTAACATTGCAGTTCATTCCATTGGATATATAGAGGATTTTTGTTGTTTTGTCGTGAATAACATGTTTTATTTCATCTCGAAGTGAGAAAACTTTATATTGTCACGAATGAGAAACAACACATTTTCTTTTTATTTCATGATTTTACAAACAACTTTGCAGAGAAGCAATGCAAGGGAAGCAACTCTTTTGTTTTTTAAAAAAGTAGTCTCGGCAGCTACTGTGAAACCAAAACTCTGTATTTCACAATGTGAAATAACACTTTTATTTCACTGATAAAATACAGTAATTCATTGCTTATCATAAAATAAATATGTTTATTTCAAGGCTTTACTCAACCACGAAGTTATTCGGTTATTGACTGACAAGAAATGGAAAGCCTTTGCACGTTCACGGTTCATGTAAGTGTATACATAAGTATCGCATACAAAACACTGGTAGAACGCATGCAAGTACAAATCAGACGTTGAAAGAAGAACGAAGTGACATTTTTAAATGAGCTTTTCAGTCCGCTTAAGAGTAGAATATAGTACTGGAAAAAGTGTACCATAATAATGATCAAAGTAATAATAATCATCCGTAACTTTGCATCAGTACATTATTTTACGTTTTTCTATATTTTAAAATATGTATGAAAATCTTCTTCGTCATAATACATTCCACAGTATCATTAATTCGTGATAAAACGATTATTGCAGGGGTTATGCAGCTGTGTACCTCGTCAGTTTGTTCAGTCTCACATTTTCCGCTGTGACATCCGTAAATGCGGATGACGTCATAGTGTACGGATCTACAGAAACAGCACGTGCGATTTTCGAAGTGCTGACGTATGTCTACGTTTGCGTGACATTGCTCATTAACGTATTTAAACTTGGAAGGTACATGTAATACGTTTATATTCTTACAATTTATATTTACCCTATTTAAAACTGCCTTTAAATTACTTATCTTACTATAAAATTAGGTTCATTAGTAGGAATTTAATCGTTTAGCAGGCTTGGTCTTATTGCAAATTAATTTGCTTGTAAACAAAGCTTATAATAAAATATTGTGTCATACAAAAATTTCGTAGTACATATTTATCCGTATTCTTCCAATTTACTTCCGGCTTTTTTCTACTAATCGTTTCATGGCGGTAAATATAGATATAAAAATCGAACAGGAAAAGCAGCATTCAACGACGACAGTCAACCACAAACACACACACACAGGAACAATGAACAAGTTTAAAGATGATAAAAGGCAAAATAAGACATAACAAACACAAAATGGTAGACAATAGGGCTACCGCATTGGAACGGTCAATGGCAAAAAAGGCCGCTATGGGTCTAAACCAGATTCTAGGGTGCATCAAACCTCACACTTACCCTACTGTCAACGCCTACCTAAAGCCCATTGGGACGGTGGCGTTTGATGTTAGTCTATGATCTTTCTTGTCGTGCCCTTAATGGTTTATTCTCTTGTTGCTCTGGCTTTTGCCAAGTCATTGAGTACCTTCATTGTGGCTTTCTAGCTATTGTTTTTTTTGTATTATATTTACACGAGCATATTTGTGTTTTACTTATATTGCCTTTTAATGCTGCCTTGTTGGTTAGAGATTAGATTATGGCGGGGATTTCTTTATTTACACTGTCCTGTTTTAATGGGATGACAGTAGGGTTAAGTGTGAGGTTTGGTGCACCCTAGAACCGGTTTAAACCCCCAGTGGCCTACTTTGCCACTGACCGTTCCAAGGCGGTAGCCCTTTTGTCAACCCTTTTGTGTTTGTGATGTCGTTTGCATTTATTATTACTTTTGCCTTCTTATTTGTCTGTTTGCGCCTTTGTTTCTGTGTTTTGTGGTTGACTGTCCTCCTTGAATGCTACTTTCCCAGTCCGATCTTTTTATATTTCTTGTAACTGAATTTGGTAAACACTTAATACTTAATACAAGAATGTTATTAAATATGAAAATTCATTATCGTTACAGGAATCGAAAGCAGTATTGCAATGACATTTTCCACATTATAGAGCTATTAGCAGCAATTGTGTTAGTATGCGTTGTTCCGGTTCGCTACACTCGTCCACAGGAACATTGGTACATCTTTTCCGTCGGCTACTTCCTGTGGGTTCTTCTCATATTCAAGTATGCCGTGGTGTACAGGTATAAACATCATCGTACATGTCCGCATATTCAAGTATGCCGTGGTGTACAGGTATAAACATCATCTTACATGTCCTCATATTCAAGTGTGCCGTGTTACATGTCCGCATATTTAAGTATGCCGTGGTGTACAGGTATAAACACCATCGTATATGTCCTGATATTCAAGTATGCCGTGGTGTACAGGTATAAACATCATATTACATGTCCGCATATTCAAGTATGCCGTGGTGTACAGGTATAAACATCATCTTACATGTCCGCATATTCAAGTATGCCGTGGTGTACAGGTATAAACATCATCTTACATGTCCTCATATTTAGAAAAAATAACATTCATAATTATGCAATGAAGCGTATTTTATGGTGGCTGATTTCCGCCACGCGAAAAGACGAGCATTTTGTCGTCTTGTCTTCTTGTCGTCTTGGCGCCAACAGTTGGCCCAACTATTTTCCACAATCAAATCACAGTTTTTTTTGATGTTGGCCCAATTGTTTATTATTATCACAAGGCATTGGCCCAACAATAAACCAACATATAGGGCCAACGTCGAAACGATGAGCAGAATCCAATAGGCTCAACGTAAAAGACCAATGCAGGGCCAACGAAAGTGATGATATTGGTTTGATGTTGGCCCAACATATGCATGCTATCTGGGGCTATGCACGGAATTCGTTTAGTTAGTAAAACACACTTCCTATGTTTTACAGATGCTCATACTACCCGAGAAATAATATATGTTTTAACACCATACCGTTCACGTGTAGCTTTCCTTGCAATAGAAAAGTTGCTTCACTTCATGTAATGGGTTGCTGTAGAAGTTTTTGGGAGTTTTAATGCTTTGGCTCTAATTAATTACAGTGCGCATGGCTACCGGAAGGCGAAAAGACGACAAGACGACATATACAGCATTTTGTCGTGTTTTCGTTTTGTCGTTCTGTTAAATGTGGAACTCCTGTTTTCTCTCTTCTGATTGGAAGAGTAAATGCATGTACATAAAAAAAGTCAAGGGAGACGGGTAGACTGTTACAAAAGATCATTCAAATGTATCGATCAAACGTATTTGATATACACCCCAATGAAAACACTGATACTAATGAAATTAACTAAATGTTCAATTACACACATATATCGTAATAATGTTACCCCACACTGGAACTTTGGTTTCTTCTATGCCCTTAAACCTTGTTCTAGTACTTCAGAAATGTTCTCTATTTTAATTTGACTTTCATGGAACTAAATTTTTTGTCTATTATTAACATATTATAACACACAACACTAGTTTCTGTTTTAAATTTACAGAGAAACCGACAAATACACACGGATTCTATGGCAAATTCTAGGAAAGGACCTAGTCCAATTTGGCATTCTGTTTATTGTTATAAACCTAGCGTTCAGTGGGTCATTTATGTTAGTGCTAAAAGGAGACAATAACCTCAGCACACATAACGAAACAAGGTAACGTATATATTTCATACATGTTCAGTAAATGTGTATTATGTTGTTTTGACACATGTAACATATAATAATATTACTTTCTTGAACGTGTTTATAATAGCAATTGCAAAAGTCGAAAATCACCGTGCGTAGCCATCCATATAGGTACTTTTATAGCAACACTTACATAAAGAACTCAAACGCAAACATGTTGTGCGGTGTATGTCTGTCCATCCGTCCGTCTGTCCATCCACCGTCCGTCCGTCCGTCCGTCCTTCCATCCATCCATCCATCCATCCATCTAGTTCGCACTCAGTTTGTCAAACTTGTAATGAATATTTTTTCATTATTTATAAAAGGCTAATTTTCGTTTAAAGAAATTAAAGAATATGTCCATATTTATAGTGTATTAAAATAATAGCAGAAAAGGCTGGAGACACTTAATATGATCCGAAAATCAGTTAATTTAAAATGTATTTATTTTCGAATTTTCAGTTCATATTGGAGTATCATGTTTCTTGGCCTCCGAACCATCACAGATGGACAGCCAATAGTAGCCTATACTGGATCAGACGGGTACAGGTGTGTGTGTTGTCTATGTACGAGGAATAAAATAAATTGAAATGAATGTTGTTTAATGGCTCATCAACACAGTATAGGTTATTTAAAGCCGCCCCAGAGAAAGGGGAAGAACACATAGGAATCCGGGAACCGCGCCCTACTCTTATTATCAAATATATTCCTATGGTTCTTTAGCGTGCTCAGAGAATAGACCGAAACACGGGACCGCCAGGTTTACGTCCCCATCCGACGGACGAGGCTAAGGGAAAGTGTCTTGCCCAAGAACACACCGACGAAACTCAGCGGAGGATTGAACCCGGGGCCTCCGGTTACAAATCAGCGGCGCTACCGACTGCGCCACGCCAGCCCTCCTATATACGAAGACAAAACAACTTCAAATTCAACGAGCATGCGTACTGAACATTATCCTAATTATTTCATCGTATAGGGACACCTTTGTTGAAAGGCACTGAAAGCGTTCTAGTTAGAAATTTATATCATTTATTAATTTGAAAATTAGCAATTGCATTATAATGTCGCTTACAAGATTATGACGTGTATCTTTCTATGCATAAAATATACTGAGAGAAAAAAAGTTTAGCAAGTTGTTTAGATGAAATAATACTGTATACAAGATCTACTGACATTTTGGTACTTTACGGGCTTGACCGCTACGTTCATTTATTCGTTACGTCATTAAGATGTTCGACTGTTATTGATGTGTGTTTAATAAAATATTGTGTCTACGGCAGTAGTTTCTTGATTGTACAACCAAAAAATGTATTATTTCCAGGGTGCAACAAAAACTTGCTAAACTTTTTTCCCTCAGTATATATACTAAATATGCACATTTTTATATTCGGCGGTTTAACAATTATGGGATATATCTTTTCTAATTGCAGACCAATCAGCTCCATGATAATGCTGGTATTTGTGTTTGTTGCCTTGGTGATTTTGTTGAACATTCTGATTGCACAAATGAATGATACATACCAAAACATTCAAAGCGAAGCCTATAAGAATCTGGAAGTGAATCTTGCTCAGATCGTTGCAGGCATAGAGCGTCAGGTTCTTCCTTGTTTTGATACAAAGGTAATTGACAAATTCTTTAAATTCTTTATTAGAACAGTCCACACATTTGAACATGACTAGACTATCATACAAGTTATTTCATAAGGAAGAAAAACAACAACAACAAAAACAAAATATATTATCAATAGACAAAGTAGATTAAATATATAGTCAACATGACATCTTCCCATTTCATCTTTTCTTGTATTAAGAGATTTGTTCATAAAATCTGTAAAAGTTTTAAGTATTGCCGTATGATTATTAATATGAAATAGTTTTGCAAGGCGTTCATGACATGAAAGCTGTTAAATGTTTGCATATTTATGTTTTAATGCTGTAAAAAGGGGTAATAGACATCAAGTATGCAAAGAGTTTACTGAACTATATACTGAATAAAATACTCATTTAATATACTCTATTATAAGCATGATAAGCAATACGCGTATATTAACGTTTCATGATATGCAGTTATTTTAGGAATCCATTTTAAAATGTAAATATATTATCTGTCAATGCTATTAAATAGTTGAAAATAAACACATGATTTCCAGTGTTTCATAAATGCGCCATGCATTCAAAATTGTATTTTTCTTACAGTTCTATAGGAGACAGCATTATCGTCGTCAGCAAACGATTGTCGATTTAAAGGCAAGAAATGAATCACTGGAAGAAAAAATCTCTGACTGTGTACATTACATTAAACGAAAACAAATCGTGAGCGAAATAGATGTCCAGTCATTGAAACGTGCTTATGGGAAAGTCAAGATAAACATTACGCATTTTATGGACGGCAACGCAGAACAAAGTCTCCATGTACAACAGTTAAACGAAAATGTAAACGACCTGAAGACGGATATAGTCGAGCTTACCGATTCTGTGGAGGGTATCAGAGATGGTGTGGCTCAGCTACATGACGATGCTCGTGACTTAAAGCATGAGATAAAGACACTGACGATTGTATTGGTAGGTATTAAACACACTAATATCAATTAACTATTACACAAATACACCATTGCAATAACTTGGTCAACAAAATAAGTATTTGTATTTTTCTTTTATTTAAAATGAGAAAATATAAAGTACTTTTCTGATATTCTTGGAGTTGTCATTGTTCTCTTTAAACTTTATACTCCAAGTTGTTTTATGCTTAGCCAAAAATGTTAACAATTAATATTATTTTAATTTAGATAATGAATTTTCATATTTATTAACTTATTCTGCTTTATACCATGTTATACGAGGGTGCTTCAAAAAGTTCTGTCACTAGGCATATATCCTTTAAACTGGATATTACACTGAGATAAAGTAGTGTATTTATAGTACTATCGGGTTCGCTCTCTTAAATTCCACGACAAAAATGAAATATTTCCGGTTATTTCTACCCCTGAATTATCTCCCCCTACCACACCTTTTGGGTACTGGATCTCTGAAAATGTCCTTGTTACAAAACGTTGTAAAAATTATTTGATTAATTCTATGCTTTTAAATTTTCTTGTGCGCCATCTGTTGTTATTCGCCCGTAATCAACGAACATGATTGTCAAGAATTCGGAAGGGTCTTGCTGCAAACCAGATATGAGTGAATGCATATCCCTTAATTTGAGCAGAAACACTGATTTTCTTCATTTTGTTTACGGAAATGTTATAATATCTTTTAAATTTCGTAATTATTCTCATAGTATTAATATGTTTTCATATTTTTATACAAATCCTAGTCCTTCAGAGTTTAAATTTCATATTCAACACATTATTGTACAATTTTGTACAATATTTAGTGAAAATATTGATCATCCAAAAACGCTATTTCATAAGACTGCCCTTCCATTTAATGTCCATTTATCATTAAATTAATTTTACACGTTAGCTTAAAATGTTAATTTCTATGACAATACCTATTCATCTACCATGCTTAAATTCTGAATCTTATAATCCACAGATATAACTGGTTATGTATGAGAAATTTCAAAGGTCTTCGACAAATACTTAAAGAGAAACAGACATTTAAAAAAGTAACAATTAACATACCTGAAAAAAACTCAGGACGAAAATGCCTCAGTATGTATAAGTGATGGGTATTAAATGTTCCATAACTTTCGTCACACAACAGATACAGCATTCATTATACCATCAATGGAATGGTATTGAAGCTCTCTTTCATTTGGTACCAAACATTAACACTCATAACGAGCACATAATTGTTAAAACGCGTTAGTGACAGAACTTATTGAATGACCCTCGTATGAAATGCAGTTCGTTTAATTTGAAAATAAAAAGGCATCAACATGTGTAAAAAGTAAATTACAAGTAAAAAGGAATGGATTCCGTTCAACTTGACATAAGTTATATACTCAACAAAAAAGCACCCCTTTTTGTTGCTGGTATTCCCATATGCCAGTTTTTGAGGGCATATGACAGCTTGAACAGCGCTTTAATTAAACAATGTTTGATATGTTTAAGCACACTTCAATGAGTACTAAATATTCCTTTAAACAGTTTCAACTTTTGCCAAACAATACGCTTTTATGGTTGCTCTGGAAGCCTTAAAGGGAGATAATTAGATGATGTTTGATAATCAAAAGCTGCTACCTACGCAATCGGTGTTGTGTTTTTCTGTTTGGTTTTTCGAAAGCAACATAAAGAGAATTGTCTTGGACAAATTGAGGTAATGTTTGTAGATTTTATGTGTTTTTAGCAAAAATGCATGGTTTAAGGAAAAGGCGGATAACTCCCTTGTGTACGGAACTTTTCAAAAAATTCTTTTGTTTGGACTATTGGTGGTGGTCGATGAATTATTCTATATACATCATTTATTATTTCCTGTTTTGCTGTCAATATAATAAGGGAAAGAAAAAGGGGTGCTTTTTATTTTTGCTCAGTATATATATGGTTTTCATTACATTTCTATAGCAATCGGCACAACAACAACAGCACAACAAAGAAATCACAGTCATGAGGTCGGGATATGGTAAGACATGCTAAAGGGACACACAGATCCCGAAGTAGATATCAAACATTACCATTACCACCTGGCGTTACCATTTTTACTTTAAATCTGAATGCATATAATTACACGAAAAGTATAATCAAATATGGAGATATTATTGTTTCCGCAATGCAACCAAAGCTTAACATATATTATTGGTGCAATCTAAATAACAATAAGTTTAACGCAAACAACAGTTGGCTGTTTAAAAAAGTATTAAAAGTGATTTGCAAATATGCAAGTTTGGTATAAAACAACAAACAAAAAAACAAAAAAATGACTTGGCGCCATGAGTTTCAAAAACATCCAGATTGCTACGATTTCCTTAAAGATGAATGGCCACCCTTTTTGTAGTACTATCAATTACAAATTTAACTCTTAAACATCACATACACATTTCTTGATAGTCCCGGAGAGAAACATATATTCAAATCCGCTACTAAGTTGTATGTAAAAACAAGTATTATTTGCATGACGTAGATACTACTTTTACGACTGCGTAACTGCACGGGGATATGAGGTCAATCTGAATTGCATAGCTGCGCAACTATTGCCAGATAATTGATAAATACATTTACCTGTAGATTAATTTACCCGTTCAACGTTTTCTACGTCATCAAATAAAATCTTATTCTCGCTTTTCACAGGTATTGCAATGTGTGAATTGTAGATATATATTGTCAGGTATTGATTTCGATTTAAATGAACATAAACATGTTCATGAAACAAACATGGCTGGAGAACTTTAAACCTGTATTCAATATGCATTTAATTAAAATCAATGTTGATTAACATAACAACTTCAAGCGCATCAGAAGTTACAATGAGCTATACAATTTTCTGTGGTAAATTGCTACATTCTTGTAGTTTTAAAATAGTAAAATGTGTCAATGCATGGATTTAATTTGCAGTAGCTGCGTTCACAAATGTCTTGTTTGAAAGCCAAGCACATTTAAAACAATCAGTAGGGGCACATTCAGTTGTTTCTCTCGTACTGTGTTATTGTCTGGCCTTCGAAGATATGATAGCGATACATGTGTCTGAAAAGGGTATAAAAGGAGACTTTTGAAATCGCCGAACAGTATAAATACAAAAAAATATTTCAGTCTCGGTTTGATTGCTAACGGCAGTAAAATATGCTTGTTACCGTTCACGCCATATAGACTCGGGTTGAGCAAACTCAATATTTAACATGTCAAAATAAGAAAATTAAACCACCTAGAGATGGTATGCATATGACGGTTAACATGGAAGCTTCACTGCGGTAGTTTCATTCCATTCCATGGTCAGCGGCCTATGCTCTCGGTTTCTAATAAAATGCGTTGCCTTTAATGAGAAAACAAGGCGAAATAAACAAAATGGAATTTAGTTGGGAGCACATTTTATGAAGTCTGCGTATCACAAGAAACAGTCAAAAGACTAAATTATAAAGCAGACAACATATCCTAAGGGTGATTAAGCAATATTTAGAACCGTTAAAGCCTAGAGCAGTGGGACCACCTATTCGAAATTAAAGTAAGAAAACGAAAGTATTAGAGAATGTACCACCGATATCTGTTTATAAATATCAGGTTCAGCGATCCCCAAAGATCGGAATGAGCATTTCCCATTTATTCCAAATGATATATTATGTAAGCATATACAATTGGACCCAGCGTTTGCAGGCAAGCCTGGCATATGTGACAACTGAAATGCCGCGTCTGAACATATATTGTGTTATTCATTTTAACTGAAAGTGTTTACAACTGTTACTGTTCTGTTCCCTTTATATCTTTTTATATAAACATGATAAATGCAACAATGTTTTTGGTTTGCAGACGACATATATGGGTACTCGTTGTCCAACAGCGGTGTTCAAGAAAGAATGATGTTACGAATGGAAGTAATTATCAGTTTTACAATTACGGTTATATAAATATGCAGATATTTTGTGGAAGTTTTACAAATTTACAACAGTAGTTAAGAGATTATGTAGTACCACTTTAACCTAGATGGTACGCTATCATGATAAGCAATAGTTACATCAGTACTATGTTGTGCCAGTTAATCCCTACTAGCTGGTTAGTTTTTACGATATTTTGGAATATATAGGCCTACCCATTTATCATTGCTCTATACTAATACGGGCGAAATCGAAGGCTGCGGGATATTTATTCTTCGTCAAAATTCCCGCCGCCATTTTCAATCCGTAGGTTGGACAGCAAACGTCAAATGAAGTACGTATTTTAGGAAAAAGAAATAGAAGACCAGTCAATTTTGTACGTTTATTTTTTTCTATTTTTTTTTTTCGGTCTTATTTTGAGTTATACGTCTCACAGCACAGTTAATTTTGCTTTGAACTACATATGTAGCAGGATTCCTCTGGACCACTCTACTGAATGTTCTTTGTGAAACTTGAAGTCTGTTGTTCGAATTATCCAGCAAAAAACACGGGGTTGACCAATTTGCTATTTTTTGATAGCAATAGTTTGAAGAGACCCTCTTGATATTGTCCATTTCAAATGTATCACTACCCAGTATTAGATTCTCAGATATGGGCTCAAACGCATTCAGGCATATCCAAACCTGTATGAAATCATGAACTTGTCCCATTATTGTCACCTGCAACAAAAAAGAGAAACTATTTGCATATCTTAAGAATAAACAAGAACCGAAAAACCATGATAGCATCGATGTTCTTTTAAGCGCAAGGAAGTTCCCTCTGTAACTTTTAAGGGAAATAACTGTTAGTGAGACCTATAATGAAACGTTTAATTTCAAAAATATAACACTCAGTACATAATACTATCTGTAAAAAAAACAAGTAATCATCAAAATGAAATACAATTTGATCGCACGTGGGGGTGGGGGATGTGGGTGGGTGGTATGGGGGTGGTGGTGGGGTGGTGTGGGGGGTCACGTGATCAAAATATCATCATGTGGTCACATACACATTAAGCGATGACGTCCAAAATTCGGATGATATTATTCCACGGTTACTTTCCGGTTATTTCCCGGTTGAAAACAGATGGCTTAGGTGAAGAGTGTGTTGATGTTTCTGAGGTTTAATAATTTATATGCTTTATTTATGTATTCATTTTTTTTGCATAATCACTATAAAAAAAATGGTGTTGGGAATTTTGTTTTGTTTAATTAAGTCTTGCATTTGGTTTCAAGTTCAAGCACTGATCAGTCTGATATCTACTAATCTATAATATAAGGTAAAAGGTAAAGATTGTTAAACCGTGAATGTTCTACAAAATAATGTATGAACAACAATATTTATTTTGCTCTCAGGATTTCGCTTCAAGAGGGGGAGACAATTATGGACATGCTAGGGGTGTCCGGAGGCATGACCCCTCTACCGCCACCCACTTCCCCAAACCCCATGAACTTTACAGAAACATAGATAACAAGACCCTGAGATGTATTTCCCACTGTTTCAGGGTCTTGAAAATCATGCTTTTACTTGTTGGATCTGGTACCTTGTAAACACACAATATGAAATAAAAACATACGGGACGTGGACACAGAACAATCAGCCTCAAATACCTCGGACACATTGTTAATTTTCAGACAATTAACATTAATTCCAGTCACATCTGTAACAGTGTTGGCTTGTAACCGTGGTAATAACACCAACTAGGACCATACTTTGACTAACTGTTTTGAAGACATTTTTTTTTTGTTTTCCAATTTCTTTTCTTTCTGGCGAGCTTTAAGGGCTTTACTCGTAATGAATTTTGCTTTGTTGCAGTAATTTCTGACTAGGCGTCCATTATGCTGACTAGTCCAGGCGTTTTGCACACGTTCCGCTTGCTCATTGTTCTTAGTTCAGCTCAGAACACTGTTGTGCTTCCCTTTCATTAAAAATGCATTATCAGATGAATATCATGAATATGAGGCTTTTTTAAATTTATATCATAAACAGTGTCTCTCATTCATGCTTATCTAATACTATTGCATTTACTCATTGGATAAAATGTATTATATATTATGTTTAACGTAGCGTTACATGATATATTTGACTTCTTTTTTTTTTAATTCACTCATGAAAGATCCTCTATTTGCTATTCTTTAAAATCAAAACAAAGACATTACTAAGCTTCGCCCGTCTTGATCGGCTTTGCCTTGTTCATATTATATATACCATAATCGTAGTTGCGACAACATGTACGCCTAAAGAGAGTAACGTAGTGTTCCAGTATCCGACGGTTGATTGTGGTCTACCAGTTTACCATATTTGTAGCGAGATTATATTGTACACGTATGCCTACCAGTTTACCATAGTTGTAGCGATATAATGTCGTACACGAATGTCTATCAGAGTACCATAGTTGTGGCGTTATCATGTCGTACACGTATGCCTACCAGTTTACCATAGTTGTAGCGATATTTTGTCGTACACGTATGCTTCCAGACTCAATAGTTGTAGCGTTATCATGTCGTACATGTATGCCTACCAGAGCACCATAGTTGTGGCGTTATACTGTCGTACACGTATGCCTACCAGAGTACCATAGTTGTGACGTTATAATGCCGTACACGTATCATAGTTGTAGCGTTATCATGTCGTACACGTATGCCTGCCAGAGTGCCATAGTTGTACCGTTATCGTGTCGTACACGTATGCCTACCAGAGTATCATAGTTGTGACGTTATAATGTCGTACACGTATGCGTACAATAGTACCATAGTTGTAGCGTTATCATGTCGTACACGCATGCCTACCAGAGTGCGATAGTTGTAGCGTTACCTTAGGAGGTCATACACGTATGCCTACTATAGTACCATAGTTGTGGCGTTATAATGTCGTACACGTATGCCTACCAGACTACCATAATTATGGCGTTATCATGAAGTACACGTATGCCTACCAGAGTACCATAGTTGCAGTCTTATAATGTCATACATGTATGCTTTCCAGAGTACCATAGTTGTGGCATTATATTGCCATACACGTATGCTTACCAGAGTACTATAGTTGTGAAGTTATAATGTCGTACACGTATGCCTAACAGAGTACCATAGATGTAGCATTTTGTCGTAGCGTTATGATATCTTACAAGTATGTCTACCAGAGTACCATATTTTTTTGGCTTTATAATGTCGTACAGGTATGCCTAACAGAGAATCATAGATGTAGCGTTATATGCCTACTAGACTACCATACTTGTGGTGTTATAATGGCGTACACTTATGCCTACCAGATTACCACAGTTGTAACATTAGTAGGTTGTACACGTATGCCTATCGGAGTATCATCATTGTGGCGTTATAATGGCTTAAACGCAAGCCTACCAAAGTACCATATATTTCGCATTATAATTTCGTACAGTATGCCTGCCAGAGTACCATGGTAGTGGCGTTATGATATTGTACACGCATGCCCACCAGAGTACGATAGTTTTGTGGTTTAATCATGTCGTACACGCATGCCTTCCAGAGTCCCATAGTTCTGGCGTTATTATTTCGTACACGTATGCCTTACAGACTTCCATAGATGTGGCTTTATCATGTCGTACACGTATGCCTTCCAGAGTTCCATAGTTCTGACGTTATCATGTCGTACACGTATGCCTTCCAGATTTCCATAGATGTGGCTTTATCATGTCGTACACGTATGCCTTCCAGAGTTCCATAGTTCTGGCGTTATTATGTCGTACACGTATGCCTTCCAGACTTCCATAGATATGGCTTTATCATGTCGAACACGCATGCCTTCCAGAGTTCCATAGTTCTGGCGTTATTATGTCGTACACGTATGCCTTCCAGATTTCCATATATGTGGCTTTATCATGTCGTACACGTATGCCTTCCAGAGTTCCATAGTTCTGGCGTTATTATGTCGTACACGTATGCTTTCCAGAGCTCCATAGTTCTGGCGTTATTATGTCGTACACGTATGCCTTCCAGATTTCCATATATGTGGCTTTATCATGTCGTACACGTATGCCTTCCAGAGTTCCATAGTTCTGGCGTTATTATGTCATACACGTATGCCTTCAAGAGTTCCATAGTTCTGGCGTTATTATGTCGTACACGTATGCCTTCCAGATTTCCATATATGTGGCTTTATCATGTCGTACACGTATGCCTTCCAGAGTTCCATAGTTCTGGCGTTATTATGTCGTACACGTATGCCTTCCAGAGTTCCATAGTTCTGGCGTTATTATGTCGTACACGTATGCCTTCCAGATTTCCATATATGTGGCTTTATCATGTCGTACACGTATGCCTTCCAGAGTTCCATAGTTCTGGCGTTATTATGTCGTACACGTATGCCTTCCAGATTTCCATATATGTGGCTTTATCATGTCGTACACGTATGCCTTCCAGAGTTCCATAGTTCTGGCGTTATTATGTCGTACACGTATGCCTTCCAGATTTCCATATATGTGGCTTTATCATGTCGTACACGTATGCCTTCCAGAGTTCCATAGTTCTGGCGTTATTATGTCGTACACGTATGCCTTCCAGAGTTCCATAGTTCTGGCGTTATTATGTCGTACACGTATGCCTTCCAGATTTCCATATATGTGGCTTTATCATGTCGTACACGTATGCCTTCCAGAGTTCCATAGTTCTGGCGTTATTATGTCGTACACGTATGCCTTCCAGATTTCTATATATGTGGCTTTATCATGTCGTACACGTATGCCTTCCAGAGTTCTATAGTTCTGGCGTTATTATGTCGTACACGTATGCCTTCCAGATTTCCATATATGTGGCTTTATCATGTCGTACACGTATGCCTTCCAGAGTTCCATAGTTCTGGCGTTATTATGTCGTACACGTATGCCTTCCAGATTTCCATATATGTGGCTTTATCATGTCGTACACGTATGCCTTCCAGAGTTCCATAGTTCTGGCGTTATTATGTCGTACACGTATGCCTTCCAGAGTTCCATAGTTCTGGCGTTATTATGTCGTACACGTATGCCTTCCAGATTTCCATATATGTGGCTTTATCATGTCGTACACGTATGCCTTCCAGAGTTCCATAGTTCTGGCGTTATTATGTCGTACACGTATGCCTTCCAGATTTCCATATATGTGGCTTTATCATGTCGTACACGTATGCCTTCCAGAGTTCCATAGTTCTAGCGTTATCATGTCGTACACGTATGCCTTCCAGATTTCCATATATGTGGCTTTATCATGTCGTACACGTATGCCTTCCAGAGTTCCATAGTTCTGGCGTTATTATGTCGTACACGTATGCCTTCCAGATTTCCATATATGTGGCTTTATCATGTCGTACACGTATGCCTTCCAGAGTTCCATAGTTCTGGCGTTATTATGTCGTACACGTATGCCTTCCAGATTTCCATATATGTGGCTTTATCATGTCGTACACGTATGCCTTCCAGAGTTCCATAGTTCTGGCGTTATTATGTCGTACACGTATGCCTTCCAGATTTCCATATATGTGGCTTTATCATGTCGTACACGTATGCCTTCCAGAGTTCCATAGTTCTGGCGTTATCATGTTGTACACTTTTGCCTACCAGAGTACCATTGTTGTAGCCTTATCATGTCTTACACGTATGCCTACCAGAGTACCGTGGTTGTGGCGTCATAGTGTCAAAACCACGTATGCCTACCAGAGTACCGTGGTTGTGGCGTCATAATGTCGTACACGCATGCCTACCAGAGTACCGTGGTTGTTGCGTCATAGTGCCAAAACTACGTATGCCTACCAGAGTACTGTTTTTGTGGCGTCATAGTGTCGTACACGCATGCTTACCGGAGTACCGTGGTTGTGGCATCATAGTGTCAAAACCACGTATGCCTACCAAAGTATCATAGTAGTAGCGTTATCATGAAGTACACATCTACCAGCGTACCATAGTTGCAGCGTTATCATGTCTTACACGTATGCCTACCAGAATATCATATATGTAGCCTTATCATATATTACACGTATGCATACCAGAGAGACATATTCATGGCGTTATCATGTCATACACGTATGCCTACCAGAGTACCATAGTTTTCTGGCGCTATAATGTCGTACATGTATGCCTACCAGAGTACCATAGTTGTGGCGTTATCACGTCTTGCACGTATACTTACCAGAGTACCATAGTTGTGACGTTATCATGTCGTACACGTATGCCTACCAGAGTATCAGAGTTGCAGTCTACAAGAGTACCAGAGTTGTGACGTTATCATGTCGTACACGTATGCCTACCATAGTACCATAGTTGTGGCGTTATCAAGTCGTGCTCGTATATGTTCCAAAGTAACATAGTTGTTGCGTTATCATAATGTCGTTCACGTATGCCTACCAGAGTACCATAATTGTGGCGTTATATTGTCGTACACGTATGCCTACCAGAGTACGATAGTTGTGATGGTATAATGTCGTACACGTAAGCCTACCAGATTACCAAAGTTGTTGCATTGTTATTTCGTACACGTATGCCTGCAGTGTGCCATAATTGTGGCGTTATCATGTCGTACACGCATGCCTATCAGAGTGCCATAAGTGTTTCGTTATTATGTGGTACACATATACCTTCCAACATTTCCAATGTACCATAATTGTGGCGTTATGATGTTGTACACTTATGCCTACCAGAGTACCATAGTCGTGGCGTTATCATGTCGCACACGTACGCCTACCAGAGTACTATATGTGGTGCGTTATAATGTCGTACACTTGTGCCTACCAGAATACCATAGTAGTGGCGTTATCATGAAGTACATGTATGCCAACAAGAGTAACATATTTTGGCGTTAACATGTCGTAAACATATGGTTACCAGTGTACCATAGTTGTGGATTTTTTGTCATACACGTATGCCAACCACAGTACCATAGTTGTTGCGTTTTTATGTCATACACGTATGGCTACCAGAGTATCGTAGATTTTGCGTTTTTATGTCATACACGTTTGCCAACCAGAGTACCATAGTTGTGGCGTTTTTATGCCATACATGTATGCCTACCAGAGTACCATAGATTTGGCGTTATCATGTCGTACACGTATGCCTACCAGAGTACCATAGTTGTGGCGTTATCATGTCGTACACGTATGCCGACCAGAGTACCATATTTGTGGCGTTATCATGTCGTACACATATGCCTACCAGTGTTCCGTAAACGCTCCGATATCAAACTGGTATCACGCAGTAATTGATTACTATGAAATGTCTTCCTTCTGCTTTACCTATCCAATTATTCATAAATATATATTTCTTTTTATTTAATTCACGCGCAATTAATCCGTGTTGTAATCGTCAATTCTGAATGAAACATGTACAATACAGATGCAGACGGTACTTGTCGGTGATACAGACGGTACTTGTCAGTGATACAGACGGTACTTGTCAGTGATACAGACGGTACTTGTCGGTCTAACTGTTTATCATATTTGTTGCGATAGATCTGTATGCCTATTTAACATGTTTTGTAAATATATCAAATTTGTTTGTTTACAGAACAACATCACGGCTGCTTCCATTGACGATATGATCCGATTTGAGCAGAACATTCGGCATAAATTTGGCCAAAGCAATAAAGGATAGAAAACAACACGAGGTATGTTTTTCTTATAAATGAACATAATGTAGTTGCAGATTCGAGAGTCATTCCTGGCGAATAGCTACTTGGAAAGAAACATTTGAAATGTAATGAACCTAACGACAGACTAATCAGTGTGCAATAACATTTATTTAACGTAGCTATCTCGCAAACAACAGCAAACTTTTACAACATATGAACAACTTTTCTAAACCTACTGATGACGAGGTATATATATATCTAAATATATTAAACATTTTGAGAATCCAAACTCAATAGACATAATGTAAACGGCTTTAACCTGCCAGACCAAGCCTCAAAACTGGAGCATCGAACTAAAAGTTACCAAATCATTATTTTCTTTTACGCATATTATCACGGGTATTTTAAGAAACGCGGGAATAACCTATACTTTTAATCGCACATGTGCAGTATTATATGACCTGGACAAAGTTGTGATAAACGTTTTTGTAGTTTAATTTTGTCGTTATTTGGTGGGTTAGTTTTTTTAAAGAACTAAATCAATGATACACATATGTGTCAATTTTCCTAATTTTTCGACCGAATAAAGTGTGACAACCATATATGTCATGTATATCACAGTATTCGAAACTTTTGCTTTAAATTATTTCCTGCATGATTATAATAGAGCCTGTGTATGAAATAAAGTCTTAAAATAACAAGCGTTTCCTCTGGATTCTGCCAAGTCAATGAGTTCTAGCTTTCTATGCTTTTGCCCTTTGTATTCATACACACATGATCATCTTATATGTTATACTCATATTGCTTATTAAGGCTGTCTGACAGCCTGGAGGGGATTCCTTTCTGTTTTACACTCTCCCGTTTTATTGGAATGACAATAGGGTAAGAGTGAGGTTTGGTGCGCTCTAGAGCCTGTTTCAAACCAACCAGCGGACTTTTTTGCGTTTTTAGGTACACTGTGTTCTGTGGATGCTACATTTACTATACGACTTTTATATCTGCTGTACATTTAGGTCTTGGCACTGCTCACTAGCCTTATAGACTCGGGCGATGACATCGATGGAGTAGTTGACGAGAATGGATACACTATCCTACACCACGCAGCAGAGCTGGACTACTATTTCGTAGTGCAGAAGTTACTTGACCACAATATTAATACGTTAGCAGAATCCAACAGTAAAGAAATCCCCTTACAAACGGCTCTAGCAGCACAACATGGCGAAACTGCTGCCTTAATAATAAAGCACATGGACAAGGCCAGGTACATATGTTCTGTTCTATTACATTCTTTGAACTGACACTTGCAGCTCACCATCTCGGATACAGTCAATGGTAACAATGAACACAATACGTTCTGATTAAATCAAATCGAACTATTCTTTTATTGTAATAAAACAGCACTGAGTAGGTTCAAGGCAACGCCTCTTATATTGTAATAAAACAGTACTGAGTATGTTGAAGGCAACACCTCTTATATTGTAATAAAACAGCACTGAGTATGTTGAAGGCAACACCTCTTATACTGTAATAAAACAGCACTGAGTATGTTGAAGGCAACACCTCTTATATTGTAATAAAACAGCACTGAGTATGTTGATGGCAACACCTCTTATATTGTAATAAAAACATTGAGTCTGTAGAATGCATTGTTTTACAAATCACCATTTGCATCGTTATCATGGTTATGGCAAGCTTTTTATTTAAAACATATTTTTTCTATTATAGCAATTTTGTAAATAGATATAAAGCGTTAAACCATATTCAATTTGTCAAATGTAATCGAAAACAACAACCATATCAACCGGAATTGATATCATTCGTTAGTTTAAATGAACACAGGGCAATCTTGATTTGTTTAAATCTTAGCGGCGTCCCGTTAGACGTCTACCTAAAGCCCTAAAAGAAAGTTTGATGTTTGTCTGCAGTCTTGTCTTGTCGTGCCCTCAATGGTTTATTCTATTGTTGCTCTGGCTTCTGCCAAGTCACTGAGTACCTTCTTTGTGGCTTTCTAGCCTATGTTGTTTTTGTATTTATATATACACGAGCATCTTTGTGTTTTACTTATATTGCCTATTAATGCTGCCTTGTTGGTTAGAAAATAGTTCATGGCGGAGATTTCTTTATTTGCATTGTCCCAATTTATTGGGTTGTGTGAGGCTTGGTGCACCCTAGAACCTGGTTTAAACCCCCAGCGGCCTTTTTTGCCACTGACCGTTCCAAGGCGGTAGCCCTATTGTGAACCCTTTTGTTTTTGTGATGTCTTATTTGGCCTTTTATTCATCTTTAAATTTGTTCTTTGTCTGTGTGTGTGTTTGTGGTTTGACTGTCGCCCTTGAATGCTGCTTTTCCTGTTCGATTATTATATCTATATTTTACAATAATTACATACATGTATAACTAACTATTGATAATATTCAACAAATAAATTGTATTTATGCCTATTTTTAATAACAAGTAATAGAAATAATGAAATCTTAAACTTTGATTTAATTATATGCAAATTTGATTTAATTATATGGAAGTCAAAATTATACTGGTTTTATACATTTTAATTCTTTACAAAAGCTTTAAGATTGCCGTGTGTCCCTTAAAGTAATTTGCATGTATTATATTACCAATATATTGACTGGATATCTAACTACTGTAAGGGGCACTTGTTTCAGCCAAAGGTGTTTCAGCCATAACATGAGCAATTTTATAAAAACGTACATAAGTTATAAATCATTAGAACTGGAGTTTTTAGTGGTAAATTACCACACCTTACTTTTCAAAATCGGTTGAGAAATAAATATTTTACCGCCAAAATGCTTTTTGGTGGGGCTTTTTCCTTGTAAATTTCTAGAGCAGCAGAAAATTAAGAAATTTCAAATAACTTCATTTAGCCGTATTATTTTGCCACAAAAGTTTTAGAGTGTATCTTAATTTACATTTATCCAACACAAAATCATATTTAAATAAAAATTCTAAATTTTTGCCCTATCAAAAATAATTTTCTCATGTGAAATTTTTGTTTCTCAACCGATTTTGAAAAGTAAGATATTTTTATTTACCACTAAAAATGTCTGTTTAATGATATACATCTTATTTAGGTCAAAGTAGAATTTTGTCTTAAAAGTAAAAAACAACTTTGGCTAAAACAGGCGCCCCAACAATAATTATATTATAAATAAATGACTTGATATCTTACAAGATTTCATAAATTAACACATGTATTTTTTCTGTCAGTGTCAGATGCTTGTTCATAGGAACCCCGAACGAAGAGCCAAAATTAAATTTGCATAACTACCTTAAACCGGAATTTGAGGTAAGTTTTGTTGGCCGTCACGTTCCGTTATGCTTTTTAGTGAAATTCAGTTATGCAATTAATTTCAAAGCAGCAAATGCTTTTTACAACGTAAAATGAAACAATTTACGAAGTATATGGAAACCATATAACCTAGGTAACTCTGAAATCCAATCAATAGGATTAATCTTTGCAACATATGCCAAATCAAGGTGGTGAAACCACGTGACATTTTTATCCAGTAATGTTCAAATCACTCGCTGTTTTTATAAAGCTTTAGCTGTCAAAAACGCCTCTAAATGGCGTAGCACAACAAAAGGGACGCAACACACATATATGGAAAGCCTCAGTTGCCTTCTGTTTGCCTTTTGCATTTTGTGCAGTACGCTTTGCAAGTCGTCTTGTGCATTTTCTAAGTTGTTATGTGCATTTTCCAAGTTGTGATGTGCTTTTCGTAAGTTGTTATGTGCACTTCGTAAGTTGTTTTATGCATTTTGCTAGTTGTCATGTGCATTTTCTAAGTTATTATGTGCGTAATGCACATAATAAGCTGTAAGCTGTTATGTGCATTTTGTAAGTTGTCTTGTGCTTTTTCTAAGTTGTCTTATGCATTTTCAAAATTGTTATGTGCATGTCGTAAGTTGTAATGTGCATTTATTAAGTTGTTATGTGCATTTTCTATGTTGTGTATTTTTAAGTTGTCTTGTGCATATGCTAAGTTGTTATGTGCATTTTCTATGTTGTGTATTTTCTAAGCTGTTATGTGCATTTTGTAAGTTGTTTTGTGCATTGTGCAAGTTATGACTTAGAAAATCCATATAAAAACTTAGAAAATGCACAAGACGACTTACAAAGTTGTCTTGTGCATTTTCTAAGTCGTTATGTGCGTTTCGTACTTTGTTATGTGCATTTAATAAGTTGTTATGTGCATTTTCTAAGTTGTCTTGTGCATTTTGTAAGTTGTTATGTGCATTTTCTAAGTTGTCTTGTGCATTTTGTAAGTCGTTATGTTTATTTTCTAAATTGTCTTGTGCATTTTCTAAGTCGTTATACGCGTTTCGTACTTTGTTATGTGCTTTTAATAAGTTGTTATGTGCATTTTGTAAGTTGTTTTGTGCGTTTTGTAAGTTGTTATGTGCATTTTGTAAGTTGTTATGTGCATTTTCTAAGTTGTTATGTGCATTTCGTAAGTTGTTATGTGCATTTTCTAAGTTAATATGTGCATTTGTTAAGTTGTCTTGTGCATTGTATAAGTTGTTATGTGCATTTCGTAAGTTGTTATGTGCAATTTTGAAGTTGTTATGTGCATTTCCTAAGTTGTTATGTGCATTTTTTAAGTTGTCTTGTGCATATTCTAAATTGTTATGTGCATTTTTAAGTTGTCTTGTGCATTTCCTAAGTTGTTATGCGGTTTTTGTAAGTTGTTATGTGCATTGTGCAAGTTATGACTTAGAAAATACACATAACACCTTAGAAAATGCACAAGACGACTTACAAAGCATACTGCACAAAATGCAAAACTCTAACAGAAGGCAGCCGAGGCTTTCCATACATATATACGTCGATTTTCTTGCGAAACGGCATTTATAATAGATTAAGGGGTGGACTTTTGTAGTGCAATCGTTTATTTGAATCATCTGTTGATCGGGTTCACAGCAAATTCAACAAAGCCCTCGATTCAGGTACATGTTCCTTCATACAGTCCTTAATATTGAACATATTTTGTTCATTAAATCACACACAACCCTACCAACTGAGCTCATTCTACCGCCGCAAAAGGAATTTCGATTCATTCAATATTTTCTAAATTAGTCCTCCCAAAATGTTGGAAATGAAAGAAAGCGTGCGTCAATCTATATTTTGGGAAAGGCTACCTCAGAAGGTACTGGATGAATCGAATAACCATTTGCGTTGGAGACATTACGTGTCCCCGCCTTAATTCCATTAAGCGATGGATAAGCTTATAGCAGGATTTTATAACGGAAATTTCGAGAATAAAACACGTTTAAACATATTTATTACTGGACAAATGCGATAACATGTTTAAAATTACCTATTAAATGTTTTAGTTTTACAATATGGAAACCTTTTAAACCGAAATAAAGGTTTATTTCATGACCCAGCCATCCCCGTTTTCCATTCTTGATGAAGGGGTTGGATGGGGTATGAAAGGTAATACTCGTACCACATAATGAAAGGGATAATTTTGTACGGGTATCGTATCTTGTCTTCTGATTTTACATTTCTGTATGTTCGACCCATTCACAAATTGTTGATCCTTCCCTCATTTTTTTCCCTTTTTAAAAAAATATGTCAACTGTTCTCTTTTTAATGATTTCCTTGTTTAGAAAACTATGACGGCGATACTGGATTGTATGCTGGACCGAAGACAGGACCGATCAGCAGTTGTATATTACAATATACTCGATGCGTCTGGAAATGGCAACACATCTCAGGGAATCGGGTTTAAAAAAGAGCAAGAAACAGTTTTTCAAGCGTTAGCTGATAAAGGCAATACGGTAAGAGTTAATGCCCACTTGTTTATGCCAGGTCATACTAAAACAAAATAGTGTACACGGCACTATCTGCTGCCAATATAAAACAAGAATACTAAAACTAGACCAACTAGTCGAACAGGAAGTGTTGCCTTCACAAAACACAGCCGTCCAAAACCATGCATTAGGAAAATAAATGTAAATACATATATGCAATTGAAGTTAGAGAGTTTTAATTCGGATTCTATGGTAAACTGAACCTGTTATCCAATATAACAGGACAAAACCAACAGAGGAATCGCCGTCAGGATATATTCCTTAATATAGGCGGCATTAATAGGCGATATACGTGAGAACATTGATGATCATGTATATATGAATATATAACGGAATGAATCACTTGGCGGAAGAAAAGCAATAAGAGAATTAATCGTTAAGGTTACGGCAAGACATGATTGAAGGAATAGATCAAGTATTACAATCCTTTTAGGTTTAGGTATACGTCATTATAGGGTCCCCAATCTGTCCATCATCGTACTGATTTTAACTCAGTCTTCAATTCGAATAAACAGGAATCTTTTCTACTCGCCTCTGCCGCGTCACCCCTCCTCACCACCCCACTAACTTTAAAATGTTGGTGTAAGTTGGCCAGTACTTTTCAATCAATCAAAACACTTGACAGGTGTTCCCCATAACAAAAGAACATGGCAGAGACAGTTTCCATAACTCTAGGTTTTAATTGCCCGTTTTTATACTTAGACACATATATTATTTTTGGTGCCAGTTGACTACAACATTTAACTTAAGGCATTTGAATTGTTGTAAATCTCCGTGATATTTATTTTTTTATTTTTAAACCTTGATCTTAAAGGAATTCCGCAACTTTCCCAGATGTAATGTTATTCTTCCCGCAACCAGTTTACGCTTGTGTACAATCTTGCTTTTTTACTCGTATGCGTGTTTTTAAACACTTATTACTCACCCGAAAATCTTTGTTTTTCAGACCATGATCAAACACAAGGCTGTAAGACTTCTGATTAACAGAAAATGGAACGACTTTGCGCGGAAACGGTTCGCGTAAGACATCTTTACTTTTTCAAAGCCTCGAATATTTATTTAAATAAACGTTTTTCTAGTCTTGGGCAAACCGTGTTTAAGCCACCATGAAAACATTACAGTTTAGAACGTTTGTTTATTTGTTTGTTTGTTTGTATGGTGTTTTACGTCATTTTCAACACATGTAAGGTTATATATGACAGTCGATTTTTGTAGTGGAGGCAGACCACCACTTTTCCTGGGTAGAACCAGTACTGTACACCTCCCGCAGTTTAGAACGTCGTATACTGATAGTGAGAAGTACAAAGATGGACAACTATCACGTGATGCGATTTATCCAATTACATGCTGTGAAACGTGTCATGTTGGTATTCTATGTTTAACACAATATATGTTTGTCTTCATTTGATTCCATTTCAACCAATTATTTCTTTCGAGTGATAACCTCATAACAACTCCAAAAGCAATCTCCGTCTAGTTTGTTGCAAAATCAATCACCGTTTATTTATTTATTTTGAATACAATCTATTGAAAAAAGGCCACCCTTGGCAATCAATATTAAGGCTCATGCATGTTTATTTCAGGATTCTGGCGATTCTGTATCTTCTAAGCTTGCTTGCCCTGACGTTTTCAGTTGTCACATCGGTCTTTGCCACTGACGTCATGACGTACGATTCTCCTCTTCAGTGGGCTCGTGCATTTTTTGAAATAGTTTCCTACATCATAGCTGTGTTTTATTGCGTTACAGAGCTCATAGAGATGAAGAGGTCTTGGGACGTGTGAGTAGTGTCCCTTACTTAGTTAAAAAGTATTTACGACCAAACGGCTTTGCTCTGCGACAATACAACTTTATCAGACCTGGCGCCGATTTCACCAAAGTATATAGTTAGCTAATTAAAAACTTTAAGTTTTTCATCTAAGTTTTTCTTTAGTAAGGAAAATGTGTTTCAGCAAACCAATTTCATTAAGTAAAAACTTAAATTGAAGTAAAATATTTAAATGTCTAAGTCAGCTTAGGAGGTGACTTACCACTAAGTAAACAGCAAAAAAAAATGACCAAATATGCTTAAAACATTGTTAAAATTAAAACATAATGCAATCTGAATGCAAAAATCATCATCATCAACTTTATTAATCATCACTTTTCTATCATTCGGCGTCATTTTGTTTTCCTAGTGTTTTATTCAAGGAGTTTTGTCACGCTAAAATTACAATGAGAAGTCTCATAGACAATCTATTTCTTCTATTTACTTCAACCTGTTTCACAAGTCCATTACCACAAACGAAATACATGTTCACAAACATATCTGCAACATTACTAAATACATAAAACAAAGGTAAAATACAGTTAAAATGCTTAATTTTATCAAACATGACGATCAGAACAGAGATTGTTACCGTACGTTTGTGGTGATTGGTCGCTATGATCATGTTTTTGTGACTGGTTCCATGAAAACTGTATGTACTTTACACTGTTTGCAGAATAGATAAATTCCCAGTCCATATTTAATTAAGTTTTTAAGTTCTTAGCTAATTAAGTTCTTAAGTAGAAACTTAATTTATGTTGGTGAAACACATTTCTGCTAAGGAAGTGTTGGTGAAATCGGCGCCTGGAATTTACGACAACACATGCTAATTCCCTTTTGATATCATACCTTGTTTCAATGAGTGCTTTTGGTTGACTGTTTTCTGTAAATGCTACATTTCCTGTTTGTTTTTTACATCTACTTTTAGTATGTATTTATTCCAAAACAAGATATCTATGTACGATAGAAAGATATCTCTTTAAAGTAAACTCATATCTCTTTAAGATAGAGAGAGATATCGCTATAAACTAGAAATATATATTTTAGCTAGAGATATATTTCAGTAAAAGTCTTACATAGATATCATGTTACTTAAAGATATATATTGTTTTCCTCTGAAAAATGGAATAGTCGGGCTGCGATATTTTTGGATAGCTCTTGTTTCGCGCTCTGTTAATTTAGTCGATTTCGCGCACACAAACAGTCATACAGTCGTACACAATATCATCTACATGACAGCAAGATTTTCCTACTAAAGATTAGCGAAAATGCTCTTGGCACTTTATTGGGACTGACAGCACAGATAAGTGGGGCGTCTGTGTCTCATTGACACATTTTATTTCTACACTGGGGGGAGTAAAGCACAACTTGTCGACCCTGTTTTAGAGGATAAACAGTACTTTCTTAAAATCATTTTTTTCTTAATACGTATTTGTTATAGGAATGGATTCCGATATTTTCAAGACTTGTTCAACTGGATAGAAATAGCATCATCAGTTTTACTGGTATGCGTCCTGCCGGTGCGGTATACACATGTGCATGCGCACTGGTATCTGTACTCCGCCGCCTATTTTCTGTGGGTACTCATTATCTTCAAATATGCCGCGGTGTTTAGGTAAGTGGTTTGGATTCAAAATATGGATGGTTTCTTTTATTCAACATCAAATGTCACTATTTTAACATTACTTTAAATGCGAAATACGGCATCAAACTTTGTTAAATCACTTGTAAATTGTTTTTCTTTTTAAACAACATATACATGTACCATTAGTAGCATTATACATGTTAGACTCCTTCATTTTACATACAAGTAAATGTCAGAAACACGTTTGTCAGTACGTGTATGCCATGTTCATATATGCCATAATGTTTTGAGAATGTTAACATTGAAGTTACAACACTTGTGTGGTATATTAAAATACAAAATGCTGCCATTTTACATATCCGTGTTAAGGAACGTTTCTGACATGTATTTACTCCCGAACTAGCTCTTATTTGAATGAGCTGTGTATAAGGGTTATAAACTGAAGTGACAGTCCTGCTTGCTTCTACTCCTAGACGTTTGACCGTCTGCCTTTTCACGATTAACATGTTATAAACTATTGAGAAAAAGATAAAAAAACAAACTCCCGAGTAGTCCTTGATAACCAGTGTTGTAAGCGAGTAGTCCTTGATAACCAGTGTTGTAAGCGAGTAGTCCTTGATTACCAGTGTTGTAAGCGAGTAGTCCTTGATAACCAGTGTTGTAAGCGAGTAGTCCTTGATAACCAGTGTTGTAAGCGAGTAGTCCTTGATAACCAGTGCTGTAAGCGAGTAGTCCTTGATAACCAGTGTTGTAAGCGAGTAGTCCTTGATAACCAGTGTTGTAAGCGAGTAGTCCTTGATAACCAGTGTTGTAAGCGAGTAGTCCTTGATAACCAGTGTTGTAAGCGTGTAGTCCTTGATAACCAGTGTTGTAAGCGTGTAGTCCTTGATAACCAGTGTTGTAAGCGAGTAGTCCTTGATAACCAGTGTTGTAAGCGAGTAGTCCTTGATAACCAGTGTTGTAAGCGAGTAGTCCTTGATAACCAGTGCTGTAAGCGAGTAGTCCTTGATAACCAGTGTTGTAAGCGAGTAGTCCTTGATAACCAGTGTTGTAAGCGAGTAGTCCTTGATAACCAGTGTTGTAAGCGAGTAGTCCTTGATAACCAGTGTTGTAAGCGTGTAGTCCTTGATAACCAGTGTTGTAAGCGTGTCCATTCCTCATGTCTAAGCACCTACAATTTTCCATATACACTACTCTAGCACATAACCTGATCAAAAAAGAATTAATTCAGCTTATACAGAAAATATTTGCTGGAGAAGAAACTACCTTTCTTATTTACCTATTACAATATCAAATTTGAAATTATATAAGGCGTAGTGTAATACAACGCCATTGTACACATGTCTGTCACCATTGCCGAGAATGTTAATTTATTTGTTGTTCAACAAGTGTTATTGATAACCTAAAATGCAATTAACAGATTTTGTTCAATCACATACAAAGCTAGCTCACAGTCTATAAACAGACATCTTTGAAATGAGAGAACGTGAGAGGCACCAGACATGTGTTCTTACATCATCTCTGGAATTCTTGACGTTTGTAAGCTGTATGTTATTTTTAAGTTAGAAGATTGAAATATTTATACAGTGAAATATAAATTGCAATAACATTAATATTCTAAATATTATACAGACAAACGGGAGCGTACGCACAGATGCTTTGGCAAATTCTCATTGGTGATGTTGTGCAGTTTGCCATCTTGTTTGCTGTTGTAAACATTGCCTTCGGATGCTCATTCCTTTTGGCGTTAAAAGGTGATGGCGGATTACAAATTCACGATGAAACTAGGTATGTGTTTTAGTGTAACACTTTTCAATAACAGTAATTAAATGTTTATACATTTGACTTTTGTTTAAACCAACAGATAGAAACAAATATTATAATAAATACTGAAAAGGGGATCTCTTGGACATGTTGGAAGCAACAGACACGAACATGAGATAAAAGTAGCGGACTCGGTTTTATTGAGTCTGTTCGTGAGAGATAATGTCGAGTGCAACATCTCTCACGCCTCCTAAAGCGATATTGTACTTTAAAGCCACGAAGATTGGGCTTGATGATGCCAAAGGACCAGTAAGTAGGCCTTTTTTTCTATAAAATAATAAAGCAAACATTTATTTCTGTTTTTCATTTGGAACATTGAACAAATAAATATTTCATGTTCGGCAATGTGGGTCTATTTGCTTTATTCACGATATCTTCCATCCTTATTGGAAGAGCACATTTATGAGAGAAGTATACAATAAACTCAACAAAGCAGAACGCGCTGAAAAACTGAATTGGCATGTTATACTGCTTTATCACATAACATGACGCATGAGTGTAATAAAGCCATGACTTATTTGTCGTAATATACTAGTGTATGATATATCATGCAATCAGTTGGGACTTAATGTTTTACTGTACATAAATACAGTGATACGGTTCTCATTTGCATATAAAAATAGACTATTTTATTACCATAAATAAGTTATTACTTTAAAAAACGAGATGGATCCAAAGATAGGACACTCTGCAGAGCCTCGTATTCTATCATTTTATACAACTCGTTTAATAAAACCTATTATATACAGCCTCTCATATAAGATCATCTGTATAGATATTTATGGAATTTATTATCGCAAAAGAATCATCTTAAGACCACATTGCACACCTGCAGAGTATAAATACGTCTGAAGCTATACTTATAATGTATATGCATACATGTATCTATTTTAGTTCATTTTGGGGTGTGCTGTTTGTAGGCCTCAGAACAATGGTAGAATCTGGTCCTGTTGTTGAATATACAGGAGATGATGGATACTGGTAAGAAACTTTTATACTATTCTGTCTGTGAGAGTTTTACCATATGTTTTGTCAGGGCGAGTTGTACCATATGTTTTGTCAGGGCGAGTTGTACCATATGTTTTGTCAGGTCGAGTTATACCATATATATTTTCAGGGTGAATTTTACCATATGTTTTGTCACGGCGAGTTGTTTCTCATGTTGCTCTTGCTTCTGTCATTGAGTACCTCCTTTGTGGCTTTTAGGCTATTGTTGTTTTGTATTTATATGTACACGAGCATCTTTGTGTTTTACTTATATTGCCTTGTTGGTTAGATAATAGTTCATGCAGGGGATTTTTTATTTACACTATATATTCTTACGATAACTTTAATTTTATGTTATGCTATTGTATTTTAGGCCCGTGAGCACCATCATCATGTTGATATTCCTTTTTGTCACCGTGGTGATTCTGCTGAACATCCTTATCGCTCAACTCAGCGACACCTATCAGAGAATACAAGGGAAGGCAACTCTGAACCTGGAAGTCAACCGCGCACGAATCATTGCAAGCATAGAGAGAAATGATTGGAACATTATTGGCAGACTCTTCTGTAAACAATACAAGGTAATGTTAATTGAAACCATGAACATTTCTGAGTAAAAAACATAAATGGCGTTTTACGTCCCGTTAACACGTCTATCGTTTTACGTCATATCAGGAAACACATACATTCGAAATATCTATTATGTGACTGTTTTAGTCGGAAACGCGGCAGAGCCACGTCTCCAGATCGTCACCGGATACCCGTGAACAATTCTTATATTTCAGGCGATGAAACCTTTCAAGATTAATCTGGAATAATGTCTTGAATTTGCGTGGACAATACTAAAACTTAAATGTACATAAAACATAAAATACAAATAAAACGGATAAATACTAATTTTAAGGTGTGTGATTATTGTACATTTATGGAGTTATATCAATTTTGTAATTGATTAACATTTTCTGTATTCTAGTCGACAAGGGAAACGTTCTACATGGAGGAGGAAACAATTGGAGATCTGGCAACAATACTGGAACTTGATTCAGACAAAGAAGACCTGTACGAGTCGGTCCAATATATAGAGCATAAGCAAGTTACAAACCAGCTTAATATGCTTACAATAAAAAAGGAACTAAAAGATCTGCAAGAACATGTCATTGGAGTCGGTAATGATGTCTCTTCACACGGTCAAGTCATTGAGCGTTTACACAAGAATGTGATCGATATCACTGAAAGCACGAACAGCTTGCACCAGTACATGCCGGGCTACTCAGTAAGTGATGAAATGTCGAAGGTTCAAGAAGAAATGAAGGATATAAAGGATATGCTTAAAGAACTGAAACTAAATGTTCGAGATCGATTGTGTCAGCAAGACTAGTTTACATTGGACCTGTTAAGGTTAAACTTTTAACAGAAAACAATAACGCATTTTATGCACGCAATATTTAAAAGGTTACTGCAAATGTTAATAACAATGAAACGATTTTTTTTGTGTGTGATTTTTTACATAAATTTGATTCTACTTACTCAGGCTAAGTCACGAAACCTGTAATACCTCATTGGAAATGTATTGATTAGTCGCTAACTTTAAATATTTAAAAACAAATGGAAATAAATAAGACCACAACTTTCAAATTCAGAGTTGAGTTTTAAAAAATTTACTTGATATCAAAATATACGAACTATACAAAACACCTTTTTCGATTAATCTCGCCAGAAGTAATTCATATTCAACATTATTTAGGTATTAAAAACTAAATTACCTACCTTTTTCAACATTTGATCATATCTGTTTTCATTTTTTTTTATGATTTTAAAAGAGTTGCTGTTTCTGGCATACAGGTGTACATAGAATCGGCGATCAAACCAAGTGCTAAGATGTTTTAATTGATATCAAATATATTTTGTATTTACAAATTGTATAATTATATATATGCATTTCAAAGACGTTTCATATTTCTAACATTTAGATGGTATATAGTCAGCATTTTATATGTAAATCCCTACCTTCTTAGATTCAGGTTGGAGAGTAGATTTCTTTGTTAAAGATATACTTGTATATGTAATAAGTTAAATCTACGTTTTAAATTACTATAAATCTACAGAATTTTAATTAGTACTGTTTTTTATTGTTATTATTTCCATTTTCGTTATTTGCAAAATGTTACTTAGATCTAATACACTTGGATTTGATTTTAATTCCAAGATTATTTGAGATTATAGTAATTACAAAATTAAATATTTTTATCTCAGGAAGTTAATATACTTTATGTTATTATACCCCCGCTTTTACAAAGTGAAGTGGGGGATATATAGGAATCACGTTGTCCATAAAGTCCCGTCGCGTCCCGCCACGTAACACGTTTTTGTCCCGTTGCGTCTCGTCCGTCCCGTCCCATAACACATTTTTAATACTCGCATATCTCAAAAACTTTTGAATGGGTTGTTCCCAAACTTCATATACTCCTAACAACTGATGACCTAATTTATTACAGAATTGGTCCTTTGTTTGACTTAAATTTTTTCAAATAATATTGTACACATTTTGCTCAAACATTTTCGAATCGGTTGTTCTCAATCTGTATGTACATAACAACTGATGACCTTATGTCCCTGTACATCACTCATCATTGATTGTCCAATTTATTACAGAAGTATGGCCCTTTGTTTGACTTAGAATTTCCACTCTATTATTGTATTATGAACTATTACATATTTCTTCTCAAACCTTTTCAAGTCATTGTTGCCAAAACGAGTCATGTACACATAACAACTAATTACCATATGTCCCTCTACACCACACATTGTTGATAATTAATTTATTACAGAATTATGATCCTTTATTTAACTTAGAATATTTCACTTTATAATAAACTTAATGTGGCTTTGACTTTAAAAAAAATATCATGGATTGTTATTACACTTGACATGCAGTTCACACGTGATGATATGATGTGTTTCTGCATCAAACGGTTTTGCGATTCCATCATCGTTTAGTTTAGTTTCTTTGCGTTCTACGCTTTCTTTTTTTATATTCATGTATACATGATCACCTTTGTGTTTATGTTATATTGCCTATTAATGCTGCCTAGTTCGTCAGATGATATAGCATGACGGGATTTCAGTATTTACATCCGTTGAGTTTAAGTGGATGACTATAGGAACAAAAATGACGTTTGGTGCGCACTAGAACATTGATAAAAATCCCGGTGGCATGTTGCAACCGACTGTTTGTGTGTCGACCCCGTGTGGTTATCAGGTGTAGATTAGGACAAGGACATTTCACAAGAGGCAGAGGAGTAGGACTCCCCCTTCATGTTCATTTTGTCATTTTTAGCTCGACAAGTCGAAGAATAAGAGAGCTTATGTAATTACCCCCCGGCGTCGGCGTCGGCGTTGGCGTCGGCGTCGGCGTCCCACATCAAGGTTTGCGTGTAAGCTGTGTTAACAAGTCTATATCTCTTACATTTCTTATCCTACCACAACCAAATTTGTTCATGGGCTTCCTTGTAGCATTATCTTAAGGGCTGCATAAGCAATTTTGGTTCCTGTAACCCATGGGCTCCCATGAAATGCAAATTATGATAGCCCATAAAATGTGTCCAATTTTACATCAAATATTGCGTGTAAGCTGTGTTTACAAGTCTATATCTCTTACAATTCTTACCCTAGCACAACCAAATTTGGCCATTAGCTTCCTTATAGCATTATCGTAAGGGCTGCTTAAGTAATTTTGGTTCCTGTAACCCCTGGGCTCCCATGGAACCCAAATTCTGATAGCCCTTAAAATATGTCTGTTTCACATCAAATTTTGTGTATAAGCTGTGTTTACAGGTCTATATCTCTTACATTTTTTGTCCTAGCTGAACTAAATTTTGGAATTGGTTTCCTTATAGTATGTTGTAAAGGGTTGGATAAGTAATTTTGTCTTCTGCAAATTCTGGGCTCCCATGGAACCCAAATTGTGATGGCCCATAAAATGTGCAATAAATGCAGATCTAGGTTTGCATGTAAGCATGTTTATATCTATAATTTTGGTTTGGGATTTGTTATAGCATTATGCATCTTATTACTTCACCATATTGGGTCATGGGCTCCCTCCTCTCCCCACCTCTACCCCCGCCCCCACTCCCCTCCACACCTTTTATTTTATTTTTTTTTATTTTTTTTATACATATTTCTGTGTTGTTTTAGTCAATTCTTACAAATATATGTTGCAACCCTCCCCGCACCCACCACCCCTCACGCCTCTCACCCAATCACCTCCCCCCAACTCACCCCGCCCAAGACTTGAAACTTTTTTCTTTTTTTTTTACATATATCTGTGAGCTTTTGTCAATTCTTACACAAATATGTTGCAACCCTCCCCGTCAACCCCGCCCCTCCCCACCCCCGCCTCTCACCCCATCACCAACCCACCACGCCCCACACTTGATTTTTTTTTAAAAATATTTCTGTGTTGTTTTAGTCAATTATTACACATATATGTTGCAACCCTCCCTGCCCCACCACCCCAACCCCCTGCCTCTCACCCCATCACCCCCAACCCGCACCCCGCCCCAGACTTGAAACTTTTTTTTTTTTTTTACATATTTCTGTGTTGCTTTTGTCAGTTCTTACACATATATGTTGCAACCCTCCCCGCCCCCACCACCCCACCCCACGCCTCTCACCCCATCACCTCCCCCCCACCCCACCCCGCCCCAGACTTGAAACTTTTTTTTTTTTTACATATTTCTGTGAGCTTTTGTCAATTCTTACACAAATATGTCGCAACCCTCCCCGTCAACCCCCAACCCCCCCGCCTCTCACCCCATCACCCCACCCACCACGCCCCACACTTGATTTTTTTAAAAAATATTTCTGTGTTGTTTTAGTCAATTCTTACACATATATGTTGCAACCCTCCCTGCCCCCACCACCCCACCCCCTGCCCCTCACCCCATCACCCCCACCACCCGCACCCCGCCCCAGACTTGAAACTTTTTTCTTTTTTTTTACATAATTCTGTGTTGCTTTTGTCAGTTCTTACAAATATATGTTGCAACCCTTCCTCCCCCCCACCCCCCGCCTCCCGCCTCTCACCCCATCACCCCACCTACCACGCCCCACACTTGATTTTTTTTTTTTTACATATTTCTTTGTTGTTTTAGTCAATTCTTACACACATATGTTGCCCCCCTCCCCCCCAAACCCCAACGCACTCCCGCCTCTCACCCCATCACCCCAACCCCTACCCCACCCCGCCCCAGACTTGATTTCTTTTTTTTTACATATTTCTTTGTTGTTTTAGTCAATTTGTACACATATATGTTGCCCCATCCACCCCCCCCCCCTCACTTCATACCCCCGCTCCCCTCACCCAATCCCCACTTGAAAATCTATTTTTTTTTATTTATTTTTTTACATATTTCTGTGTTGCTTTTGTCAGTTCTTACACATATATGTTGCCCCCTCATCGCCCCTCCACCCCACTTACACCCGCCTCTCCCCCCTCCCACCACCCCACCCCCAATTGAAACTTTTTTTTTTTATACATATTTCTATGTTGCTTTTGTCAATTCTTACACATATATGTTGCCCCCTC
The DNA here is from genome assembly GCA_037043455.1 of Cyrtodaria siliqua. Lineage (NCBI taxonomy): Eukaryota > Metazoa > Mollusca > Bivalvia > Adapedonta > Hiatellidae > Cyrtodaria > Cyrtodaria siliqua. The sequence goes on from JAWPHD010002567.1 coordinate 210,267, forward strand.
CCCCCCCCCCCCCCCCCCCTCCCCCACCCACCCACACCACCACCACCAACCCCGCCTTTCACCCCGCCCCACTTGATTTCTTTTTTCTTTTTTTTTTACATATTTCTTTGTTGTTTTAGTCAATTCTTACACATGTTGCCCTCCCCACCCCACGCCTCTACCCCATCCCCACTCAAACTCGAATTTTTATTTTTTTTGTTCATATTTTTGTGTTGTTCTGGTGAATTGTTACATAGCTTCTTACACATATATGTTGCCCTCACCACCCCCACTCCCCCTACCATCCACCCTCGCCTCACTCCCACCCTCATCCCGCACCCCACTCTAAACTCGATTATTTTTTTTTTACATATTTCTGTGTAGTTTTGGTCATTTCTTACACATAGTTATGTTGTGCTCCCAACCCCACCCCACATTGTTGTAGCCTTGTTTTCTGATGGTATATACTAGTATAAATTTATTATTCTCCGAAAAATCGAATAGTCGAGCTGCGCTGTTCTCCGACAGCTCTTGTTTGTCATGCTCCTTAAAAGTCTTCATCATGACCCCGCGTGTGTAAACGCGGAAAATAACTCTATCGTAAATGGCGTGTCTGTTTTACAATTTGCAGAACTCTGCAGTTCTGCAGGTTACAAGTAGAAGGTTCAAGGCCAATTCTCCATGTTTTATATCGATATAAATGGAGGTTGAGCCTTGCATATTCATTTCCGTTTGACTCCATATAACATTTCTTTTGTTGGTGCGCCGTAAATCCCAGTTCAATTCAACGTTTGTGGTGTCGCTTTTTTACTTATATATCTTCCCCTTGTAATTGTTGATTGCTATACATGTGTTTCTTTTTGACTTTCGTATCTATTTTTTTTTTATCTTTTTCACAAATAAACATTTCTTATTATCAAAACTATTTTTATTTTGTTTGGACTGTATTTGTATAGTCATGTATTGCTTTAGTGCAGTCAAAACTTGCACTAGATTGCTTTTTATACAATATATACATTATGATGTGTTTGTGTGGTGTTTTACGTCATGTTAAACACATGTAAGGTTATATATTATGCGGGCGATTGTTTTTGTGGTGCAGGCAGACCACCATATACATTATGAATACCTGTAATCGTTAAATGTGAACATTGGTAAACAATCGGAAACTCGGAAAAAAAGTATTCTTGTGACCATCAAATGTGCAATGTAATTAAAATAAAATCTAACATGGTTTATTAAATAATATACAATGCTGATTGGCTATTGAGGAATTTTTTCTTCAACCATTAGAACGTCATGTTAAACGATTTTCAAAGTCGGAAAACATCCAAAACAGCGATGACGTTATTTATTTTACTTTTACGTTCAAACAACAAATTGAACTTCTGAAATACACGATAAAGCTGTATATTGTTTTCGTTTGATGCTGAGAGATGGACGTACAATGTAAGTTGTGAGAATGTGTTTGTATTATGTTAAATCTCATGAAAATGTGTGTTGAATACATAAACATCCATATCAGATAAAAATTAAATATTCCCAGCGGGTTTATATTATGCGAGATCACAACCTGGGCCCAGTTGTTCAAAGATCGGTGGATTTAACCGAGCGTTAAGTCACTCTGCATGTCTGTAGAAAGAATATTTCTACCAGCAATTGAGCATGTGAAAGCATTTTGTTAAGAAGAAATGCAACTTAAAAACTTTTAGTAGGTACTGTACAAAACATATTTTATATGAGAAAATGTACTTCGAAAGTTTACACTAACCAACGATTAAGTTAACCTATTGGACTTGAAACACATAGTTACCGTGGGTCTACGACCCTTGGTATCGATGGTCTTCAAGTACTGTCCACCAGGTTTTGATCTGGGACAATAAACCCGCTGGAAATATTTTATTTCTTAAACCTACATTTGACTCGAAGTCTAATAATGTTATATTAAACAACGGGTTGCCGGATTTTCTTAATTCCTGATATTTTAGTGTTTTCTTCAACTACTGAAATTTTTACCTAGTTTTTCTTACTTCAAGACATTTAGGACATACTTTTATATCCCACAATACACACACCCAATATATATATTGTTATTGTTATTGCTAACGCAGATCATACGTTATTGTTGTTACTCACGCAGCTTATACAGCTACTGTTATTGTTGTTGCTCACGCAGCTTATACAGCTACTGGGTCGTTTGCTGCTAATGCAATTATTTGTGTTCTTGTTCTTATTATTTCTTTTGCAGAACCTTATGACGCTAATGATTTTGTAGTTGTTGTTGCTGCTGCTGTAGATTATGCAGGTTCTGGTGTGTGTTTTGTTCTGCTTCTTCTTTAACAACTACTGTTTATTTTGAATATCTCTAGTGTTAAATTCAAATTCTTTTGTCTGAAATAAATAAAAGGGAACTTGGAATACAAAAATATATTTTAAAAGTAAAACAAATCACGTAATAATGTAACAATGAATTTGAAATGAATATTTAAATACAAATGTATCTAATTTAAACTGTCAGCCTGCAATCCGTTATAAACTTCATGGATCCATCCATAACAGATACATTCGTATCGAAGACGCTCGAAGAGCAAACGTTTAGAAATGTTTAAGTGTCTTTAATGGTTAGTGCCTTTAAGAGCACTCTTCAGCCGATAGTTAAGAGCTTTCGCAAAACTGTTAGCTAACTACAGGTATGTCTTTCAGTGCTGGCCCTCCTGCTTTCATCAAGTTCTGTCTGTGTGAGTTGTTTGCATGAGCGTTGTTGCAACGTTAAAAGTAATACGATTACTGTTTAAACACACACTCATACAACTATGGCGTATCGTTGCTTTGACAAAAAGAATGATAACATTGACGAACTTAAGATTAATATTAAAATGAACTTAACTTATAATAAATAGTGTTGTATAACCCTTGATACTGATAACTGAAATCTTTAAAAGGTATCAGCAATAAAAGATGACGTAACACTTTCCATACATTTCTTTATACCCTAAAGAACTTCAACTTAACAAAGTTAATATTTCTGATACTAACGCTTCTTTCTTGATTTACATCTTTCCATTGAAAATGGTGAAATAATTAGCAAAATATATGACATGAGAGATGATTTTAATTTTGATATTGTTAATTATTCCCATTTAGATGGGGGTGTTCCCCGAGCAACTTCTTATGGGGTCTTTGTGTCTCAACTTATCCGTTTTTCTAGAACTTGTACTCGAGGACTTTAATATCGTAATCTTTATATAACTAAAAGGCTACTCCATCAGGGCTACCTTACTATAAACTTCGTAAAACCTTTGCAAAATGATCTTCTTTCCAAATAAAAAGGTTATGTAAGAACTCTTCTGCGAAGTATTATCACAACATGACTTCTATAGTGACGTGATTTACAAACTTCGTAAGATCTTGGTCATGATCACTTTCATACTATCTTTGTTAAACTTGTTAAAAGGTTTATCAAAAGAGGTTATGACCCTATCATTTTGCAACGCACTGCATGCTTGGTGGTGGACCCATTTAAAGTTTGCAACTATGCTTTCCTCTTTAATTGTGCGATGACCGGACAGGCTGTGGACCCTATGAGGACGTCTACCTAAAGCCCAAAAGGACGGTGACGTTTGATGTTTGTCTGCAATCTTGTCTTGTCGTGCCCTCAATGGTTTGTTCTTTTGCTGCTCTGGCTTCTGCCAAGTCACTGAGTACCTTCTTTGTGGCGTTATAGGCTATTTTTTGTTTGTATGTACACGAGCATCTCTGTGTTTTACTTATATTGCCTATTAATCCTGCCTTATTGGTCAGAGAATAGTTCATGGCGGGGATTGCTTTATTTACACTGTGCCGTTTTATTGGGACAGTATGGCAAGTGTGAGGTTTGGTGTACCATATAATCTGGTTTAAACCCATATCGGCCTTTTGTGCCACTGACCGTTCCAAGGCGGTAGCCCTATTGTCAACCCTTTTGTGTTTGTGATGTCTTATTTGGCATTTTATTCATCTTTAAAGTTGTTATTGGTTTCTCTGTGTGTTTGTGGTTGACTGTCGTCCTTGAATGCTGCCTTTCCTGTCAGATTTTTATATCTATATTTAGAGCACGCAATATGAACTGCAATATAAATCAAAAACGCATTTAGCATACTCATCATGCCATCTCGAGGACTCACAGAATATAATGTTGTGCTTGAGCAGTTTTTTTTCATTATGCATACAACATTGGCATAATTAAATACTGTACATAATCGTCATGTATACTCATATCATGCTCTGGCTAAAACGCAAAACTGGTACTTGGGGGTGTAGTAAGTGAACGTGAATTTTTAAAACTTATATTCAGAAAGATAAATAATTTACAGAAAACTGGGGAAACTATTGGTTGTCCATTTGAGTGTAAAGTTAAAAGATGTGTAGCGACACAGCAAAACCATCTTTAATATTGAGAGGTTTAAAGCTTCTATTGGAACGAATATTGAAACCGCCATTTTGAGAGCTATGACACAGTTCTAAATGACCATATATGGAATATTTATAAACATTAACATTTACTTATAGAGAAAGCATGACAGTAATTTGAAACTATGACATCATAGTTCTAAAAATGGCGGCTCGCATTTTAGAACAACCTTCTAATGAACCTTCTAATGGTCATATCTGTTTTGTTTACCAGCCGATATGGATAATTCTTCCACCTTTTGTCAAGTCTTTCAGAACTCCCAATAACAGAGCTCGTTTGGCTGTGTCGCTACATTCGCTTTAAGGTTAGTAGACGGGTAGGATTTGATCTGAAGAGAAAAACCTTTTAACATTTTAGTCCTACAGCGAAATATATAAAATTAAGATATATTTGTTAATATGTATATGTACTGAACCAAACATCTAACGCACCAGTAGACAATATCTTTAATGTCTGATCTTATTATATGCCGACTGGTACCGTTGGAGACAGGTGATTTGAATGATTTGTTTTAAATGTATGGTCGCTATTGACAAGATATTTGTCTCGTTCAGAATGAAATTTGTTTTGATTTATTGGTTGTTATTACTGGGATATTAAAGGTATTGTCTACTGGTGCGTTAGCTGTTTGGTTCAGTATATATAAAATACAAAACAGCAAATTTAAAATGCATGAAAGGAAGAAAGAAAGAAAGAATTTTGGGTTCTTGTCTTTAAAGTCAAGGTCAATGTCATTGGTTGGGTGGGGTCCCGTGAATGCTCATACAAAGTATCAAAGCAATACCTTTGATGGTATTGGAGATATATACCTTCCAAAAATCTTTAACCAAAAACTTTAACTTTGACAAGTTATTTTGTCTTTAAAGTCATGATCAAGGTCATTGGTGGGGTGGGGATTAGTGAAAGTGTAAGGGTTACCCCAGTGAATGTTCATACGAAGTTTCAAAGCAATTCCTTTGTCGGTATTGGAGATACATACCTTCCAAAACACTTTACCAAATATTTTAACCAAGAACATTTGACTAAGTTCTTTTGTCTTTAAAGTCAAAGTCTAGGTCATTGGTGGGGTGGGGATAAGTGAAAGTGTAAGGGTTCATCCCAGTGAATGTTCATACAAAGTATCGAAGCAATATCTTTGATGGTGTTGGAGATAAATATCTTCAAAAAAACAACAACTTTAACCAAGAAAATTTGACGAAATTCTGTTGTCTTTAAAGTCAAAGTCAATGTCATTGGTGGGGTGGGGGCTCGGTGAAAATGTAAGGAGTTACCCCAGTGAATGTTCATAAAGAGTTTCAAAGCAATACCTTTGACGGTATTGGAGATAAATACCTTCCAAAAAACTTTTTACCAAACACTTTAACCAAGACAATTTGACTAAATTCTGTAGTCTTTAAAGTCAAGGTCATGGGTGGGGTGGGGGCTTAGTGAAAGTGTAAGGGGTTACTCCAGTGAATGTTCATACAAAGTTTCATAGCAATATCTTTGACGGTATTGGAGATATATAACTTTCAAAAAACTTCAACCAAAAACTTTAACCAAGAAAAATTGAATAATTTTGTTGTCTTTAAAGTCAAGGTCAACGTCATTGGTTGGGTGGGGCTTTGTGAAAGTGTAAGCGGTTACCCCAGTGGATGTTAATACACATTTTCAAAGCAATACCTTTGACAGTATTGGAGATATATACCTTCCAAAAAACTTTAACCAAGTGTTGACGGCGCCGTCGCCTTCGCCTTCGTCGCCGCCGCCGGAAAAGTGATCCCTATGTCTCGCTTTTTCTTTCGAAAAGGCGAGACAAAAAATAGTCTGATATTCATGAGTTCTAAATTCTGCTAGATTCTATGTATGTATTCTATGTATATTTAAACCCGGATGCTGGTTATATAAGCAATTTACTGCGAACAGCCATTCTTTATTGAGATACACCAGATATACCGCCTACCCAGTAATTTGTTCGACTCTTCTTATTTTTCAAACAAAGTATCAAGGAAATGTAGATATATTGGTCACGGTACTTGTTTTTGAAAACAACAAACGGCATTGCAATGTTACTAAACTTCTTGTAAATGTACGGGTTTTGGATTAAACTAGCAAACGAATTGTCTTTAACAGTTAACATATACATACCCCCTTTGTTTTAAATGAATTCTACATCTAAACATGTGTGAAATAGTAGGTAATACTCACGTACTTTTCGACATGTGGAGTGCGTGGTACAGTGGTAGAGAGGACAAATCGATCCTCGCCGTTACCTTGTTATTTATCCTTGAGCCCGGTGCAGGATAGGGCATACACATTATACTCATTCATATTTATTGCAAGGTGAGCAATTACCAGAATGTATACCCTGCTTTGCACCGTTAACGGTCAAACATATTGTGTTGGAATGTGTAGACTTTGATCCTATGCGTCAAAGGTACTACAATGTTAATACTATGACGAGTTATTTAATACTATAGATTTTAGTAGTCTTGTTTTAGATTTCCTGACTATATAAATCGTTATAATATGTTCTTGCATATATTTACTTCTTTATATACCCGTTTTCGGGCATTTGTTGATTTACATATATAGTTAATATTACTACCAAATCATCCCGTATTTGTAAATAATTTTATCTTGATATATTTACATTATTTTTTATTTAATCCTTCATTTCTTCATCTTTCATCAGTTTTTGCGCACAATATGACCTATTTATGTGTCGATATGCCGTAAAACACCATTCATCCATTCATTCATTTGAGTCATCAATGACTGCAATCAGCACTGTTGGCTCGTAGTCGGGGTTAAGAGCGGCCTTCGCTGTTCACTAAAATATTAATTGAATTGAATTGAATGTTGTTTAACGGTTCATCAACACAGTAAAGGTTATATAGAGCCGCCCCAGAGAGAGGGGGAGGATACATAGGAATCCGGGTACCGTGCCCTACTCTTATTATCGAACAGATTCCTATGGTTCGTTAACGTGCTCGGAGGATAGACCGATACACGGGACCGCCCGGTTTACGTCCCCATCCGACGGACGAGGCTAAGGGAAAGTGTCTTGCCCAAGAACAAACCGACGAAACTCAGTGGCACCACGGAGGATTGAACCCGGGGCCTCCGGTTACAAATCCGCCACGCTACCGACTGCGACACGCCAGCACTCACTAAAATATGAGAAGCCTGTGTACATGTATGTGTTGCTGGCCCATGCTGATATCATGAAACGCAGCCGAGGAATAGCACCCATACGTCAAAGTACATGTATACTGAAACGCAAAAGAAACGCATATTTGATATATTTGATTTCCCTCCCCAGACCCCACCCCCAAACTCAAACATATTAATAATAAGTAAATTATTCGGATTGCTAATCGTATTCCAAAACTAATTAGCTAATTTACCCGATAAAATTAATGATGCATGACGATCCACTTCATATTGTTAAAATGGTGCACGTGGACTCCGTGCACTATATCGCACAGGTGATATCGAACCAGTCAGTTCGTCGGATTATAACGATTAGTGAACATCAGTAGAACGCCACGGACTTATAACATATCAGTTCTGTTCGCATTTTTACACCGCGAACATGGACTATTTCTTTGTATTTTACGGACTATTTTTCGAATTTTCAGTTAAAACAGACGCCATTTTTTTACACCCGAAATTGGGCGCGCTACGTCGGCGAGCACTACGGGTACCTCTGGAGTCTAACAACACGCGTACAGTGTTTCATACCGTATGTGCCAACACGGTGCAGTGTTGTTGACAGGTCACCGTGACATAACTTGACACGTGACATAAATTGACATGTTGGTGCAAATTACTGTCTTCTACTAGAGGTCCATTATCAAGGTATTTGTTTTGTCATTAAAATGTGTTTGTTAATAAACAGAACACACCACTTTTAGATCTTACATATTTAGACAATGGCCAAATATAGTGCCTAAAAAGTAGTTTATACTGTATAATAGAAAGTTCATAATCACTATAAGTGTTTTTCGTGTACTTCGATCTTTCCAGTAACTGGATGTCTGTAAACTGTAGAACGTTTCGTGGAATAAAACAATTACTAGTAAAAATGCTATCAATGTCCCCCGCACCCCCACCTCCCACACAAGTACAGTAGGTGTGAGGGGTCGGGGGTGGTGTAGATGGAGCATGCATACCGAAAACAAGGAAGGGGTAAGGAAACTAGAAAACCCCTCCACCCCCACCCCTCAGATGCATGAATGTAAATTGTTAGCGTTGTCTATATCGTTATGTTATCCCATTTTCTCGCACATTCGTGAATACATAACCCGATTCAACTACAATTGAAACAATGTAAATTGCCATTGACATTTGACTGAAATCGGTCAGATTCATATTAATGTATGTACAGTATAGTTTTGAGGCAAGGAAGTTATTTTGAATTTACATTTATTTACATTTAGTAGATACTTTCTGTTGCGAAAAAAAACGCGCCAAATTTTGAGAAAGTATACTACACTTACAAACTTTTAAGGAGATGGAGCTACTACGCTTGCATCCAGTGTGTCTCAAAAGAAATGACTATTCCATGGGCTGGAAATATGCTGTAAAAGTGGAACAATGTTTTTAATGGATCTCCAATTCAGGCTACATTATATTTTACATGTATAATGAATGAGAGATGTTTTTATTACATTAGCCGTGTAATTGAGCACAAGCAGTATTCATGCTTTATTCAATTTAGTTGTTCTTTTTTCTTTTCTTTTTTAAATATGTTACATTATGTACTCAGTATAACAAAGGATAAACAATGTCTGTTTGATCATTGACATTGGATTGATGTTGTTTTTCAGAGAGGCCTCAAATGTGAATCGTGTTGTTGAACAGCTCTAAGTCAATTGATACTGATGACTTCAGAATGTCAAGCCGTATTAAATGCCATTGGATCATATGGAGGTGGGAGCCTTTTTAAAAATTGTTTGCACTTGTGTAGTTCTTTAAATGGAGCTTGTATTACCACACGTGTTATGTTTGCACGGTGCTGTTCAAAGTTCGAGTAATAAATGTTTTCGGTGATAATGCAGCGTGATTGTCATATGAGCTAAACTACATGTACTGGATACATGCGAAAACAAGTTGTGTTAAAGGGACACTAGACAGTCTTTAATTGTTTAAAACTTCTGGAGTTCGGTCAATTTGTCTGCATAATTTGCATTTGTGCATCATTAATATTATTTATTAGAATAGTTCAGAAGAAATTGTTTTACACATTACTTACTGTTGATAATAGTGCACCTTTAATATAGTTAAATATTTGAAAGAATAACGAAGACAAAATGAAAACTGACACTTTTATTTAATTTTTAATGCAAGCAGGTTTAAATTTAAAATGTTACCATGTTAACAAATGGAGATGCTAATGTTAAAGCTTGATAAATACTTCAAGATTGCCGTGTGCCCCTTTAACATCAATAAATTACAATATGATTATGTTCTATGTGATGGGTCTCTAATTTATTAAGGGACACAGAGCAAATTTTCAATCTTGTGTCTGTTTTCACATTTTCACATCAGAACAGACCAAACATCTACAAAAATGTCTTCTCAACTGACCTATTTAATCGTATTTTTGTTTGTTTCTAAAACTAGCGGCATCACCAGGTTTTGAGAGAGAAAATAAATAATTGTATATTAATGTTTTCTCCCCATGTAAAATGACCTTACTAAGTCATTAAAGTAAAATATCCTATGAACAAAACGTGTAAAATTTAACAATTTTAAATCTTTGGCAAGAGGTGTTTCTTATTCCCCTTCTAGTAAAAATGTCTTATATAGCATTGCACCCTCTGTCAGATTAAACTTTCCTTGTAATAGATTCTTGCTGTACTGTTGGATGAAAAATACATTAAAAGTGTTCTGTAATCATGTCAGATCAATCCCATACTCGTATGATACACAATATAATACGTATTGACCCTTTATTTGATGTGCCATTTACTCAGCTTTGGTCAAGGGACGTTTATAACATATCGGCTTTGAATCCAGTGAACACGGATTCAAGTCTTACTGGCGCCACTGGGTTACTTCGATGTGTCCTGCTAGCCTCATTCGTCTGATTGGAACGTAAACCGGGTGGTCCTGTGTATCGGAGTCTGTCCTCCAAGCACGTTAAAGAGCCATAGGTATATAATCGGTAGTAAGCGTAGGGCAGGGTTCCTGGATGCCTATGTATCTTTCCTCCTCTCTTTGGGGCGGCCCGAAATAACCTAAACAACGTGTTGATGAGGCGTTAAACAATAATTAAACTTAAAACCGTCCGATTCCCATAAACATGTCCTAGCTCCCCCTCGCAACACCTGATTCAAATTGAATACTCTGCTCGACATATATTAACTTTTTATTCTATGTCTTTATTTTCTTTCAGGCTGCACGTCATGTGGAAGAAGACTCCATTTACACCACTGACCAGAGTCAAGGCTGAAGTTAATGTTCGCTCAATTATTTGCTTAATAAAGTATACATATGAACTAAAATATTGTCTTATAATTATGTCTTCCACCACAAAGTGGTAGGTGAGACAGATTATATTTGGCCTTTTCGCTCGTCCGTCACAAATCTTGTCTGCGCTACGTGTTGGATTTTGACGAAACTTTGTACGAAGCATCTGTATGTGCATATCAAATATTGAAGGTCAAGGGTGCCGTGACCCAATAATGATTATGAAAAACATTGTCTGCACTGTCCACTTCCCCAGAAGCAAATCTCATCAAAATTCATGGTTTGAGTGCATTTGGTGAGAGATTGATGCCTTTTGATGTTGAGGTCATTAGGTCAAAGGTCATTGTCATCGTAACATGACAATGTAAAATGTTGTAAACTGTAAGTCCACTTTCCCTAAAGCAAATCTCATGAAACTTAATGGATGGATTGCCTGTGGCGAGAGGGTGATCCTTTTGATTTTAAGTAGGTCAACGGTCAAGGTCACTGACCGGATAATGAAACGCATTGTCCGCACTGTAGGTTCTCTTTTCCTGAAGGAAGTCTCTAGAAACGCCATGGGTTGACTGCCTGTGATGAGACTATTGCACCGTTTGATGATTTTGAGGTTAATAGGTCAAAGGTCAATATCACCATGAAATGATCATGAAATACCTTGGCCACAATGTAACTCCTTATTTACTGAAGCAAATACATGTATCATGAAACTACATGGGTTGACTGCATTTGGTGAGAGAATGACCCCTATTTAGTTCGAGATCAAATGTCAACGTCACTGATCCGATCATGAAAACCATTGTCCGTACCGTAATTCTATTTTCCCTGAAGTAAATATATCCAAACGTCATGGGTTGACTGCCTTTGGTAAGAGTATGATCCCTATCAATATTGAGGTCAGTAAATCTAAGGTCAATGTCACAGTGACTTGATAATGAAAAATCGTGTCCGCAATGAAACTCTTTTTTACTTTCTCTCAAGCTAATTTCATAAAACGTGATACTTTGACTGCCTTTGGTGAAATGATAATCCCTGTTTATTTTGAAGTCAGTAGTTTAAAGGTCTTGCCCACACAGTTTTTCCTCTTTACCTAAAGCAAATTTCATGAAACTTCATTGGTGGACAGTGGGAAGAGGATGATCCGTTTGATTTTAGGTCAAAGGTCAAGTTCCCTGCTGACATCCACTATCAAACATGTATTAACAAGGATAAGCAGTGGGGGTAGACATCTGGTTTATAAATATTACAACACACATATGTTACAACACACATGTTATAATATTAATGGTATACTTACTTACTTAGGCCTTTACACCCTACCAGGGCATAGGCCGCCAACAACAGCTCTCCAACGTCTCCGGTCCTGGGCTTAATGGTATATTATATGAATATTTTCTTGCACAATGTTGAATCCAGTAAAACAAGTGGTTTTGTTCACCGATACAGTCGCCTGTTAACCAAACCACTTGTTGTTAAATTACAGGATTCAACAGTGTGTAAGGCATATATTCCGATCATCCATTTTTTTTAAAATCATAAATTAAAAAAAATAAATATTAAAACAAACAAAACATGCTATTTGATGAAAACAGACGTATTTAAATTTTCAAAGTAGCAAATATTCGCAGAATAGATAGTAGATTTCAACTGCTAAAAACAAACATGTATTTTTTTCAGGAAAATATAATTCTATGAATATAGTATTTATCATCGTTATATATTTTCAGGGAAATGTTTAATATGTCTGTTTTCAAATACTACAGATCGTAACACACCGCACATGTATATTCAGTATTTACTTTCAATATAGTAGTGAGAATGACTGCGTTCTGGGACAGATATGCAACCATAGAAATAAATAAAAGAATAATATATTTTATATTCTGGAATTATATACATATATATATATATATATATATATATATATATATATATATTTAGGTTAAAAAACTATATAATATGCCCTATAAAGATAACAGACCCGTACGTTTTGGATTCACGCGTACAGTGTTTCACAACACCACAAATCTGGCAAGTGCTCCATTGAAACGATGTCATGTCCACATGTTTATGTTATGCAATCTTCGAGTCTACAATATATAATGTTTGTTACTGACAATAGCTTGTCTGTTACTCGTCAGTCATTTATTTTCTTGGTTAAAGGGACACATGCCAATCTTGCTTTCTTTAAAACTCGAGTCGCCCCCTCAGTTTTAAACGAACAGTTAAAAGAATATACTTCTGCCTGTGAAACTTATATTAATTTATCGCTTTTTCTAATTTCGAAGATTAACTCTGCAAAGTATATTGCCGCCATTATGATTTAATTTTCCGATATACCGTTGCAACATTGTTAAAATAAATTGGGCACTCTGACATAAACCCAAAGCATGTATAGATCAAACATTTCGTGTTAAATACATGGACACATACATTTTAAATATACGTGTTTACATAACGAAATAATGTAATTGGTTTTGTAGCCGGTCGTCTTTCTAAATGAATATGAATGTTGCCGTCTTTGGGTCGGACGGTCCTGTTAGTTAATTAGTACTTGTCTCCATTTATTGAAATTCTACATATATACAGAGGAGAGATGTATCTATGCGATTTTGTTTTTATTCTCGCTTCTTAACTGACGAAATAAATCGATTTGAATAAAAGGCGCATTCTCAGCAATACACAACGTATTGTGTGTACGGGTGGAGTGGGGAAGCCGACGGGGTTGGGGGGATGCTACCGTAATGTTGCCCTCATAAATAGTATGAACATACTACATCAATAATATAACAACTATTGAACAAGGCTGAAATCGATTTATCTCTTATAAATGAATTCATAATTCCACAATTTTACTCCGTGCGAACATCGATTTGGAACGTCGATTCGACGTATCTAAGAGATTACGGTGTACTTCGTTAATTTTCGGGCGGAAAAAGTACTTGCCTCCGATTATTTTTATATTTTACATATCGACAGAGGAAAGATGTATCTACGAGTACATGCTTTTTTTTTCTCGCTTCTAAAATGATGAAATAAATCGAATTTGATTAAGACTGCGCATTCGCAGCTACATGAATATACAACCTAATCAATACGGTATGGAGGGTGGTGGGGTTGCGTGTGGGGCGGGGCGGGGTTGCAGGGGCACTACCGTAATGGTGTCCTTGAGAAAAACTGTGAACATTCTACTCTAATAATTTATTAAATACAGAACAATGTTGAAATCAATATATCTCTTAAAAAGGATTTCATAATTTCACGGTTTTATATCCCGAGTACTTTCTCTGATTGACTTTAAATTTTGGTTTTTAATAGTAGACATGTCAATGAACATTTTGATAAAAAAAATCATTCTCACTGTTCAAACTTCATGTTTTCGCTATTTTTTCGGATTCAGAAAATTAGCACTTCAACATATATTTTCACCATCCTCATTTCCTTTCCCGACTTACCGTTGCAATTTGGTTTGTTTAAACCTATTTTGAGCACTCCGGCATAAACCAAAAGCATGTATAGATCAGAAATTTGTCTGAAATGCATGGACAAATACATTTGAAATATATGTATTGAAATAATGGAATTATTTCATTTCTTGTGTACCCGGTCGCGTCTGTAAATGTATATGCATTATGCCGTCTTTGAGTCCGTAGGTCATGGTAGTTAATTTTGAGAAAAAAAAAGTACTTGTCTCCGATTTCATTACAATTTTGCATTTGGACAGAGGAAAGATTTATCTACGCGTACATGCATTTGTTTTTATTCTCGCTTCTAAAATGACGAAATAAATCGATTTTTATTTAAAGGCACATTGTCGGCAATTTAAACCTTAAAACAACCTTAATTCATTCCTTTGAAAAATACCTTTATCTATTAATGGGAATTACACGAAGTGTACACCAATTATGTTCGACCAATGTAGTCTGTGAATATTATTACTTTAACAACGATCTGTGATTGTATTTTGTCATAATCACAGTTAAAAGACAAGAGGTGTATAAATCTGACCAGTGACAATTTTCCCGATAATGTCATTTTGTTATCGATTTTATCACGTGACCTTGTTTGATAGATATTCCTACGCCACAGGGCTGGCGTAAAAAGACAAAAATACAATAAATAAACAATGCCAGTTCCAGCTCACAGGACGGGTTGAACCTTCCCACGTGCCGGCTGACCGCGAACAACAAACGTCCGTCAGGACTATAAGAATCTTTCATGGGTATCCGCTGAAGATAGGGAATTCCAACCCGAGGTATAAGTGTTTTTATCGGAACCGAGGCTCTGTCGAGGTTTGGATTAAAACACTTATATCGAGGGTTGGAATTCCCTATCTGAACAGAAATGTTGTGCGTTAACGCCTTCAGCTACTAGCGTTTTGAATGTTTTCCTGCATACCGGATGTTGGCGCGCGTGAATTTTAAATTTTATCTCGACCCTAGGGTGAGATGGAAATATCTAGCCCCGGTAAAATGACGGATATCCTTGTCCGGTATGCAAGAAAACTTCATTTGGACCCGACATCTTAGGGACCGCTTTTGCACTGCTGCGTCCACTTCAAGACGAATCATCGGTAATTTGACTAATTTTGTGACTTTTCGGGTGTCAGTTTTAAACGATCAGCATTTTTTGGCTGTAATTATTTAAATATAAACCATGTGTCTAATGAACACTAAGATGAATTTTCTGTTAGACAGAACCACACTGTCCTGATACTTATTCAGTGATTGTGATAGTACTGCAAGAACGAAGAGAATGAAGTATTAATTTATACCTTGTGCTGTACATTTAGTAGACTGTCCGAGATTCCTGTGTTTATTGAGAATCTCTATAATTCATCCATGTAATTAACTGACCGCAGAGCAATAAAATACCCATTTTCGCACAGAAGGGCATCAATACATAGATCCGTACAAATCGATAAACCCCGCCTACCATTGTCCAAGCTCAATTTAGGCCATAAACATTACCGTGTGTTCTATTGTATAAAATGTTTGTTTGTGGGACAGCATGTGCTTTATGTAACGGGGTAAATACCTCCTGTGATTTTAATTGGTCAACTGGCATGGTCAGATATATGTTTGATTGACAGAGCGGATCTATGCATTATATGATAGCAGATATGCACATTTAAAACATTAGAAATAAGGGTGTAACAAAATGCTATCTGCAAATAGAGATAAGGCAGAGATGTATACTTCTAACATTTAATTCTGCATGGACAAAGCTTTAGCTCATTAGCTGCAGGTTAGGTGATTTATTGCCATTTTATTGTCCTCATGCTGGGTATGCCGACCATCAAGTTGATTATCATGTAACTTGAGCCGAGTCGAAACGACTACTTATTTTCGGGCCAGTCCACAAAATGTGTAAACAATTTCCGGATTATAATCGACAAAATCAGAAAAGAAAACATCAGCTTCTTCACTGGGAATAAAACAAGTTAAAACACATAATACGGGGTGGACGCATAAAGTGACACACACCAATTTTGCTTTCGTTTCACCCCAAAATATATTTTAAAGAGTACTTCATGCTGTTTTAGATAAACCCTGGTGCTGGTTATATAAGCAAATTCACTGTGAACAACCATTCTTTTATTACTGTACTCTAGAAAAGCCGCCTACCGAATAGATTATTCGAAATAAGATTTTTTTTAACAAAAGAAAGTATGAAAAAGGTAAAGGTCATTTATTTAACGTGGGTAGTCGAGGATGGTCCCCACCTTTAACGGATGGAACAACTTATTTCCGGTCGAGCCCACAAATACAAACATTAGCTATGATGAGAGAAATGCAATCTCTATTTTCTACATACAAGAAAGTAAAAGTGAATTTAAGAGTGACTTTGAATTGAATGTTGTTTAACGGCTCATCAACACAGTATAGGTTATTTAGAGCCGCCCCAGAGAGAGGGGAAGGATACATAGAAATCCGGAAACCTGCCCTACTCTTATTATCGAATAGATTCCTGTTGTTCTTTAACGTGCTCGGAGGATAGACCGATACACGGGACCGCCCGGTTTACGTCCCCATCCGACGGACGGGGCTAAGGGAAAGTGTCTTGCCCAAGAACACACCGACGGAACTCAGTGGCACCACGGAGGATTGAACCCGGGGCCTCCGTATACTTTGAACAGGCAGAAACATATGCATGTAAGATCCTATTCGAACATAGAGAGAGAGAGAGAGAGAGAGAGAGAGAGAGAGAGGGAGAGAGAGAGAGAGGAGAGAGGGAGAGGGAGATATGGAGGGGGAGGGGAAATGGTATGTAACATGTTTAATAAAAAAAATATGAAGTGATTTTATTTAATACTATAGACATGTCAGCAATGATTTTATCAAAGTTCTGATTGTTTGCGCTCTTTTTTTTCATAAGTACATCTCAGTAAGTGTGCAAGGGGTTTCCGCCAGGACTCTAACCTGGATCTCCTTTCTCGAAAGAAAAGCATGCCGAACAATGCTACATAGTTCTTCTGTGTTTTTTATTATGTAACTATCAGCTACCAGTACCAGAAAATTTCCGACCTTGTCGAGTCGTGAAAAAAAAGACATGATCTTGATATTGAGTGTTTACAAATAAAAACACACTGTTGTGATAGCTATAAATGTTAATAGTATTTACTCACAGGCCAATGTAAATATAGAGGTCTGATATGTCTGTTGAGCCTGGGGTCCAGGGGCCTGTATATCTACCCATCCTTCATATAACTTTTTAACAATGACCAAAAATCCATACGAAGAAAAAACAATAACTTTCTTCGTTTCCCTTTTATAATAAATTTCACATAATAGTCAATCATTTCTTGCTTGTTTTACAGCAAATGTCACCGGGATACTGAACATTTCGCACAACAGTAAATATTGTATCTAACTAACAACAATACACATTTGGCGACAACGATATCTCTGCAATTAATCGAAAAAATACAACTCTCACACTCACGTATCTTCTTTTGACGCCATTTTGCTGCTCTTCTCTGCCGTCTCTTCCTATTTCAAATCGGCAGAGACGGCAGCGCTTCCGAGAAGAGAAGAGGTCCGAAACGAACAATCAGAAGAGTATCTTCTCTTCTAAGATGCTCTTCCGCCTAGCCAAACGAACCGACTGTTGAAGACTTGTGCACGTGGCCAGTAAACAACTCACATCCACAACGATAATCATGCTGATCTCGTGCATGCAACACTTGTTGTACACTTCTAATCGGTATTCATTAAATTAACTAGCTCCTCGTGGATTCTAGCACACCTGATTCACGTGCGAATCACCGTTTAATATTATTGTGGCCGGCAATTAGTTAAAGAAGTTAAAGGGACACACGACAATCTTGAAGTTTTTATCGAGCATTAAAATGGGCGTCTCGATTTAAAAAATAATAATAAAAAAATTACTACGCATCTGAACTCCTAACTGTATTTTATTCACAGATAAAATACAGGTACGTATTTATTATTTCGATTCTAACAACAATAATCCCATTGTTTACGCTATTGTTGGGGCACTATATATTATCTCGGAGGTCAAGGTAATAAGGGGGGGGGGGGGGGGGCGGGGTGTTAGATGCTAATTAATGTTATATACGGTTTAGGAGCATAGCAAGTTTGTTGTAATTAACATTTCATTAGAATTACTGTTCAATTTGTCTTCGTGACGTATATTTACCAAGTGACGTCATGTAACGTGGCGCTTCCAACGGATGAAATATACGCGGGGAATTAACGGAACAGCTGTATTTTATCGTAGAATAACATACAGCTGTCTCTCTTCTTTGTGTATATGAAAGACTGCGGAGGTCGTGTTAGAATCCAGTATCATTTTGACTTTAAGCCAGCTACCATATACTTATTATTTGTTTTTGAGTTTTCGTTTTATTTGTTATTGTAAGTATTGGTGGAAGCTAATCAACCGTGTGTCATATGCAAGAAACAATTTCCTTTATATACTCTGTAAAAGAAGTTTTGGACCATGGCAGTGTTCGAACCCGTACAATGATCGCTGAACTATGACATTCGACCATAACCCTTACTATCTCAGTTGATATTTCACAATAGATCAACAATAATTATCGTTTGCAATGAAAGTTTGCGATATTTTTTTAAAATCAAATCTTGTTTGGAATTTAATGTTTCTGGTACCAAATTAACCGGGTAGGGTAGACATTGGTTACTAAAAAAAGATACTTGAATTTTGTCCACTAGTTTTATTTTTATATGACTTTATATACCATAGTCCAAAACTTTTTTTACCGAGTATAGTGTTCTTATAATTAATATTAATGATTGACATGCACGTTAGTGACGTTACGTAGAAATCTAACGGGACGCCGAGAGTTTAAACAAAATATAATTTCTGTGTGTCATTTTAATCTAATGTAACATAAAGTATACGTGTATTCTTGATCATCTATATGTTCTGCTGACACTCATTTATACATATATTTATAATAAGCACATCTTAAGAGAAAAATGAAATAAAATAACGCATGAGTGTCTGTTCTTATCAGCCAAAGCACAGGCCCCCGGCACAGAGCTATGATAGTAAAAGATGGACTTGAGTGGTTAAAATATTATTTAATTGAGTTCTGGATCCCCTAAAAATGGCTATATATATATATATATACATTTTACACTGAAAGGTACTGAACTCCAAAAATGCCCAAAACCACCAACAGTTCTATACTAATTGTTATTTCTCGGTACGTAAGATAGCCTGGGCAGCATATCCTGCTCATGTCACAAGTAGAATTATACATATAACCAATAAAACATAAACTGTCTTTCAATCTCTCGTACATTTTTCGTACCAGAGAATCCAATATGCCAACTTGAGAGAATTTGAGTTTAATGACAAGATGCCACGGCTCTTACTAGATATAATCTATAGGTCTAACATGGTGGCATGCGTTAAAAACGACTTAAACATAATGGAATAATACCTGAAGCGCCGAAACTGAAAGTTGTCATGGAAGCTGTGAATTTCGACAATTTCACAAGAGAGTTTTGTTTTCATCACATTCAGCCATCTTGTTTTTTTTGTTTGTTTTTTTAAACATATTTATTTTACATCGATTGCGAAACAAGTTCTTGCAACTTGGATTAATCACTCTCGATGGCTTCATGGGTAGAACCAGTACTAAGCAATGTGGATCAATTATCTTGCTCAAGGATAGATAACGTGGCCGCGACGGAGTATCGAACCCACGACCTCTCGATCTGGAGTTCGGCGCTCTACCACTGGACCACGCACTCCGACGTAATGTTTTCAAGTTCGTTTGGTATCTTTGTAATCCAGAATGACTTTGTAGACGTGTTTTTTATTGATGTGGTGGAGGTATTCTAAACGGAAGTAATGCCTTAGGTCAGGTAACAGTTTAAAGAAACGTTTTTTTAACTTTTCTAAGCACACACACGCACGTTTTTGTCTTATCGTCCGCATGTTTCGGTATTTGTTAGCTTACCCATATAACGATTAAATTGGATATATTGGAAATGTTCTTTCCTTTGTTTACGTTCTTAGAAATGTAGATTCAGCAGTCATAGACACCATACAAAACAAATAGAGTATGGTTTCATCTCGTTGGTTAATTTAAACACCTTTATCGGCTACGCCCATCTCGATGTTTAAATGAACCAACTCAATGAAACCACTGATAGAGTATGGTTTCATTGAGTTGGTTCATTTAAACATCGAGATGCGCGTGTATGGTTTCATTGAGTTGGTTCATTTAAACATCGAGATGGGCGTAGCCCATCGAGAGTGTTTAAATTAACCAACGAGATGAAATCATACTCTAGTTGTTTTGTAGCAAGTCCATTTCAGCTCTATTTCAGTTATTCTAACTGTTATTTTCACTGTTATTCTCACAGTTATTCTGACAGGTCTTATTTTCAATTAAACGATTTACACCTGTGCCTGAACAAAGAGAATTGTCTGTGACCATGCTACAACTAATACTTATTACTTGTAATAAATTATATTCGGAAATGGTCTAAACTTGTTTTCACTGTAGGCAAAAACATTGTAGAACAATTTTACTATTAAGTTGCACGTATCGTACATTGTAACGATACATCTTGTTTGGTTGCACGTATCGTACATTGTAACGATACATCTTGTTTGTACCTACATCACGTGACCGGTAAGGCCCACGAAAAGCATATTCCAGGGTAAATGGAATAAACCTATGTATCATATACAAGAATTGATTCTAATTAAATTTTTGGCGGTCATGATATTTAATTGGCAAATTTCATGAAGCGAGTTAGCGTTTAATATGGTAAATTTATCATTTTAAATTTTTATTTCACATTATTTTCTCGTTACTGTAGTACTAATAATAGCGTACCATATATAGAGGGATGGTTTCCCACGACCCTCTTGCACCTATGACGGGGAGAATAAACGGACCACCAATTTGGTGATCAAAATTTAAAAAACATATATAAATATATGCGTGATTCGAAATAAGACCATTTTTTTTTTCTCAACACAAAGTAATTAATTGATACGCATTGCCAACAGACAACGTTCAGAAAAGAAACAAAGAAAATAGTGTAAAATATATAAAACATTTTATTTATTTAATATCTACGACACAGCTGAATGTACAACGACCCGCTTGGCCAGCTGAATCTTGGTACCCGTGCTGCCGATCCTTCCTCGGCACGTGCCCGAGGATGTTCGTCCTTTATTTCGTACATATGAGGATGCACTTTTTGGTGGTGGCTTCGGTGTTTTACAGGTCGCTGTTCGGACTTTCGGAGGAACGGTGATTTGAACGATCAATGGCGGCAAGTCACTCCTAAAAAAGAGTATTCATTTATTTTATAATGGCATGTGTAACGTTTCAACATAATTAACTTTTCTCCGATTACAAAAAAGTCTCAAACTATTAGTTATGTTTATTAACTGCAATTTTTATAAAGTATAAACCCAAATGTAGCAACCGTAGATAGCGATATGTTTTTTGTTAAAATTCCACTTAAAAATACGAACTTATTTAGTTTAACATGTTTGTAAGTACAGCCAGAACGACTAGATTTTCTTAAAACTCATACTATGTCTTTATTTTATTAAGTTTCATCACTATTTGACATGCGTCAAACTACAATGGTACACTGCACTCGCGGGAAATGTTCATTTGCATATTAATGCCATCGTTCATTGAATTGCTGAAATTAGGTTAACCACTAAGTAAGCTGGTGTTATTAAGTGGAAGATTAACAAAATAAAAACCAAACATTCGCTCCTTGAAGTCGCTACCTTTGGGCTTTTGTTTTGTTAAAATTCCACTTAATAAACGTTAATACACAATATAGTGATCGCACTTAATGTACAATAAGCTGAATCAGGTCATACCAACCACTCTCAAGACGTTATCAAATCGGATACTAAGTTTAGTAACGACATGAACGAAGAGTTAAAGAACATTGGATTTTATTGGGCGATTATACTATACTGAAAGGAAAAAGAAACGCACGGTGCGTATTTCCGCTATATATTGCATATACTGCACACTTAGTTCCATATATATTCCAAGGAAATCCCAAGATGTTTTGTAAAAAAAAAAGTGCGGTTAGTTAGAGAAAGGACACAACAGTGATGTTGTAGACGTTTTAATCACAGTACACTTTGTAACAAGAAATTCATAAATGCTGAAGTTCCTCTTTGAAAAATTGAGCCAGTTCAGTACTGTATTTAATGTTAAGTGATTGCAACATTTAAAGCCTAAGTTTGCTCAATCTTGTTTTTGTTCCTTTAAATCAAAACTGGTATAAAAACATAAATTAAAAAAAACGCTTTTTTATTGGGATGTTTTTCCCCTCAAATAGTCTATTACAATTTTAATCAAAACATTTTTTGTTCGGTATAATAAAATAAATATTGCATCCCAGTGAGGGTGACAGTGGATATTGTCAACCTTCGGAAAAATAATGTCATTATTTCCTCAGGTTGACAATATATAAATATTGCATCCCAGTGGATATTGTGATCCTGAGGAAAATAATGTCAACCTCGTCTTCTGAAGGTTGACAATATTTATTTTATTATACCGAACAAAATGTTTTGATTAAAATTTAAATATACGAGGGGGAAAAAATCGATTTGTTTTTTCAATTTATATTTTTGGATTTAAAGTAACAAATCAGCTCGCCACATTTTTTTATTGTCTATTGGTAAACCAAGCGTCTTACGATTGACATAACTTCAACTGTATTTTAATAAGCGTCCACCGATTTCCAATTGCCAAAGCGTGTCGTTATTGGAAAAACCCAAAACCTATTTTTATACTTCCCGTGACGTCACAATCGTGTCACACCGTGAAGAGTAAAAATTGCTTCAAGCTGAGGGTATGGGCAATTTATACAGGAGTGTAAACGTGAGGTATGATACTATCAACTGTCACCCTCACTGGGATAGTGTTGCCGACTTGTAAATAAATATTACTTAAGTTACTGTAGAGGTCATATACCATTATTGAGGTCATATACCATTATTTGATTGACTAAAACAAAAATAGGGTTTATTACGGCATATAGTCAGATTGTCAGGTAGATTATGATTGGACTAAATTACCCAAAGGATAACAAATCCCCATGAACCATTTACACATTATATTTCCATCAAACAACTTGTTCATTTAGGATATTTTGACTGAAATTTGCATGTTTATGGATACAATTTTATTGACGGTATGTAATAGACAGAGTATGGTCTCATCTCGTTGGTTGATTTAAACATCGAGATAGGCGTAGATTGTTTTGTAGCATGCCAGTTTTAAATGTCTGCCATACTTTAACTTCAAATAATTGGTATTTAGGTTTCCCCTTTTATTCTGACAGGTGTTAGATTTGCACCTGTGCATGTACAAAATAACTTTGAGTGACCTTTCTACACATACTTACAAATCAGGTCCAACGTGCTTTCCGGTAATGTACGGCTTCTCAAGTCGATCCCGGAAGAATTTCACGCGCTCGGGAGAAGTGTAGAGGCGGCTCAGCATATAGCTAACGAGACATTTCTTGTTTGGCGAGTTTTCTTGTGGCTGTTAATATAATAGTACCTATTTATTTATACCCCGTATGAGTTTTGTATCTCAAAATTGTAAGCAATAATTTAATATGGCGTCACTTAAATATATGTTAGTATACCCAAACCCGACCTTAGATTTTTCAGAAGGGTAGTTTTTTTGTGTTTGTTCTCCTACATGTGTGTCAGATACTTTTGTGAATGCTGTTTAAAGTTTAACTGTTTGTTTGGACTTAAAACACCACCTTTTGTACTTAAAGGGGTTGCTGCACTAATCAAACTAGGTTTATATTAAAGGGCCCTGAAAATCATGAAAAAAATCTGAAAGAATTATCAAAATGCCATGGAAAAAAATGGAGATATTACCTATTGACAATTTGCAAAGAAACATAAATGGGGGCGACCATCTTGGAATGATGACTTCATCCCGCCTGTTTACCATATTTGGCATATTGACAAAATGTCTTTTAAAGCAAAGAAAATCACTGCAAATGAAAAATAAGCATGCAATTGATAACTTTTACATCTGTATATTTATCTTTAATCAATTTGCAGTGGTTTTCTTTGCTTTAAAATGTATTTTGTCAATATTATTGTGAAATTATTGTTTACAATTGAACGACAAACCGTGATATATTATAGATAATTCACCGTAAACGATGTTCTATTTCTATTCTAATACCCCTAAAATGTGAAAATAACGCACACATCTGAAATATTTCGCATTGCTTTGCTTACTCTCCTAACGTTGCATACGTTACAATGCGTAATGCGCAATGCGCAATGCTTATTCTCCTAACGTTGCAAAAATTACAGTGATATAGCGTTCAATATAACGAGATATTTTAAACTAGGCTATATAGTGCGGGTGTATTAGAATTTCCAATATACATTGACTTCAGGGACGTAGCTGACCTGCAATGCATATATAGGCCCGATAAACGAGTGGGTCCGTATGCATGCTTCCCCGTCTTTTTTTAAACTTAGCTATGCAATGGTGCGCTTTGGCGTATATCTGACAGAGCACTTATGTGGTATTTGAAGAAATATGTTTTTTGACAAATTTGAGAAAAGACATTCGACAAAGTTCAAGTACCTACACTGTAAAATAAAATAAAAAACACATGTTGACCCTTAACCTCCACACCCTCTGGCTTCAGTTTTTATTGCATTTTTTTTCTTTTTCTTTTTTTTTGTTTCATGTATAGACCCGGGCCTATATGGGCTAATAGTAGCTACGCCGATGAAGCTTAAACAATGCGAAACATATAGTGTGTCCAAACATTTTGTTTAAGTGTGTAGTACAAGTAAACAATATTTGAATTTTCTTTCACTTTGAGATGACAGAAATCCGATATTCACGATTTTTTAAATTAATTATTATAATCTTAAATATGTTAAATATGCGTAATTATTCAAGTGTATGCATGTTAACTTACTTGTATTATTAGTATGTGATAACTGCATATCACTACAAACGTACCTTATTGGTAGAAGTTACATTTCTGAAGCGGTGTTCTGGTTTCGCGGCAATTTGCTTGGTTTCCCTTTTCTGCTCTGTAATTGCACCGGTCTTATCGATGCTGTTATTTCCTTGAGTGGTATCGTACGTTGTGTCCCCGATATTCTTTACTGGACTTGGAAACCTGAAGTCTTCAGCGTCAATGAGCATCTCTGTTGCATCCATGTTACTCGTGTTCGATCGATTCGATTCAATCAATGCTATTGCTTCGGCCTTGCAGGAACCGCAATGTGTGACCGATTTCTTACCGCCTACCACATTCTGAAACTCAGTACTTTGTTGGGGTTCTTTGCTGTCTGTCTTGTTACAATACTGAAATTGAAGGGTTAAAGTGTAAAGCATGCATATTGGTCTCGATGAGGGTTGTGAATAGTAGGTTTTTATCTAATATCAACTAGACCCACTATTGTCTAATCAGTTAAATACATTTGCTTTTAAAATTACGATGTTTTAAAATTAGAGCGTTTTAATCTCGCCTCTCACCGCTGCGGGTTTGAACCCCACTGGGAGCTCGACTTGTAAGTGAGAAAGTGTCGTTTCTTATGGATTGCGGGAGGTATACAATACTGGTTCGACCCAAAAATAAGTCAGTTGCCTGCCTCCACCACTTTATACCGATCGTCATGCATAGCCTTACATGTGCTGGAAAATTACGTTTAACATCATTCAAAATCAAACTGAGCCGAAGTTGCATTAATCTAGCACGCCAACAACATTTAAAACATATGTGCACTGTTTCTAAACCTATTGACGACGAGGAATATAAAAGTATATTGTTAGAATCCAAACTCTATATATACACTATAAACGACTTTAACCAGACACGCCAAACCTCAACACTTGAGCGTTGAATTAAGAGTTACCAACTCATAATTCATTTTACGTATATTCAATCATGGATATTTTAGAACCCGTGAAAAAGCATATACTTTTAATCGGCACATATACATTTTTATATGACCTGAACACCTGGATAGAGTTATGTAGTGTAATGTTGCCTTTATTTGCATGGTTAGGTTCTTTAAAACATCAAATGCAGTATTACAGCAGATGTTATATTAATACATTATACATTTTCTACTCTTTGTATATAAACGGTTTTGTAGTGTAGTTTTACCGTTATTTGGTGGGTTAGATTCTTTAATATATAAATAGGCGCTTTCAAACAAATGCAACAGTTAAACTCGCGCGAAGCGTCTCCGTGGCCGAATGGTTAACGATGTTGCGTTGTAAACCATCGCTTCTCACCGCTGCGGGTTCGAATCCCACTGGGAGCTCGACTTGTAAGTAAGTGTTGATTCTTATGGATGGCGGCAGGTGTACAGTACTGTTTCTACCCGGGAAAAGTTGGTGGTCTGCCTCCACCACAGACAAATCGATATATTACCCTACATGTGTTGAAAATGACGTAAAACACCGTACAAACAAACAAATTAACTCGTGCGAAAATGTAGTTCGCAACTCTAGAATTTCCGTTATATGTTGTATGTACAATATGCTGCTGTTATTCAGATGGTACGTAAGACCTTTCCTTTCGGAAAAAGAGACTAAAACAACAATAACTCAGCAAATAGTATTCCTTCAAAGTTACATTATTGATAGAGAACGCATTTGGCTCAAGCATGTGAGTAACATTAGGATACAGTACTGAAATGGCTCAATTTTTCAAAGATGAACTTCAACGTTTATGAATTTCTTGTTGCAACGTGTACTGTGATTAAAACTTCTACTGCACCACAGCTGTGTCCTTTCTCTAACTAACTGCACTTTTTTTTTTACAAAACATCTTGGGATTTTCTTGGAATATATATGGAATTAATTTTGCTGTATATACAATATATAGCGGAAATTTCCGATTTGTGTTTCTTTTTCGCTTCAGTATATTTGGTAAAAATCTCAGAAATTGTCGTTTAGTTTATTTTCAGCCCTACTGATAGAATGAATGACAACTAATTAGAGTACTACTACTTCGCTTATTGGGGGAATGACTGCTGTAGAGTGTATGTTTGTGTGTACCTTTGAGTACATAAGAGGGTAAATACGCTGAGTTTGAACCCTTTCCGCCTCTCACCACTGCGGGGTGTGAACCTGACTGCGAGATCGAATTTTAAGTAAGAAAGTATCGATTGTTACGGATGACGGGATGTATACATTACTGGTTCTACACTGGAATAAGTGGTTGGTCTGCCGCCACCAGTAAATAGCCTAAAATGTGCCGGAAAATGACGCCAAACAAACAAACAAATAACCTCTTACCATGCCCATATACCACTTGGAAAGCATGGCTGTTTTGGAGAACGCCTGTGCCTCGCCGTCCCCATATCCAGACTGGCATGTGTTAGCGTTGGGCTTTGACTGCTTGACACGAACTTCCCGACAGCTCGTGGCAGTACCGCGTGGTCCCACATGTCTGCGAGAGCCTCGCTTTGGTTTTGGTTTATGTGTTGGTGTTGACACTTGATAACGAGGCCATGTGTTCGGACGTGGAGAAACCGGCGGTCCACTAGTCCATATATTTTCTGAAAAAGTCGACATCATATATAACGGGAATGTATGTGTCAAACAAGCTTTATTATTGAGAGTTCTAAAAATCTTGGAAACCGATAAAATTAATGCTTTCATTATTCCAGCTTAGACGTCTGCCAAAGGGTTGAATGGGAGGTGGGGTGGGTGTGGGGTCCTGGGGAGCGGAAGGGAAATATATATATATATATATATATATATATATATATAATTATCCGGTAATGAATTTCTTTCTTTCTTAAATGTAATGATGATGGTATTACACAGTTTCTTTTTCTCCAGGGTTACCTGCAATGCCATACATACAGAATAATATACACAGTACTATTTGAATTCTGAGACCAATGCGTCTCACCGCTGCGGGTTCGAATCCCACTGGGAGCTCGACTTGTAAGTGATGAAGTATCGCTTTTTAAGGATGGCGGGAGGTGTACAGTACAGGTTGTAACCAGGAAAAGTTGGTGGTCTGCCTCCACCACAAACAAAATCGACCGTCATATATAACCTTACATATGTTGAAAATGACGTAAAACACCATACAAACAAACAGCCAAAAAACAATTTGGATACGGGTCAAAGAGGTTAACATATATGTGTGTTTACCACATTGACCTGTGTGAAGAATGCGTGGAGATTTGCGATGGCGCGCCGTCGAATTGGTTCTAGTTTGATTTTGTTTTGATTCACTCCTATGACGTTTGATTTGTGACACAACATAAACAAAAGCATCCTGAGTAGTGATGCATATACAAACTTTGATGCATACATATTATTTTCTAAATCATTTCCTAGCCGTGCCTAAATCAAAGGTTAAACACAAACATGCTTTTGGTGCTTCTTGTGTTATAAATGTGGAGTTTTCCCCAATGTGACCCAAACACCACTAACCCACATATCTATGGAATTTAAATACTGCTGTAACGGCCTAAATGAATAATAAATTGTTTTTAGTATTACACAACGACATTTTGTGAAATTACTTACTTTTGTTTCCGGTGCGACTTTTTAGTATGACGGTTTCGTTCTTGTCCTGGTTGAGTGTCACTATGGCGTCCGATCCACGTTCTGGTGGTCTCCGTTCTGGTGGTCTTGGTTTGTGATTGTGAGGGTTAGTACTCACCAGTGTGGTACCAGCTGAGTCATCTTTTGTTGCTTGGGTGGAGTTCTTCAATGTAAAACAATCGATTATGTATTGCTGCAATGCGATATAAGATATGTAAACAGCTATTTATATGTATGTTTTTATCTATCCCAGTTACATTTATATACAGATACAACAGCTTTAAAGAGCAACAATGCATGCAATCTTGACTTGTGGAGACCGTTAACTATTGGCCTCTTTTCAGGTTACATCACACACATCCTGTCCAGACTCTAGTGTGCCTTTCCCTTTAGGACGTCCTATTGAGTTATCAGGTGGAAGGACGTTAAACTTAGAAACAACTACAAAAGGTTACATTAAAGAATATATATTGCTGGGCCTAAAGTAGTTTATTAGTTAATTTTACATGGTAACTGGTAATGAAAACCTATTAAAAACAAGAAATCCGTGAATTCACATGTCTCGCCTAACAGGGGCTGGACTTAAAAATAAAAAGGTCAATGATGCTTAAATGAAAGTTTGTAAACATTTTAGTAACTAAAAACAATCGAGCTTGCCCTTTGCTGAGATGACATTTAAGTGAATTTGTTTAAAAACAAAATGCCAATCTATTAAAAACAAGATGCCCGAGAGGGCCTGTGGATGCTCTACTGGCTAAAACGGCTCTTATATCAAGGGTTGTCGACATAAAATACTCATCAGTAGTCTTTTTAAAACATTGCAAAAACAACAGGGATAGGATGGCCTTAGATCGCTCACCTGGTAATCATGGGCAATATGTCGGCTGTATCTAGTCTGGACATAAATCAGTAAACTGGAACAAAAGCGCACAACTAGACATCTACCGATGCTTTCCTTCCAAAAAAAAAAAAAAAAAAAAAAAAAAAAAAAAAAAATTTACAAAAATATTATAAAAAACTACATATACTAATTATAATAAAAAAAAGGCAAAACATCTAGTAAAGTTTGGTAAAGATCAGATGAAAAATGAAAGCGCTATCGTATTAGTATTAACGATGCAAAATATAGCATTTTTAACTAAATCAAGCGCCATAATTCCGCTGTTATTCGTCCGATCTGGCTGGTTTTCGAACTTTTGCGAGATTTCATTGATATTAACAATCTGGTAAAGTTTGGTTAAGATCGGATGAAAAATGAAGGCCTTTGGCCAGTAGAGCTAAAAATCATCAGCTCCAAAAAGTAGGTCAAAGTCATAGATGAAATTCAGGCATCAAAAAAAAAGATGCACTACCGAAGACACAACTATGTCAAAATAGAATATATTTTCTTCTAAAGATTAAGCTATAAATTAGGTTTATAACATCTAGTGCATAATTCTAGTTCATGAGAAAGTGATGTAAATGTAACAATTAAAGTTATCTGCCCTTTGCTTGGATGGTGAAGGTCACATCCACATTTGCTTTGTCACGTTGCAATGTACCACTCAAGATACAACTATAAGCAAAGTTTGAAAGGTCTTAGTGCATACAGTTTGTGAAAAAGTGAACTAAACGCCAAAGTTGAAGGTAAAAAATATAAGGTTATCTGCCCTTGCTTGGAGGGTCAAGGTCAATTCCACATTTGCTCTGTGACGTTGCGATGTACCACTCGTGATAAAACTATAAGCAAAGTTTTAAAGGTCTAGTTCATAAAGTTTGTGAAAAAGTGACCAAAACGCAAAAGTTGAACCTAAAAATTATTAAGTTATCTGCCCTTTGCTTGGAGGGTCAAGGTCACTTCCACATTTGCTTTGTCACGTTGCCATGTACCACCCAAGATACAACTATAAGCAAAGTTTGAAAGGTCTAGTGCTTAAAGTTTGTGAAAAAGTGACCTAAATGCAAAAGTTGCCCCTAAAAATTAGTAAGTTATCTGCCCTTTGCTTGGAGGGTCAAGGTCACTTCCACATTTGCTTTGTCACGTTGCCATGTACCACCCAAGATACAACTATAAGCAAAGTTTGAAAGGTCTAGTGCATACAGTTTGTGAGAAAGTGACCTAAACGCAAAAGTTGAACCTAAAAATTAGTAAGTTATCTACCCTTTGCTTGGTGCCTTCCATTTTCCGCCGCCGCCGCCGCCGCCGCCGCCGCCGCCGCCGCCAGAAAAGCAACACCTATGTCTCTTTTTTTCTTCGAAAAGGCGAGACAATTACATATCGTCGGGATTTCCTATTCACGTGATATTTCAAGGTGCCCGGATGTGTTCTTCTCCAAAACCACAAGGGCTAGACCTTAGATATTATGTATATATTATCATCTAGTGGTCCTCTACCAAGTTTGTACAAATGGTGACGCTGGGGTCAGAATAAGCTCCTCACCGGGGGTCAAAAGTTTTACATTGAAATATTAGGAAATACCTTTAAAGATCCTCTTTTTTGAAACCACAAGGTTAGAGCTTTGATATTGTACATGTAGCATCATCTAACAGGGTACACTTTGCAAGTAGATCGATTCAGGCCCTAGTGGGCCTCTTGTTTTAAGGGTTATGGCCCTTTGAATATTTTAACAATGGCCTTCCGTAATGGAAGGCACTAACTATTCCGCACATTGGCACTGTCGTGTCAACTTTTATCGGAATACCGATAGAAAACGTTATATTGCTCTAATCTCTACCTTACATTTCGCTATTAAAACTATTTCATTTCATGACCATCAATCAAACATTGTGCTTCCCCAAACGCGCAGACTATCTTTTTTCAAGATATTTCTTATTTTTGCTTGATTGCAGATAGACACAAACGTTTAAAAAGATACTAACTAAGCGTTTGGTGTTTGTTACTTTTGGAATTTTTGTTTAATTAAAGATAGACACAAATGTACAAAAATATACTAATTATGCTTTTTGTGTTGTTTACTTTTGGGATTTTTGTTCGATTGAAGATAGACACAAACGTTTACAAATACACTGGAGAGAACTGTAACTATTGTTGTAATAACTTTTAGTTCAATCCATTTGCATATTTTCTATGAAAATTGTGATGTTGAATTGGTGTATTGTAATATATCTGCAATAAAATATTATTAAAGTACAAATACACTAACTATGCGTTTGGTGTTAATTGTTACTTTTTTTTTTGTTTGATTGCAGATAGACACAAACGTTTAAAAAGATACTAACTATGCGTTTGGTGTTTGCTACTTGACGAGGGATCATTCGTTTTCCTGTGAGCCAGACATCGTTTAAAATGTCGATAATGGTTGGTCGGTTTTCGGGGTGGTATTGTAGTATACGTCGGACAAGGACCATAGACTCTGAAATGGAACATAACTAACGTGTTAAAGGGGGAATACAGAGCCTCGCCATTCTTCGTTTTCTAAGCCTCGCCTAATAAACTTTATAGTAAAAGGCACTGACATCATATTCTATATATCATGTAGATTATCCAATTTTCTGTATGAATTACTATTATTACCTATTTCTCAGAATGTTACGCTTATCGAGGACGCCGCCATGTTGTTGTTTTTTTGTTTGTTTTATGACGTTACGTGCATGACGTCAGATAACGTTACGTACAATAAAAGCCGGGAGATTCCGCATTGATTTGCTTTATTGGCCAGTGCATATTAAAGCAAAATTTATTAGGTCACCCCTTTATTTGGCAGAAAAGTGCATATCTGCATAATAAATTAGAATTTTGAATATAAAAATCTGAAATTTAAAAAAAAATCCAATTCCTGATAGTAATGTCACATCCAACAAGATGGGTTCATGTTTAAACTTCGAATTTACCATAGATTTTGTGATTTTGTGCAAAATCAGGCAAAAAATGCTAACTAATAAGTTAAACCTTGTGCCTACCATTAACTTTTTATACTCCATCCAACTCCTTCTCCAACAAGCAAAAACGGGATTGGCTGGGGTATGAAATAAAACCTTAATTTCGGCTTAAAAGTTTGCATATTGTAAAAATGAAACATTTTAATAAGGTTATCGCATTTTTTCAGTAAAAAGTGTTTTTAAACATGTTTTATTGTCGAAATATCCGTTATAAAATCCCGCTAATATAAGCTTTCCCATCGCTTAATGGAATTAAGGCGTGACCACGTAATGTTTTTTTTTGTAATTAAACAGTTATCAAAGTAACTTATGCGTTTAGCATCTTTGTTGATAAACTTTCATTGAAGGAAACGTTGCAGTTTTTTAAATAAGCATTTACTGTGCGTTTGACGTTTCGACAGTTTAACACTTGCGGAACCATGCATTTAGTGTGTTTGTTATAAATTACACACCAAACGAAACCATGCATTTAGCAGGTTTGTTATGCGGGTTTGTTATCAGTCATTCGCCAACAGAAAACCGTGCGTTTAGCAAGTTTGTTATCAATTACTCACCAAAAGAAACCATGCATTTAGCGGATTTGTTATCAGTCATTCACCAACAGAGAACCGTGCGTTTAGCAAGTTTGTTATCAATTACTCACCAAAAGAAACCATGCATTTAGCGGATTTGTTATCAGTCATTGACCAACAGAGAACCGTGCGTTTAGTAAGTTTGTTATCAATTACTCACCAAAAGAAACCATGCATTTAGCGGATTTGTTATCAGTCATTCACCAACAGAAAACCGTGCGTTTAGCAAGTTTGATATCAATTACTCACCAAAAGAAACCACGCATTTAGCTGGTTTGTTATCAGTTATTCACCAACAGAGAACCGTGCGTTTAGCAAGTTTGTTATCAATTACTCACCAAAAGAAACCATGCATTTAGCGGATTTGTTATCAGTCATCCATCAACAGAAAACCGTGCGTTTAGCAAGTTTGTTATCAATTACTCACCAAAAGAAACCGTGCGTTCAAATCGTAATCTTTGCATCAGCATATCTTCTTCCATATTGTTGAATTTAGCGTCGTTGAAGGGGAGTCTTCCATTTAACATAGCAAACAGGATCACACCACTGTGAAACACAATGCAAATCCTCAAGTTGTTTTAAATATAAAACCTTATTTTGTCAACTAGGTGCACTTATAGGTAAATGAATAGTGACTGCAATATAACTTCAAACACTGTTATAAACCATAATTAGTCCAAAAGAAGCACGCGGCTAACTTTAATACGTATGCGTATTTTATATGAAACTGAAGCACATTTTGGTTGTTTTAATTAAAGGGAAAATATCCATACAGCCAAACAATCGTTACTATTTGTATTTAGAACTATGATGTCAAAATGGCTGCTCCACCATATCCGTTTCTACCGAACCTTCAAATGGTCACTTCTTGGTTTATCATCCGATATTGATAATTCTTTCACCCTTTTCAGAACTCTCAAGAATAAAGATTGTTTGGCTGTGTTGCTAAATTCCCTTTAATTTGTACATGAATTAACACCAATCACTCTTCCGGATCGCTTCCAGACACAGTAAGGTAGTACAACATGCTTTTTAAAGAGGTTTAGCCGATCGACGAAGGTCTATGATAAATCAAAAACAAATTAATAAGAAAAGTTAAAAACAAATAAAATTCATGTTATAACATGTGTACAAACTCGGGCAATCGCGGCTAAATTCGTAATCAAGCATTCGTGTAAACTCGGTCAATTCCGGCTACGTTTGGAATCAAACCTCGACGGATTATTCTGTTAGCCGGAAGTCGAAGGGACAGAAAGTAGTTCACTGTTGCTATAAACGATATGGCTGTTAACAACACGTGTTGATGCATGAGTTACGTTGCATGTGTTTTTTTAACAAAGCATATGAATGTTAAATCCACGCTTTCATGTAAATAACCTATATTACCAAACAATAAACGCTCGACTAAATGACATTGCAAAACTCTGATGATTTTTTTGTGTTGAATATGAATAATTATCACTATAGACGCGATAAAAAATATTACAAAGTGTCTTACAGACTCCACGTGTCCGATTTTATTCCATTATATGACTTCATCTGGATAATTTCCGGTGCGGTGTATGCGTAGGATCCACAGGACGTCTTTAGAAGGTCATTTCCGGGAACAAACCGCGTGGAAAATCCGAAATCTGATAACGAAAACTTACTGTTAGACATACGTAGGTGAATATCTATATTTGTTTGAATAAGGTTTTACGATATTTTAGCACATGTTAGGCCATATATGACGTTGAATAACTATGCACGCATATATGTGAACTGTTACAGTTTATAACAGCTGTATTGCTTTAACTTGTCGGAGAGGAGACGCATTGTTTGGGACGCTTATTTCAGTCAAAGGTTTCTCGGCCATTCAATTAAATTCAATTCAATACAAAAGTGAGTAATTAGAAAGTGTGTTCAGTATACACAACTGACCTGTTATTTTGATCGTATCCGTGTCATCCAGCAGTATATTTTCACACTTGAGGTCCCTGAAATATGAACATTAAAATGTAACCTTAAATAAGCTAACCCGCCAAATAACGGCAATGTTATACTACAGAACCGTTTATCAAAACTCTATCCATTTGTTTAGGTCCTATATTAGCGTGCATGTGCCCATTAAAGGCCATAGGTTTATTGATCGGTTCGTAAAACAACCGTGATTGAATATGAGTAAATGAATATGAGTTGGTAATTCAACGCACCAGTTTCGGGGTTTGGCCTGGCGGTTATAAGTTATTTATATTGTAGTCTATAGAGTTGGATGCCCAACATATGTAAGTTATATATATACATATATACCTCTTCGTCAGTAGGTTAAGAACAGTGTACATTTGTTGTTAAATGTACCTATGATGGCGAGATAGGGAATTTGACTCAAGATTTGGTCAGTTATATTTTTCAAATATCGTACTTGTTTTTATGCTTACATTAATTTACTCTTTCACTAGATTTTATTTTTTATGTTGGCATAAATGTAGTTTTGGAAGATTGTTTTTCATCAGTTTTTAGTTAGTTAAAAGTACTGACCGGGACCAATGATAATTATTAGGAGGAGCTTGGAAGCACACACGAAGACGTTCGTTTTGATTTGATGCTTTCAAATCAACTGTGCATAACAAAACACAATAGTTTGCAGAGCTAAAACAATAATAATTATGCTAAGGACATTTTCACGTGCTGCACAAGCGATAATTATATCAACTATGTACATTACCTATGCACAATACCGTTGCTGTGTATATGGTGTAAGCCATCCACTATCATCGTGAACAATCTTCGGGCTGTATTCTCCTCCATCCCCTTACTATTCTTGCTGATGGTCTGGTTGATCAGGTCCAGAGGTCGCCCTTACTACAGTAATCCATGACCACGTAATAACGGTCAACGGTTTTGAATTGCTCGTGAACGCGCACCTGCTCAAAAAAAGTGTCATCAAATTATTCATCACATCGCGCCTGATCACAATCTTTATTTTTATTTTTTTTTTTTTTTATCAAATTCAACACATCGCACCTGATCACAATCTTTATTTATTATATTATTTTTTTTATCAGTTAGCGGCTAGGTAGCTCATGTTCAGTGCATACCGCGGCATAGCCTAGTCGCATGCGGGAGGTCGTGGGTCCAATCCCGAGCCGGGTCAATACCAAGGACTTCAGATCCCTTTCTTGACGTTCAGTATATACAGTGTAGTGGTCAGCTCCGTGTCAGTATAATGTTACTTGGTATTTTAAAGTAGCTATCATGCCAACAGCAGCCAGATTTTACAACATATGCACACCGGTTCTAAACCTACTGACGACGAGGTATATATATAACATGTTGAGAATGCAAACTCTACTATACACTATATTAATGACTTTAACCAGCCTGGCCAACCCAAAACTGGTGCGTCGAATTAGGAGTTACCCGTAAACATCCTGTACTTTTAATCGGCGCATATTATACAATTATGGACTTTTCAGCTGTTATACATGATGTGATATGCACCAAAAAATCATATTGACCGAGGCGATAGCCGAGGTCAATAATGATTTATTGGTGCATATCAACATCATGTATAACAGCTGAAAGTCCATAACTGTTTTATTATATAACCTCAATTTACAATTATATAAAACAGGTCAATATCAAAAAACAATTATATAAAACAGGTCAATATCAAAAAAACAGGTCAATATCGCTAGATATTTTTTCTAAAAAAGTTACTTTTTAGCCAATGAAAACGCGTCTATTTATAGGTTATATTAATAAATATTATTATATGACCTGAACACTGTTTAGAGTTCTGATAAACGGTGTTGTATATAAATTTGCTGTTATTTGGTGGGCTAGTTTCTTTAAATCTAAATAATGTCGCAGTATGCATTTATAAATTATTAATTTAAGTTTATAATACGAGAAATCCGCAGTCACTGTGTAATCTGTATGACAATTCAGAGCCGCAATTGAATCCTTAGAAGTATTATCCTAAAAATAGCCCTGCGATTTCGCCACGCATATTCGTCCAAAATCTCGAGTTTTCTTGTTTTCGCCTTCAACAGTAAGGCGTAAACACGAGATTTATCCTCAAGCTTTCGTCTTTTCGCGCTACATAAAATGCGAACATACGTTGGTACCATTACGTGGTCCCACGTTAATTACATGAAGCGATCGAAAAGCTTATATTAGCGGATTTTATAACGGATATTTCAACAATAAAACACGTTTGAAAACATGTTTTACTGAAGAAATGAGAAACATGTTTAAATTACCTATTAAATATTTTAATTTTACAATATGCAAACGTTTTAAGCCGAAATTAAGGTTTTATTTCATACTCCAGCCAACCTCGTTTTCGCTTCTGGAAAAGGGGTTGGATGGGGTATGAAAGTCGGACTTTTCCGTACTCTACAGCTCAACGGTCTCTACAGTATTTACCTTTCTTTAATATAAGATGAATAATGGTCTCGAACCAGGAAATCGGGACAGTGTTATAACTGAAACATACACTGAATAGTTTATGAAGCAGTGGGGATTCAATATTTCGCTGAGGACATTCGCGAAGCCTACCGCTTTTGCGCAGTTAGCATCATCAACCATCTGTTTTACTTCCGGTAACGTAATTTCCGGGTTTAAATCAATGAGTGAGACCGGTTCCGTTTCATACTGTGGATCTGCAAGAGATACTTAACTCAGAATAATCATTTTCCAGGCCGTCGTGTTTCTGTAAGAAAATTTTCGTCATAATGACAATTTGCTTTCAGAGTGAGTTACTGAAATCCTTATTCCATTTTTGAAGTATTTTATTATTTTCTCGCGATATCGAACCATCGTCCAGTAAGACATTGTTTGTTTGCATTTACCAGGTCCTAGTTATCAATTTCACCCAAAACCTCTTTTGGTTTTGCTTCTCCATGTATGAAACGATTGTGTGTTTGTTTGTTTTGGGTTTAACGTCATTTTAGGCTACGTATGCCAGTCGATTTTTTAGTGGTGGAGGTAGACCACCCACTGATTCATGGGTAGAACCAGCACTGTACATGTCCCGCATCCTTAGGAACTTGCAAGTCGGGCTCACATTGGGATTTGAACTCGCAGCGGTGAGAGGCGATATGGTTTCACACTCAGCGTATTTACCCTCTCGACCACTATATATGATAGGACCCACTATATATTGAAACGAACGCTTGTATTAGATCCTTTATAATAAATAATATTACCAATGCATGGTGAGTTCGAGCTAGGTGATTCGAAACAAATAAAAGCAAAAATCATATATCATCGCGAGTTTTGAATACAACCAAATGCTCTTGAAACAAATGTTATCACAAACCGGAAGTTCAAGCCAAAATCCCACATTTTGTGTTGATATTTTGGGCTTGTATTATAAAGGTTTATTCAATTAAAAAATATTTGTGGTAGGTACATAATATAAAATGATACGATCTACGTTGATAAATACTTTCCGTACATATGAAATTCTAAATTTAAGTCCACTTCTCTCATTTTTGATTATACACGTAGTTATACGTACGACATTAGGATGCGGCGGCAATGGACAATGGTTGCTCAGTTCTCGTGGAAGAACTTGTCAAGAATTCCTTTGGTACAGCTTTGTTGTCGATAACTTGATGGCAACCTGGAAAACACAAACACTTAACAAAGGTCAAGGTATAATGCAACCTGGAAAACTCACACACTTAACAAAGTTCAAGGTCTAATGGCAATCTGGAAAACACAAACACTTCACAAAGGTCAAAGGTTTAGACATGTGGAGTTTATACGAAAACTGTACCATAATATGTCATACGAATTTCAAACATTAAATTTACTCTATAAATATATGTCCTAAGAGTTTCATAGGTTAAATATACAATATAAATATTTGTCATATGAGGTTAATAGGTTAACAATACAATACAAATATATGTCATTAGGGTGTCATATATTAAATATACAATACAAATAAATGTCATAAGGGTGTCATATATTAGATATACAATACAAATAAATGTCACAAGAGTTTCATAGATTACATATACAATATAGATATATCATAAGGTGTCATATATTAAATATACAATATAAATATATGTCATAAAAGTTTCATAGATTAAATATAAAATACACATGTATGTGATAATAATGTCATATGTTAAATATACACTACAAATATGTCATTATAGTTTCATAGACTAAATAAACGATATATATATGTCATACATGTTTCAGAGACTAAATATACGATATAAATATGTCATAAACGTTTCATAGACTAAAATACGATTATACATATGTAATACACGTTTCACAGACTAAATATACGATATAAATATGTCATAAACGTTTCATAGTCTAAATAAACGATATAAACATTTCATAGACTAAATAAACGATATAAATATGTCATTACATTTCATAGACTAAATATACGGTATAAATATGTCATAAACGTTCATAGACTAATAAACGATATAAATATGTCATTACATTTCATAGACTAGATATACGGTATAAATATGTCATAAACGTTTCATAGACTAAATAAACAATATAAACGTTTCATAGACTAAATATACGATATAATTATGTCATAAACCTTTCATAGACTAATAAGCAATACAAATATGTCATAAGGGTTTCAAAGAGTATATCAATTCCTCAGATGGTGTGAAATGGATTCGAACATGCGTTTTTTACATGTACTTACAATGATTGTTGTGAGGCTAACAAGAACCTGTTATTAGCGTTTCTTTGGTTATTATAGCGTAAAATCGATTTAAACATGCATTATTTACATGTGTTTAAAGTGTGTGTGTGTGTGTGTGTGTGTGTGTGTCGTTCTAAGGTTTAACGTCCCTCCACCACATGACCCGATAAAACGTCTTAAAGGGATGGGCACAA